>BLSH010078701.1:1245961-1276908 GCA_018402905.1 Glandirana rugosa | reverse complement strand
AAATCCTTTTTTTGTAATACGACCAATAATAGACTTATACAAACCCAGGTCGTTCGTATGGTTGTGTGTGTGTGTGTTTTTTTTTTATCAAGGTTCTCTACGGGTCTCTTTCTTTTTAACGTATTTCTGGTGATTACGGAAGTATAATCATCCACCGTCTCTAACAATCACGTGGTAAAAGGCCGCTCACAGCGGCCATTCACCACGATCCATGATCAGTCGGGTCCCCCGGACCCGACGGTCACGGATGTTCCCGTGTGCGCGCCCCAGGGGGCGCGCAGGAAGTGCGATTCTGGGAGGACGTCAATAGACGTCCTCCCAGAATTAAGCAACCGCCTTGTAGACGTCTTTTGTCTATAGGGCGGTTGTTAAGCGGTTAACAATCTCTGCCACCTACTAATATGAAGGCATTAGTGGTCTTTATGCAATTTTTCTTTCTCTGGGCATCTCTTGGAACTATTTTTTTTTTGTGTGTGTGTGTGTTGGTATGCTTGCTGGACCCAAACATATTCAGATAATAACCAGCATAATGTTTTTTTCCTAAATCTGAAGGGTAAACATAGAAGTGGTGCTTGCAGTTAAGTGCAGTGGCAAGAGTGCCAAAGAGGAAAAAATAAAAAGAATCTAAACCGGGTAGTCAAAAGACTCTCTTCAGGGTAGGTAACATGCAGGCAAAATTCAGCAATAGATGTCAGTGTTTAAAGAGGGGTTACACACATTTTTACTTGTTGCTTATATCTGAAAGCCCACCCACAGTAAAGTTTTATAAATGGCTATCCTTTTTTTTTTTTTATTGTCCCAAATACGTTTTAATCCCAGGTGGCAATTCTGGTCTCGGACGCCTAGGTGATTCCTGAGGGCTTCTGGGATATCGGCATCATCTATCTCAGGAGTCTTTGGGATGCCTAATAGTGAAAGCTTCGGTATTTTGAGACTGTAAATGGTGCGACTGGGAGGAGTTGAGAAATAGGATCTGCAGGGAGGAAGTACAGACACTGTGTTCAAGACACCTCCAGATTAAATAGGATCTGCAGGGAGGACAGTATCCAAATATTAATGTACTAACAATCACAGAGGTAGCTTTTATAAACAAAAATTGATTATGGGGACCTCTAGAGCTCTGCTTTAAAGTTGTTGTAAATCTCTGAAATGAAAAATGAACAAAGCAATATCCTCCTGTAGTGCTTGCCTTGATCCAAAGCACCTGTGGGTTTTCTATCTACCCTGGAATTCCTCTGCTACACCAGACAATCCCAATAAGCTGTGCATGTTTCACTTTGAGACTGTGTAGAGGGGAGTGTGTCCATTCCCTCTGCTCAGATTTCTAATTACTCTCAGTTCTATGCTGTGCAGTGTCTTTTTGAGCTCAGAAATGCTATGTAAAATATGTGCTTTAGGACGTTGTAGGAGAGAACAAGTCTGGAATGCATTATCAGGTTTGACACTTCATGTTGTGGATTGCAGACTCCCTCCCTCACTTATCCACTTCCTTTCTTTAGAGGAAGTTGCTCTTGGCTCCTTTTTGAAAGGATGTTTTCCTTCATTGCAGACTGTGATGCTGCAGGGCTTTTTTTTTTTTTTTTCTTACTAGAGCTTTTTCTGTGAAGGTGAGATTCATCTCATTCAGCTTTTATAGAACTACAGTAGCAGAGTGTAGCTTAATGGCTACTGATACAGTACTACAATTTTCCATCTTTTTTTTACATATGCAGTATCATTCCAGCTTTGTATTGTTTCTAGATGTTATTTAAATAACTACTTAAAAGTTCAATTACTGACATAAATCTGCGGTCACATGACAGGCTGGGTCTCAAGTCTTCTGATCTGTAGTGTGGAAGAGTACTTCTTGAAGTGCCCATGTCAAACCTTGATGTCATGGACATTGCCCATTGACTCTCAGAAGAGTTAATCAATGGGGTCCACAGACCTTCTGGAAGACCAGTGGCAGCTTTCTAATGTCAAGACCTGAGGAACAGCAACAAGACAGTGTTTGGTAAATTTAAAATTACTAATGGGGGAGCTGTGTGGAGATGGACTTTACAGTTCATGTGTACGTTAAAACACACACACACAGTAACACAAGGTAACATAAATGTTGATGCATTCATGCGCCATAAAGAATCAGAGCATATATTTACAGCAGCCTTCAGCGGTTTGATGATATGCCAGTATTTCATGATCTCGAAGGCAACTGTAAAGAGCATACAGTGCCAGGTTTTATGATTTTTATTCCTTGGCAGTGTTTTCCATTAAGGGTGACACATGTCTGGATTTTCATGATTCTACTGAACAATGGAGCCAATCTCAATCCTCCCTTGATGTATATAACCGTGTATGCATGGTAGAGCCTCCAATCATCTTCATAGAAGAATAAGAGTAAGGAAAGCCTCAATTTTACAGATATGTAGGGGTGGGTACCATCACCCAAATCCAATGATAAAGAAGGGATGGTTCGGGCTGCCCCAGTTGCAGACCATTAACCTAAATAGTGCAGCATGGACTATCTCGGTACCCAGGGATGAGACATGATTAAGTAAAAATCTATAGTTTATTAGAACACATAGTATGTACAAAAGACACAATACATAGGGAAATTTTGAATTAAAAACAATAGTTACAGCTCCATTGAAGGGTCATAGCACTTAACAAAGCACATGCTTTTAAGACTGGTCCGCTTGGGTAAGCAACTCCAGTATAAAAATGCATTCCCAGTTTTTCAAGCTTGCTGAATTCCTTACAATTATATTTGCTCTGTTTAACACTATCGCTTATTGCACTACTTTTCCTCTTAAACTTTTTTGTTCTCCTGAAGAAGCGGCTGTGCCCGTGAAACCGGTAGAGAAAGAATAAGGAATGTGAAAAAAGCTAAGGGGAGCCCTTGCAGTGGGAGAAAAAGTGATGTGGAGCTGCTGCCTCTACTTGCCCCCACCTGGTCTGGTGATGGCTGGTAAGTTAAAAAGTAAAGGTAGTAGGAATGGCGCTGTTCTTTTAGGTTCTATGTGTTAAATATACAATGTAAATCAACTTAGTGCATACACAAATAATTTGAATTAAAGCCTTATAGGATTGCATTAAGGTGACTTAAGTGCTTGGTGCTCTTAGCAATTGGTGATAGATGAATAAATAAGTGAATCAATTGATAAATACTTAAATAAATCAGTCATAAGAAAATCAATAAATAAATGAATCAATAAGCCGGTGATTATCTTGACCACCTCTAATGTTGACCACCTCTAATTTTAAAAGGAACCTACCTCAACATTAGAGGTGGTCAAGACAATCACCGGCTTATTGATTCATTTACTTATTGATTTTCTTATGATTGATTTAGTTATGTATTGATCAATTGATTCACTTATTTATTCATCTATCATTGATTGCTAAGAGCACCAAGCACTTTAGTCACCTTTATGCAATCCTATAAGGCTTTAATTCAAATTATTTCTGTATGCACGAAGTTGATTTACATTGCATATACTTGTTTAACACCTAGAACCTAAAAGAGCAGCGCCATTCCTACTACCTTTACTTTTTAACTTTTAAAGAATAAGGATTAACTACCATAAAGACCTCCAATCCTTATCAGAGAATTTTGATAAGTGCTATGACCCTTCAATGGGGCTGTAACTATTGTTTTTAATTCAGTTTTTTCCCAATGTATTATGTCTTTTGTACATACTATGTGTTCTAATAAATTATTTATTTTTACTTAATCATGTCTCATCCCTGGGTATCGAGATAGTCCATGCTGCACTATTTAGGTTAACGGTCTGCAGCTGGGGCAGCCCGAACCGTCCCTTCATAAAAGAATTAAGGCTTGGACCTGCTTGCAGGGAGATTTCCCATCTTCAAGTGCCTAAGATACTTATCATTGCCTTCTTGTAAATAAAGAAAAAAACATGTTTTGATTCTTATTTAAATGTTTTAAATAAGAAATGACATGAAAACCACATATTCTAAAAATTGGGATAATTGTCTGCTTTTTATTTCTTGGTCCTTTAATCAAATTAGCCATTTCAGTACTTGCAGTTGTTTACCCCTTATGGATAAGATACATTTTCACAATTTAGCTTAAGGCCTCAAGGTCAAACAAGGCTTTCTTTTGATGGTATTCTCTTTCAAGATGTTTTTAATTTATGGGTACTTTAATAGCATAACCTAAAAAACAAAAAATAAACGTCCAGATTTGGCCAGTAGTTGTTTTCTAACAACTACAGGGTGGGCCATTTATATGGATACACCTTAATAAAATGGGAATAGTTGGTGATATTAACTTCCTGTTTGTGGCACATTAGTATATGTGAGGGGGAAACTTTTAAAGATGGGTGGTGACCATGGCGGCCATTTTGAAGGCGGCCATTTTGAATCCAACTTTTGTTTTTTCAATAGGAAGAGGGTCATGTGACACATCAAACCTATTGGGCAGCACATTGAACACATTTTATAAGTGGTCAGAAACTTGTAAATAACTCACGAAAGAATAAAGTTACATTAAAACCAAGCACACCATTGTTTTTCTTGTGAAATTCCCAATAAGTTTGATGTGTCACATGACCCTCTTCCTATTGAAAAAACAAAAGTTGGATTCAAAATGGCCAACTTCAAAATGGCCACCATGGTCACCACCCATCTTGAAAAGTTTCCCCCCTCACATATACTAATGTGCCACAAACAGGAAGTTAATATCACCAACCATTCCCATTTTATTAAGGTGTATCCATATAAATGGCCCACCCTGTAGTGTTCTCGTAGATACAAAGTACAGATTTTATTCTGTGATTTTTGCCATTGATTACTATCTATACTAAAATGGTGTTTTCTGGGTGCAAAGCATGGCAGAGTTGTCTTGCATACAATTTGCAGATATTGAGCTAGCTAAGAAAAGAATCGGGATAAAGGAGTTGATTTAGACTGATTTAGTAGGTGATCACTGCAGGATATAGAACCTTTACAGGAAGACCACAAGTAATGCACTTGGGGGGGGGGGGGGCTAAAAATATGAATGCAAGTTACTTGCTGGGGGGAACCTTTGGGGGAATCCAGAATGGAAAAAGTGTCCTAGTAGATGACAGGCTCAGCAATGGCATGCAGTGCCAAACTGCAACAAGCAAAACTAACAGAAGATAAGCATGCATGGAAAAGGGTATATATTCAAGAGAGAAGGCTATATATTTGTCAGGAACCATGAATCAGACAGACACAGAAAATGCAGTAAAAATCACACCTTTTAATATAGTAGTAAGGGTACAAATGGTAAAAATAGTCAAAACATAGCCAAAGTCAGAACAAGCCAGTACATCAGGAAGACAGAGATCAGTGTAGTCTGAGGCAGCAGACAGGATCAGGAACCAGAAGGGACATCAGCCGGGCAAGTCTTCAACAGGAACACAGCAGAGACTATTCAGATGTGTTTGACCAAGGCAAAGGCACGGAAGAAATGAACCAGGCAGTTTAAATGGCCAGAAGGGGCTGACTGACGAGCAGGAAATGATCACTATGTGAGCCACTGTAGAACCATGAGCGATGGGAATTAACCGACAGCTGCGTAACCTGAGCACTGAGAAGGGAGGGCTCATCCCAGCCCAGCAGGTCATTAGTCCTCAGGAAGGATGTGCTTGAACTGGAGAGAGCCCAGAGAAGGGCAACAGAGCTAATAAGGAGACTAGAGGACCTCAGTTACGAGAAACTACTATAAGCATTTAACTTATTCTTCCTGGAGAAGAGACACGTAAGAAGAGATATGATTGCAATATATAACTAATAATGGTGGTTTTAGCATAAGGAGAAAACTATTCAGTCTTAGGGAGCTTAAGGCCTCATACACACGGATGTTTTTTGACGCCGGCGTTTTCTGGCGTTTTTTGCAGCTCTCCATGTTAGTCAATGGCCCCATAAAAACGTCGGCGTTTTTGAGCTGTAGATGGCGTCGGCGTTAGTGAGCTGAAAGTAGAACCCACGGCCATCGTGTTCTGAGGCTGTAACGTTTTGGCATTTTCTGACGCCGACGCCGCCAAACGCCAACTAATATTGTACCGGCGTTTTCCGGCGTTTTTTGATGCCAACGTTTTTAGGTTGAAAAATAGCAGAGGGATGATTTTTTAAAAAAAAAGCCTATTGACGCCGATGCATAACGCCGAAAAACGCAGATTTTTTCTCCTTGACGTCGGGCCCGACGTTTTGTTTATTTTTAAAGATACGCCCGTGTGTATGAGGCCTAAGAAGACACGCAGCCACTCAATGAAGTGGGAGGACAAGTGATTTAACCTTAAACTGTGTAAGGGGTTCTTTACTGTCAGAGCAGTAAGGATGTGGAATTCTCTTCTTCAATTGGTTAGTGAGATGTGTTGATAATTTTAAAAAAAACATCTTAGATTGGCATTTTAACAAACAAAATATACAAGGATATGGGAAATGGTTTTTACATAAGCACATACACACAGGTTGAAATGAATGGAATGGTGTCTTTATTCAACCTTGCCAAATATGTAAATGGGCAGAATTTTTTTTTCCTCCCTCTTTTTTGCTATTTAATTTTTTTTTATTATATGGGCTTTGCTACAGGTGTGGTTACAGACAGGTTGCAGAACAATCTTGTAATCTGCAATTGCTACAGCTTTGTATCAGAATCTTGCATAATTACAAAAAATCACCTATGATACTAGTGACATACTAAAGCAGACGTTTCGTTGATCGGTTTGTGTTTACAGAACAGAACTTCACCTGCAGCACACACAGCTTGGTGAGGGAAGTCACTAGGGTATCTCATATAAACGTGGTAGCTTAAAGGCCCTTTCACACTGATCAGTTTTTGATGCACTTTTATTCAGCTTAACCACTTGCTTACTGGGCACTGAGCACTTAAACCCCCTTCCCTTCCCTTCTAAAGCCCAGGCCAATTTTCAGCTTACAGCTCTGTCGTATTTGAATGACAATTGCGCGGTCATGCGACACTGTACCCATATGAAATTTTTATCATTTTTTTCACACAAATAGAGCTTCCTTTTGGTGGTATTTATCCACTGCTGGGTTTTTTATTTTTTTTTGCTAAAAAAAACGAAAAAAAAAAAAGACAGAAAATGAAAAAAATAAAATAGTTTCATAGCTTGTTATAAAATTTTGAAAATTGGTAATTTTTCGCCTTCATTGATGTGCACTGATGGGCACGGATAAGGTGGCACTGGTGGGCACTGGGTGGCACTGACAGGTGGCACTGATGGGCACTGGTAGTGACCACTGATCTGCTGCACTGATAGGTGGCACTGATAATGAGGCATTGATGGGCACTGGTTGGCAGCACCGATGGACATTGATAGGTGCCACTGCTAGGCTGCACTGATGTGGACCTGTAGGTGGCACTGATGGGCACTGGTAGATGGCACTGCATGAGGAATTAGGCTCTGATGAAGAGGGTTCACCCTGGAAACACGTCAGCCTTGTCCTATGGTGAACATCCAGGTCCTCTGCCGAGGCTCTACCATCGTGCCCATTGGATGTACTGTTGTATTCCAAAAGGTTTTAATATCAGCTCCGCTTGTGAGTATATGGATTTTATCTATTTCAATTATTAAACTTTTTAATGGTACAGCACAAGGTCAGTGCGCCTCTCTTGTTTGTCTTTTCTTTGCTCTAGATGGCACTGCATAGCAGCAGTGCCTCTCCGTGTGCGGTTCCAATGTCTCTGTCAGGAGCCGATGATCGCCTTTTTTCTTTTCCCTCACGCTATCAGTGTGAGGGGGAAAAAAGCCGATTGCAGATCTTTTGTTTACATCACGTTTACAGTTGTCATTAGCTGTCAGCCGATCACGTGGTAAGGGGCCGGGACTGACCCCTTACAACAAACTGTGATCAGCTGAGTCTCATAGACTCAGTGATCACAGAGTGCGCAGGCAGCTCGTGAATGGGAGGACGTCCATGGACGCCCTCCCGGCAATTCAGGTCCGTGCTGTCAGCGTCTTTCGGCTATATTGCAGACGGGAAGTGGTTGAGGGCCCTTTCACACTGATCAGTTTTTGATGCCTTCTCATTGAAAGGCAATGCACTGCCCCGTGACAGATTTTTTTATTGGGCTGATTTACTAACGTAGTTGATTAAAATAACAAATATATTGTGTTAATATTCTCTTCAAATAGCAAGAAGCTGGCCTTTGTCAGACCGGCTGCCATACACAGGCTGAATGTCAGCCAATGTCAACCGGCATTTGGCCTGTGTGTACTGGGCTTTAGACCTCATTCACACTGACAGTGACATAAACACATTTGTATGGGCCTATAGAACATTTATGAATGTGTATAAGTTTGCTTTTATTTCCTTGATCAATGTCTGTGTTTATAGCATAAATTCACCTTTGCATGTTACACACCCATTTAGGGTGTAACATTCTCCAGCACATACCCTTCTCAAACTCCCTTCCCCAGAGATCCTCTCCCCGCATCTACTGTCCGATTTTGAAAACCGCATCATTCATTCACAGCAATCTGTGAATGAGAGCACCTCAAGTTCTGTCTGCCACTCTTATGGGCTAGAGGTAGACCAATATGGGTTTTTCTCTGGCCGATGCGGATACGTTAGGCCGATTTTTTATTTATTTTATTTTTTTCCTTTTCTCCCCTTCATCTCATAAAATCTAACAGTTAATTGTGCTTACAAGAAAGGGAAAGGCTGCTCCAGGTGTATGGCCAGGTGATCCTAAGTGCTGGTTGAGTGAGGTGCACGCCCTTTCGTTGCCACTGAGTCCGTATAA
This sequence comes from Glandirana rugosa, assembly GCA_018402905.1. Lineage (NCBI taxonomy): Eukaryota > Metazoa > Chordata > Amphibia > Anura > Ranidae > Glandirana > Glandirana rugosa. The sequence goes on along the minus strand of BLSH010078701.1, from coordinate 1,268,168 downwards.
CGAAATGAGGAATGGTAAACCAGCTTGTGCCTTGCCGATTGTATGTGCTTTTAATATCTTCCTTCAATAAAGATGATTGCATTGAGTTGAGAGTGCTATTCATTGTATGTACAGTACCAGTACCCATGAAATACAGCATATACCAGTACCATGAAATACAGCATATACCAGTGCCCATGAAATAGAGCCTTACCTGTGTCAGTGAAATGCAGCCTGATCACACAGAGCGATTCACACAAGGAGATTCAAATCTCCTGGTGCCAGCTGCGCTGTGATGATGTCACCACACATGCGCCTTTCACTCAGAAGCCAGAGCAGCCGCAGTACTCAGTTTGGCCGCTGGGGATACTCTGCCTTCTCACTGTGACACAGCAGCGCTCCTGGGTGTCCGCGAGCTTGCGGACTAATGCGGGCTCCAGGTGCCGACGGGTGGGGGGGGGGGTTGCGTTCATATCGGCCTAATTTGCATCAAAATCGGCCAATGCCGATTAATTTAAAAAAGCAAAATATCGGCCCGATATATTGGGGAAAAAAGAAATTGGCCTAACGTATCTGCCCAAAAAATCGGCTTCATATATCGGCCGCCTCGATTTCCAAATATTGGCATTGGCCAGAGAAAAACCCATATCGGTCTACCTCTACCCCAAATGCAGGTCGCAAATGCAGTGCATTTGCTGGCACCATAACGCACCAGTTTGCATGGTAAAAAACGACCACGCGATTCGGTTGCAAACGTCAGTTGATGAGGTTGAGATTAGAGATGGGCTCAGGCGTGTTTGGGATTCTAGTCCCAACCCACCTACCCAATCCCATCCGGAAACCAACGCTGCACACCCCTAATCACAGGCAGTGAGGCATTTCCTGGTCCGCAGCTGCACAGTTTAGGAAATAAGGAATGTATGGAGATGGCGAGCGCTGTGCAGGTGACTGGGTGCCACTGTGATGGTCTGTGGGGGGGGGGGGTGTGAAACAGGTGAGGGAAAGTGCTCCCAGGAGAAATTTCCTTGGAACGTAGGGAACAGTAGAGAGGCAGCCGGCTGATCAGAGTGGAAGCAGCTCTGTAGGGTAGAAAGGACAAAACCAGCAGCGCCAGATCGGGAAATGTCTCACTGCCTGTGATTAGCAGTGTCGGCTTCCTGGCAGGATCGGGCAGGTGGGTTTGGACTAGGATCTCGAACACGCCTGAGCCCATCTCTAGTTGAGATCAATAGGCTGATTTAATAAAATAGTTGAGTATCTTCACAAAATAAAGTGTGTGAATATTCACTTATATTAGCCAGTCATGTGAAAATCAAATCCCTGTTCACTTTGAATTCCCAATCATGTGCGGGTGAAAAATTTAAATCGGAATCTGCTTTTCACAAGATTTGCTAATTGAAGAGAATATTCACACAATGTATTTGTTATTTTAATCAACTGTGTTAATAAATCAACCCACAAAAAAATCTGTCACAGGGCAGTGTGTTGCTTGCAATTAGGTGGTCTACTCTTAGAATTGCATTGTGGGAGAGAGCAGCAAAACACAACCATTATTTAACACTGTAAAGTAGAAAGAAGCTTGAGTATATAATTAGTAAATACGGCTGCCCTGCTGATATAATTACAAACTATACATAGAAACGATTTTTAAACATTCACATATTGAAAATATCTATGCTTATATCTACACACTGCATATATGCTTACTTTTACACTTATATCACATAAAATTTAAAGTGGTTAAGTCTTGGTTTTTTTTTTTATTAAAAATAACAAACATGTTATACTTACCTGCTCTGGATTTGCACAGAACAGCCTAGATCCTCCTCCTCTTGGGTCCCTCTAAGGCTCTCCTGGCCCCTCCCTCCTCTTGGGTGCCCCCACAGCAAGCAATTTGCTATGGGGGCATCCGAGCCGAGTCACAGCTCCCTGTGTCCATTCAAACACTGAGCTGCGGCCTGGCCCTGCCCCCTTTCTATTCTCATTGGCTGAATAACTTTGACAGCAGTGTTGCCACACTGCTTTCCAAATGCGTAAGGGAGTCCCAGATGGCCAAGACATTCCTACAACATCGCTGGAGCTAGAGGGGCCTCAAGTAAGTTTGAAGGGGGCTGCTGCACATAGAAGGCTTTTAATCGTAATGCGTAGAATGTATTAAGATGAAAAACCTTCTGACTTTACAACCACAAATTTATATTAAAAAAATAATTTAATATACAGTAATTTCCCTTTGGAAAATTGCAAGTTGTTTTTCTCTTTGACTCTCCTCTGAAGAGTGGCAACATGGGGGCCTCAAAACAACTCTCAAATGACCTGAAAGCAAAGATTGTTCTACATTATGGTTTAGGGGAAGGCTACAAAAAGTTATCGCAGAGATATAAGCTGTTAGTGTCCACTGTGAGGAACATAGTGAGGAAATGGAAGACCACAGGCACAGTTCTTGTTAAGGCCAGAAGTGGCAAGCCACATAAAATATTGGAGAGGCAAAGGCGAAGGAAGGTGAGAACGGTCAAAAACAGCCCACAGACCACCTCCAAAGACCTACAACACCAACTTGCTGCAGATGGTGTCACTGTGCATCATTCAACAATTCAGCGCACTTTGCACAGGGAGAAGCTGTATGAGAGAGTGATGCAAAAGAAGCCTTTTCTGCACACGCCACAAACTGAGTCACTTGAGGTATGCAAACGCACATTTGGACAAGCCAGCTTCATTTTGGAATAAGGTGCTGTGGTCTGATGAAACAAAGATTGCGTTATTTGGTCATAACAAGGGGTGTTATGCATGGCAGCAAAAGAACACAGCGTTCCAAGAAAAACACATGCTACCCACAGTAATGTTGAGGAATCGGTCACAAAGTTGAAGTTACGCCGGGGGTGGATATTTCAACAAGACAACAACCCAAAACACTGCTCAAAATCTACTTGGGAATTTATGCAGAGCAACAAGTACAATAATCTGGAATGGCCATCCCAGTCCCCAGACCTGAATATCATTGAACATCTATGAGGTAATTTGAAGCGGGCTGTCCATGCTTGGCAACCATCAAACCTAACTGAACTGGAGATGTTTTGTAAGGAGGAATGGTCCAAAATACATTCATTCAGAATCCAGACACTCATTACAAGCTATAGGAATCCTCTAGAGGCTGTTATTTCTGCTAAAGGAAGCTCTACTAAATATTGATGTGATTTTTCTGCTGGGGTGCCCAAATTTATGCACCTTTCTAATTTCGTTTTGATGCATATTGCACATTTTCTGTTAATCCAATAAACCTCATTTCACTACTGAAATATTACTGTGTCCTTCAGTTATTTGAAATTGCTGATTCAAACACCCAAATGTTTATAAATGACATTCATGGAAATTGTCAGGGGTTCCTAAACTTTTGCATACAACTGTATATCTCCTCTCTCCTCTGTTCCTTTTAAGTCAATTGGGCTCTGGTAATTCTGCACACACCAGCTGCCCTGTAGCAGTATATATGCTATGGGGCAGTCATTAAATGAATAATGGAATCCCAACCACGGAACTACCTGCATGGAGTTTGCATTTTCTCCCTGTGCCCGCGTGGGTTTCCTACAGGTACTCCAAAGACATGCTGGTAAGTTAATTGAATCCTGTCTAAATTGGTCGTACTATGTGTATGTATGAATGAATTAGGTACCTTAGCTTGTAAGCTCATTGAGGGCAAGGACTGATGTGAATGTACAATATACAGTGGAGATCGAAAGTTTGGGCACCCCAGGTAAAAATTTGTATTCATGTGCATAAAGAAGCCAAGGAAAGATGGAAAAATCTCCAAAAGGCATCAAATTACAGATTAGACATTCTTATAATATGTCAACAAAAGTTAGATTTTATTTCCATCATTGACACTTTCAAAATTACAGAAAACAAAAAAATGGCGTCTTCAAAAGTTTGGGCACCCTGTAGAATTTATAGCATGCACTGCCCCCTTTGCAAGGCTGAGACCTGCCAGTGTCGTGGATTGTTCTCAATCATCGTCTGGGAAGACCAGGTGATGTCAATCTCAAAGGTTTTAAATGCCCAGACTCATCTGACCTTGCCCCAACAATCAGCACCATGGGATCTTCTAAGCAGTTGTCTAGAAACCTGAAACTGAAAATAGTTGACGCTCACAAAGCTGGAGAAGACTATAAGAAGATAGCAAAGCGTTTTCAGATGTCAGTATCCTCTGTTCAGAATGTAATTAAGAAATGGCAGTCATCAGGAACAGTGGAAGTTAAAGTAAGATCTGGAAGACCAAGAAAAATATCAGACAGAACAGCTCGCAGGATTGTGAGAAAAACAATTCAAAACCCATGTTTGACTGCACGATCCCTCCAGAAAGATCTGGCAGACACTGGAGTTGTGGTACACTATTCCACTCTAAAGAGATACTTGTACAAATATGGTCTTCATGGAATAGTCATCAGAAGAAAACCTTTTCTACGTCCTCACCACAAAAATCATATATGAACATATAGACAAGCCTGATGCATTTTGGAAACAAGTTCTGTGGACCGATGAGGTTAAAATTGAACTTTTTGGCCGGAATGAGCAAAGGTACGTTTGGAGAAGAAGGGGCACAGAATTTAATGAAAAGAACCTCTGTCCAACTGTTAAGCATGGGGGTGGATCAATCATGCTTTGGGGTTGTATTGCAGCCAGTGGCACAGGGAACATCTCACGAGTAGAAGTAAAAATGTATTCAATAAAATTTCAGCAAATTTTGAATAGTAACTTGATGCCATCTGTGAAAAAGCTGAAGTTAGAGAGGGTGGCTTCTACAAATGGATAATGATCCTAAACACACCTCGAAATCCACGGGGGATTACATTAAGAGGCGTAAACTGAAGGTTTTGCCATGGTCTTCACAATCTCCTGACCTCAACATAATTGAAAATCTATGGATAGACCTTTAAAAGAGCAGTGTGTGACAGGCAGCCCAGAAATCTCAAAGAACTGGAAGACTTTTGTAAGGAAGAATGGGCAAAGATACCTCAAACAAGAATTGAAAGACTCTTGGATGGCTACAAAAAGCGTCAACAAGCTGTGATACTTGCCAAAGGGGGCAGTACAAGATATTAGCTCTGCAGGGTGCCCAAACTTTTGCAGACGCCATTTTTTTGTTTTCTGTCATTTTGAAAGTGTAAATGATGGAAATAAAATCTAACTTTTGTTGACATATTCTAAGAACCCCTAATCTGTAATTTGATGCCTTTTGGAGATTGTTCCATCATTCCTTGGCTTCTTTATGCACATTAATACAAATTTTTACCTGGGGTGCCCAAACTCTCGATCCCCACTGTATATGTAAAGGGATGAGTACCTGTAATAAATAATGGTACCTGAACCTGCATTTTGTGATTGTAGTGCGTTTTGAGGTTGCAGGCAGGATCGCAGTGATTCTGTTGCAATCCCAAAACGCCCATTTGTGAATGGAGCCTAAAGAATAGGAGGGTTTAATTCAACCTTAAGGCTTTCAGCAGATCGGCCTCTACAAATTCAGCAGTGCCTAAAAATAGAGAGCAATTGAGCATGTGCAGAGCAGAGTGAGACCTTGTATTGATGGATTTTGAACAGTATAGGCACTTACATTTAATGTTTTACGTATCGTGTTTCCCCAAAATTAATTTTGGCAACAAAGGACACAGTAGGGATTCTTTTTGGGGTAGGCCTTACCATGTCATGTGCTGTCTTCTCTCCCCCTCTCCCTCCCAGCCTGTCAGGAATCCCCAGTGTGAACCGAGTTAAAATGCTTGTAAAATCCTATAATCCACTCCGTTACAGTAGTATATAATGTACAATATGTGCGTTTCTGTAATAATTGGGCCAAATACCTTTTTGTTACAGCATCGCTCGGTGCTTCTGTGACCCGATGGAGCTCTCTTTCCCACTCCAAGCACTGCAGAGAGGGGGCTGAGATCCCCGCTGCCAGCTGGGAGGAGAGCAGTGGGAGGTCAGCTGAGCGTTGAGCAGTGCTGTACCGAAGGTATTTGCCACAAATATATTACAGAAACACATTGTACATTATATACTACTGCAATAGAGTAGATTATAAGATTTTACAAGCATTTTAATCTATGGCTTACTTTCGGGCACACTTTCTGGAAAATAGTAGTTCTTATTTTCAGGGTAGGCCTACATTTTTTTTATTTCAAGAGGCTCCCTGTGGGGTGCCCGATATATACCTAGAGTTAAACTGTTTATATATTCCTAACTGGTTTTAAAATTTGGCTGGTAGGTTTAAATGATATCAGTGCATATAAAGCTGGACCCTGGACACAAATAAATCTTTGTACGTTTCAGCTTTTTATGTTTTTTCAATATGATCATTGAAATCTCGTGATGTATTAGTTCTGTATTCCCTAAGTCTGCTGCCGTGAGTTGTACATGTATAACTCTGTAATTGATGATTGGGCAGACGGTAAGTCATGCAGGTTTGGAGAACTTGAGGGCTTGCTATGCACAAAAAGAACAGGCTGTGCAGGTGCTAATCTTCTAAATCACATCTCTGACAGCTTGATGGCTAATAACTTTCTTGCCGAGAACAAGTTCCTGTGATGTTGATATTGATGGATGTGCTGCTAGAAACAGGGATATCTTACAATAGCAGGTTTGTCATTAGAGGGCAAGCAGACAATAAAATCTCCTACATGTTCACTAACAAATGTGTGTCAGTCTATTAAAAGTTAAGAAAAAGATCAACTCACAAGAGTGTTGTTAGTATTCTCAAATGTGTGTGTACAAATGAATGTTTGACTGTGATGCAGTTGTTACATCTTCCAAAACACTGAATAAGGCAAAGAGGTAGTATGATTTATAATACTCCAAAGATATCCTTTCTGTGTCAATCAGGATGATGGGCAATGCAACTATTGAATGACTTGAATATTTCCTTCTATTTCATATATTGCTCTAAGCAATGTCATTATAGTACTGTGTTCTAGATTTACACCCCTCCTATCATTGTCATGGTACTGTACATACCGCCAGCTATGGCACAAGCCATTGGATGGAGTGAAAGCCCGGTAGAGATCGGACGCAAGCTCACTGACAACTTTGACAGTTGTTACCAGAGGCAAACATACAACTGAGCATTCTTTGGGGAGAAACTGAGTGTATTTTTTGGATTTATATTTTATGGGTAATCCAGTCACCAAGATCAAATAGCGACAATGTAATACACATTAAGCAGTTTGTGTGGAGTGCTCTTATGTGTAAGTAACACTTTATGAGCAAAGAAGGTGGTTCAAAAGTGGTGTGCATTAAACATTCTTCCCTAAACAAAGGTTGGCACAGGTTCATAATAATATGTATGTATTCAGTATTTGGAATTTTTCATTTGTGAAATATTTGTGTGTATATATATATATATATATATATATATATAAAATTTGATTTTCACTGTTTATATTTTGTTCATGAGATGTTCATGACAACATAATTTTTTTTATATATGTAATTATTGTGTTAATGGTCTGTTTGGGTCCTGTGCGATGACGTATAAGAGCAGGAGTAGAGATTCTTTAAAAAAACAAGACATTTAAGTACCTTTTTTTCTAATTGATATACAGCTGTCACATGACCCAGCTCTTTCCCAGGTTGTCTGTAGGGAAACATAAGCAGGAGGAGCTCCTAGGTATGTCAACAGGATAGAATGGTGAACCATGGCCATGACATCTGTGGTCTGAGTGGCCTGTTATTAAAATAATCCAGCTAAATGAAAGGCAGATCAGGTTTATTTGTGCTATGAGTCAGGTTCATGGTAATGTTAGGCAGGGAACTCAGCCAACTATTTTTGAATAGGCACAACCTGTAAATGCCAACCCATTGTCCTGTCTATGGGAATCTGTTAATAACGGCTCTGATACCCATATAATTACACAAGAATATTGCCTACTGTATATAGTCTTACCTATACATTGACTGCCTTTGACTTGTCACTTAACGTGTTCATAAAAAAAAGGCTTTGGGATACAAAGTAAAAGTAAATAAATAATATCAATAAACAGTTTTAAATTGGTATACAAATATGTATTTGAGATTAAATCTGTATTATTTTGTGGAAATAACATGGTGGTGTGGGCAGATTTCTGCCAGTAGGAAAGAAGCAGAAAGGTAAGGAGGCACCAGCTAAGTGTAGTATTCCGGTTAAAGGTTTTAATAATAAAGATTGACACCAGATGAGCACTTGTACATTTTACCTCTTGTGTTTAGAGTCTGTGGATGAGGATCCTCCTAAAACGGTCCTGCAGTACTGGTGTCATCTGTTCCGGCTGCTGGGCAGCGAGATGGCTAACTTGGGAGCCTGGAGGTGCCCCAGGAGGCCACACTGACCAGCGTGTGGAACACACGGCGGAAGTGACATCACCAAAAGGATAGGAGGTACCAGATGAGAAGGGAAGCAAGGGCTGCGCTCTCGGAGCATTTGGCTCCTTTTACAGGCCTAAAAGAGCAGTACCATAAGTAGCCTTATATATTATTGGCTGGAGCCACCATATATAGAAATGCACAAAACTTTCAAGATCTAACAAAAAGAGAAAGAAACAACTATGGATACATTAATATGGGATTATCCAATTGTATGATAACTCAAAAAAATCACTCAATTAAAAGAGATATTGACTCTATCAAAAATACTGATGAAATGGCAGATAAAAATAAACATACAGAAAATGATGCGTGCACAGGAATATGGAAACAATCAATATAGTAATAAAGTCATGGCATAAAACAATATATGAAAACTAGTATGTAAAAAAACCCTTTTATGAGTCAATGGGGAGAAAAAGAGGGGGGGGGGTGACACATCAATGTTATATTACCAAAGTTGTAAACCTTTGCATATGTCTGTACCTATGCAATGCATAGGTACTAGTATAGATTCAGTGAAAAAGGCAAATAAGCAAAATAACAGAACAGCCATATGTCAGTGCGACCTGGCTGACATCTGTGCGACTTCATGCACAGATTGTTATGCAAGCCACACTTTGAAATTGCCAAAAATCAGGGCGGCACTGCAAAGTCGGTATTGTACCAATTTGGTTCCATTGCCGACAACAGGGTGCGACTTGTCATGCGATTTGGGCCTGTCAAATCGCATAACAAGTCGCACCGATGTGAACAGGGGCTAAGTGAAACATGTGCAAACAAATTTGCCATTCAGCCTTAAGTGGATTCAAAGTGTGTGTGTGTGTGTATGTTTATACACACACACACGGTCCCCAGGTTACAAACAAGATTCTGTAGGTTTGTTCTTAAGTTGAATTTGTATGCAAGTCAGCACAGGTACATTTTTGATGTGTAACTCCAGCCAAAGAAATAATTTTTAAGTTTTTTGGATAGCATAGGGAAGGGTTAACACCCCTGTAATGTTTGTTTTGCGGTCTGTGTCGCTGTTGAGAAGATTTCTCCTCACATTCTGTCCCAATGACAATTGTATTTTGAAAATTTTGAGTTGTGGAAACAAGGATTGGTGATAAAGCTTCAGTGGAGACATCTTTTCCCCATGATAACTCTTCCAGGAGTGAATTTCCCTTCCTAGGGGGAGATTTCCTCTCACTTCCTGTTGTCTCCCTCTGTAAGTAGGAGTCGTTTGTAAGTCGGATGTTTGTAACACTGGGACCGCCTGTACTGTGTATATACAATACATACATACTCTGTTCTAGGTTTTTATCATTTTAAATCTGTGCAGCTTTCACCTAGTAACTACTTACCAAGTGTACAAATGGCCACTTTTACTTGTCGCAATCCAGACGGTTTCCTGTTATGTCAGGGGACATGACAGTGATCTACTGATCCCTGTAATCGGGATCAGCTAGATCTGTCATGCCCCTCCCAGTCCAGCCCCCACACAGTTAGAACACACTGAGGGAACACAGTTAACCCCTTGATTGATCCCTACAGTTTAACCCCTTCCCTGCCAGTGACATTTACACAGTAATCAGTGGCTATTTATAGCACTGATCGCTGTATAAATGGCAGTGGTCCCAAAAAAGTGTCAAAAGTGTCCGATCTGTCCGCCGCAATATCGCAGTCCCAATAAAAATCGCAGATCGCCACCATTACCAGTAAAAAATAATAATAAAAATGCCATAAATCAATTCTCATTTATAGACGCAATACCTTTTGCGCAAACCAATCAATAAACGCTTTTGTGATTTTATTTACCAAAAATATGTAATGCATTTTGGCCTAAACTGATGAATAAATGTTGTTTTTTTTTTCAAAATTGTCGCTCTTTTTTGTTTTATATCGCAAAAAATAAAAACCGCAGAGATGATCAAATACCACCAAAAGAAAGCTCTTATTGTGGGGAAACGTCAAACTTGTTTGGGATACAGCATCGCATGACTGCGCAATTGTCAGTTAAACGACGCAGTGCCAGATTGCAAAAAGTGCTCTGGTCAGGAAGGGGGTAACTCCTTCCCAGGCTGAAGTGGTTAATGTTATGAATAGCCTCATTTACCAATAAGGACACTTGGTAGGTAGGGTTTTCACTAAGGCATGGGTGCTCGACCTGTGGCCCTCCAGCTGTTCAAGAATTACAAGTCCCATGAGGCATTTCAAGGCTGACCGTTACAAGCCTGGCTCCCAAAGTCAGAGGCATGATGGGACTTAATAGTAGTTCATGCAACAGCTGAAGGGTTGAGCACCCATGCACTAAGGGTATACTCTAATTTATGTGTTTGTTGTATTTTAAATATATGCTCTGTTTGATTTGCTCGGATATACTTTTAACCACTTCAATACCAAGCACTTCCCGCCCAGACCAATTTTCAAGTTTCAGTGCTGTCGCATTTTGAATGATAATTGCACGGTCATGCTACACTGTACCCAAACAAAATTTGTATCATTTTGCACAAATAGAGCTTTCTTTTGGTGGTATTTGATCACTTTTGCTCTACAAATAAAAAAAGACCAAAATTTTGGAAAAAAAAGTTTTTCTCTGTTTCTGTCACGAAACTTTGTAAATAAGTACATTTTCTCCACACTGATGAGGCTACACCGATGGGCACTGAGGAGGCAGTACTGATTAGCACTGATAAGGTGGCACTGACAGGCAATGATGACAAGGCACTTATATGCAGCACTGCTGGGCACTGATAGGTGGCACTGATATGCAGCACTGATGAGCGACACTGATGGGCACGCATAGGTGGCACTGGTGGGTAGCAATGACAGATTGCACTGTCAGGTTTTCATTCCCTGGTGGTCCTGGGTGGCATTTGAAATTGGCACTGAGTGCCATCCATGTTGGGCATTGTGCCCCTTACTTGGTAGCCTTGGGTGGGCTCCCTGGTGGTCTAGGATCGGCTCCCAGGTGGTCAGGATTGGCTCCCTGGTCGTTTCCCTGGGTGGGCATTCCTTGGTGGGCTCCCTGGTGCTCCTGGCTGGCAATCCTAGGGAAGGCTGCACTGATGATCATTCAGTGCAGACCCCCCGTCAGGAGAGCCGCCAATTGGCTCTCCTCTACTCTCATCTGCAGACGCGAGTAGAGGAAAAGCCGATAAATGGCTCTTCCTGTCTACACTGTGACTAGCCGTGATTGGTCATGGCTGATCACGTGGTAACGAGCTTCCGATGCAAGCTCTTAACCGAGATCGGTAATGCAGTGGGTCAGACTGAAATACCGCACCACCAATCGCGATGCGCGCCCCTGGGTTATCATGAGAACGTCATTTGTCTATAGGCAAGGTGGGAAGTGGTTAAGTAAGGGCATATCAAAATGTTCCTGAGTTAAGAACAATGAAGCTATATGCAGCAGCACTAAACGGAGAAGCACTGATCCTGTCTGAAAAGTTCCTTGTCAACTCTAAGCGGCATCTAAAAAAAGGCTCTGAAGAAGAGGGAAACCTCGAAACGCGTTAGCCGATGTGACTACAAGTGTTGTGGATTTTCACATATGGATTTTAGCGGATGATTTTATGATAATCCTATGACACAAGTGCTGGTTTGTGAGTACATCCACTTCTATTTTATTAAATAAAAACATGTATTAAGGATAATGTGCTAGGCCTATGCGCCCTCTGTGTTCTTCTATGCTTTCAATACTTTTAAGAAAGCTTGTACAAGTAAGTATTGTACAATTTGAAATATTCATATTTTTTTGTAAAGAAGAGGATTCTGTCAGGAATCTATAAGTAGCCTTAGACTAGCTGATAAACATGACATTTGAATTTCAAATGGTAGCATAATACTGTAGTAAATAATTAATAATATTCTGACTCAGTTGGATATCGGGAATGAATAAAGAGTTCAAGGTTTTTACATGTAAGATAAATTAAAAAATTTCTGCGCTGCAAGTTCTCTGTAGGATGCTATACTTGATTCTGCAAGTTAATCTTATTGTAGCATGTCTAATCTCATGACATAATTTTTCAAGAAGTTTGTATTACGGTAGAAGAGAAAAGGAAGCCAGTAACCTTTTCGTTACTGTATGAGCTATTTTTTTTTAACAGCAGTTTTCAACATTATTTATAGCCCCAATTCCAAAAAAGTTGGGGCACTGTGTAAAATCTACATAAAGACAGAATAAAATGACTTGCAACTCTCATAAACTCATCTTTTATTCACATTAGAAAACATATCAAATGTTTAACCCTTTTGCTGCCAGGCCCTGTGCTTCTCTTAATCTCAGCTGAGACCATTTTTGGAATTTTTCCATTTCTTTTTTTATTTTTCCCTTACAGCTTCCAGAATTTGTCAAAAAAAAAAAAAAAAAAACCCTGAACCAGTAGAATAAAAATAAGGTGCTACTGATTTTTAAGGCACAATGATATTTGCGCAAATGTTTATCAAAACAAAAATTTCCCTAACAATACGCTAAAATCATTATTCGCAGATAAAAACACTACAACTTTTACAAAATTCCTACTAAATAAAAAAGCTAACCTGTATGGAGTTAATAAATAACAAATATTTGTAAATTTTAAATTGCGCATTATTGCGAAATGATGAAATTCAAACATACACAAAAATGTAAATATCCAAATTTCTCTAAAAATCTATAGTTTTTAATTTTCACTTACAGCTTTCAGAATTTGTTAAAGACCATATATTTTCTGAAAGCACATGATCTGCAGAATAAAAAGGTGCTACTGATCTTTAAGGCCCTAGGATATTTGTGGAGGTGTTTACCAAAAACCGGTGCAAGGGGAGGAAGGAAGGGGGACAATGAACATAGAAAAGAAGGGAGCCTTATTAGAGGAAGAGGAGAGGTGAGTGTTGGCATGGCCTTAGCCAGGGAAGCTGGGGGTGGGGGGGGGGGTGTCGAGGGCGGTCACATTTGAGGTGAATAAGAGCTCATTTACACTTGCTTTGGCTTCAACACACATTAACGGCTAGTTTACACTAGCTTCAAAACAGGGCTTCGGACGCGCTTTGTTAACCACTTCAGCACCGGAAGGATTTAACCCCTTCCTGACCAGAGCACTTTTTGCGATTCAGCACTGCGTTGTTTGACAATTGCGCGGCTGTGCGACGTTGTACCCAAACAAAATTGATGTCCTTTTTTCCCCACAAATAGAGCTTTCTTTTGGTGGTATTTGCTTACCTCTACATCACTTCTGATCACCACTATAAACAGAGTGACAATTTTGAAAAAAAACAATACTTTTTGCTATAATTCATGTCCAAAAAAATATATAAAAAAAACAAATGTATTCATCAGCTTAGGCAGATATATATATATATATATATATATATATATATATATATATACAGTGCTGCCCATAATTATTCATACCCCTGGCAAATTTTGACTTAAAGTTACTTTTATTCAACCAGCAAGTCATTTTTTAAAGGGAAATGACATAGGTGTCTCCCAAAAGATAATAAGACGATGTACAAGAGGAATTATTGTGGAAAAAAACATTTCTCAGCTTTTATTTACATTTGAGCAAAAAGTGTCCAGTCCAAAATTATTCATACCCTTCACAAACTGTCACAGTCTGGGAAAATCAAAAGTTTTATACCATTCCAAATAGTCCAAGCTGTTCTAAAGCATCCTAATTACCCTGATTAATTGGGAACAGCTGTTTTAATCAACTCAACAGGTGAAAAACAGTCGCTATCTGCAGTTGGTTTGTGGACAGTCATGGCTAAGACAAAGGAGCTCAGTGAGGACCTGCGGCTGCGCATTGTGGCTGCTCACAAGTCAGGAAAGGGCTACAAGGCCATTTCTAAATGTTTTCACGTTCCAGTGGCTACAGTGCAAAGTATTATTAAAAAATAAAAGATGTTCCGCACTGTGGAGAATCTCAGAGGACGTGGTCGGAAGCCAAAAGTGACACCTGTGCTGGCCAGGAGGATAGAGAGGTGAAAAAGAATCCAAGGATCACCACCAAGGCCATCCTGGTGAATCTGGGCTCTGCTGGTGGCAATGTCTCAAGGCAGACAATCCAACGGACACTGCACACTGCTGGATTCCATGGATGCAGACCAAGGAGGACGCCACTTCTCCAGATAAGGCACACAAAAGCTCGCTTAGACTTTGCAAAAGCTCATTTGGACAAAGAAGACTTCTGGTCTTCTGTGTTATGGTCAGATGAAACAAAAATGGAATCGTTTGGTCACAATGATGTTTCCTTCATTTGGCGTAAAAAAGGAGAAGCCTTCAACCCAAAGAACACCATCCCCACTGTCAAACATGGTGGTGGGAACCTAATGCTTTGGGGGTGTTTTTCAGCCAATGGATCATGGAACCAAATCACTGTAAACGGCACCATGAAAAAAGAGCAATACATGAGGATTTTCAACGACAAGATCAGGCAGTCTGCAGAGAAACTTTGCCATGTTGAAATGTCCACTGGTGCCCAAGGCCATGACCCAAAACACACAACAAAAGTGGTGAAGAAATGGTTAGCAGACAACAACATTAACGTTTTGGAGTGGCCCAGCCAGAGTCCAGACTTTAATCCAATTGAGAACCTGTGGAGGGAGCTAAAGATCAGGGTGATGGCAAGAAGACCCTCCAACCTGAAAGATTTGGAGCTTATTGCTAAAGATGAATGGGCAAAAATACCTGTGGAGACATGCAAAAAGCTGGTCTGCAATTGTAGGAAGCGTTTGATTGCTGTAATAGCCAATAAAGGCTTTTCTATTGATTATTGAGAATGGTATGAATAATTTTGGACTGGACACTTTTTGCTCAAATGTAAATAAAAGCTGAGAAATTTTTTTTTTCCACAATAATGCCTCTTGTACATCGTCTTATTATCTTTTGGGAGACACCTATGTCATTTCCTGTCAAATTACTTGCTGCTTGACTAAAAGTAACTTTAAGTCAAAATTTGCCAGGGGTATGAATAATTATGGGCAGCACTGTGTGTGTGTATGTATATATGTGTGTGTGTGTGTGTGTGTGTGTGTGTGTGTATATATATATATATATATATATATATATATATATATATATGTATATATACTTCTACATAATTGGTGAAAAGAATCGCAATAGGCATATATTGATTGGTCTGCGCAAAAGTTGCTGCATTTACAAACCATGAGAATTTATGGAGTTTTTACAATTTTTTTTTTTCTTTACTAGTAATGGCGGCGATCTGCAATTTTTTTCAGACTGCGACATTGCGGTAGCCAGATCGGACATTTTTGACACATTTTTGGGACCAATGATATTTATACAGCGATCAGAGCTAAAAATAGCCACTAATTACTGTATAAATGTCATTGGCAGGGAAAGGGTTAATCTGTATGGTGCGATCTAGGGGTTAACTGTGTTCCCTGTGTGTGTTATAACTGTATGGGGGCTGGGCTGGCAGGGGTATTACAGATCTAACTGATCCAGATTACAGGGATCAGTAGATCTCTGTGATGCCGCTTGTCAGAAAGGGGAACCGCCGCGTTTACATCAGCGTTTCCCCGTTCTTCCTCTCTAATACGCGATCATGGGTCGCCGGCGGTGATCGAGTCTGCCCGTCCTGCTGCCACACTCGGGGAGCGTGCGTGCTACTTGTGCCTGCGCGAATCGCCGTTTATAAATGGTGATTCGTGCTATCACACGTGCCACACTGCTGCAGTGGGTACACGTTACGCAGGCGGAAGTGGTTAAAGCTCTTTGAACACTAGTCAAAGCTCCTGTCACTTAATAAAATGCTTAGTTTACAGTCCTGTTTACACTTGCTTTTGCTTTGCTTTGTTTTGGCTTTGCGTCAAAAATTATACCCCATGTATCTTTAGTTGTGCTTCAAAGCGTCTTCAAAGCCTCCATAGAAGTCTATGGCAAAGCTCGCTTTTAGCCCCAGCTAAGCCTCATCGTAGCCCCATGAAGCCTCATCGTAGCCCCACCAAATGCTCGTCGAAGCCCCAGCGAAGCCTCATCGAAGCACCAAGCAAAAGCAAGGTGTAAACAGGACTGTAAGCTAACCATTTCATTTAGTGATAGGAGCTTTGACTGGCATTCAGAGAGCTTTAACAAAGCGTGTCCAAAGCCATGTTTTGAAGCAAGTGTAAACTAGCCTGAACACTGATCAGAGCTATAGGATTGTTCAGAGTCTGCTGAACAATTCTGCTATAGGTTTATGACCATGAGCTTATAGCAGGAGTTCTCTTCGGCGTATGAACCTGGCCATCTGGAAGCAGTGCTGTAGGTCTGTACGCTGTACAGACATGGCAGCAAAAGGGTTAAACTGAAAAAAATGTACCATTTTAAGAAAAAATTAAGGTAATTTTGAAATTTGAACACGGCTCAAAAAGGAATTGAAACTGGGCATCAAAAAGCTGGCAAAGTACATCCCAATTCCAATAAAAAGTTGGGACAGGGCCATGTTTACCACAGTGTAGCATCCCCTCTACTTTTAACACTCTGTAAACATCTGGGAACTGAGGAGACCAGGTGCTGGAGTTTTGGGAGGGGAATGTTGTCCCATTCTTGCTTGATCATATGCTGCTCTAAAACATGGATGTATCTTTCAGCATTGATGGTGTTTTTCCAGATATGCAAGCTGCCCGTTCTATATGCACTCCCACATCTACACTCCCATTTCCCGAACATCCCTGATCATCCGCCACTAGAGCCACGACAACCACTTGCGGTGATGGCTCTACCCAGGCCCGGACTGGCCATAGGGCAGACTGGGCACTTGCCCAGTGGGCCACCGTCTCCGGGCTGCATGTAGGGTCAAAAGCCGCTGCAGCAGCTGGGCTGTCCTTGGAGCTCACGGCCGCCCATCTGGGCTGTCCTTGGAGCTTGCAGCTGCCCATCAGGGCTGTCCTTGGAGCCTGCAGAGGAGGATATAGAGGGAAATGGCTGTGAAGGACATCCACAGCACTGAGAAGGAAGGGGAGAGGGAGGGGCGGTCTCCATGGTAACAGTGCACTGCTCGCCCTACAATAATGTTCAGTGTGGGGGATGGAGGGGGTGGGCTCTGATTGGAGGATCACAGCACTCTTCCGGAGAGGCGGACATGTCTGAGGGGCGCGGCCTTGTCTCCATAGCCGAGCGCAGAGCACTGATTGTCTGGAAGCTGTATATTTACGGTGTAAGCCTCAGTCACATGAGTGCCACACAATGGAGGTGAGTGATAGTGACGCGTATATCACTGGGGAGATCATTATATACAGAGACATTGCTACCACCACTATTCTCCATTACTACTACCATCATCCTCCTCACTATTACCGCCATTGATACTACCACCATCCTTCATTACTACTACCACCATCCTCCTCGCTATTACCTTCATTACTACTACCACCATCCTCATCACTATTACCTCCATTACTACTACCACCAGCACTACCACTGATCCCTACCCCCACCAGCACTGCCACTGATCCCTTCCCCTCTATCACTGCCACTGACACCCCCCCAGCACTGCCACTGATCCCTCCCCTCCAGCACTGCCATTGATTCCTCCCCCCAGCACTGTCACTGATCCCCCACCCCCCAGCACTACCACTCATTCCATCACTGCCACTCATCCCATTCCCCTCCCCCTACGCTGCCGCTGATCCCATCCCCCTCCCCCCACGCTGCCACTCATCCCACCCTCCCCCCACGCTGTCACTGATACCATCCAATCCCCCCAGCACTGCCATTCATTCTATTCCCCCTGCACTGCCACTGATTCCATTATTTGTAATTTTGTTTAAAAAAAAAAAAAGAGCTGCTCAGTCTAAAATGCTCGGGCCTATTTTTTGTCCCAGTGCAGGCCTGGCTCTGCTCCTGTCCTGGGGGCAGGTTGGATAGTGGGCGTTGGGAGGGGACGTCTCTAAAATACTGCTGGTCTCCTCCCCTTCCTCCTTCTCTGACTCCATGTAAGGAGGGTGCCAGGGTTCCCATGGGTTAAGGATCTGGTGCTAGCACCCCCTCTCAGGCAGAACAGTGGTGGGGACTAGTGAAGATGGTGCAGATGGAGCAACGTGAGCCACAAATCCTTCCAGCTCCTCTGCAGCAGAAGTGCTTTTAGGGGCATCCCACAAAGCTCCAGGCCACTACTTGAGCTCCTCACAAGAGGCTGAAGGCCCACATACCACCACCGACTGGCGGTTCCTCAAGTAGGGCAGACGGCTGTACCTCCAATGGCCCTAGAGAACCACTTTCTTCTGCTGGGTGTGCTGCTGTAGGTGGTGGTGACTCAATCGCCTCCACGGATGGTACAGAGCTCGACCTCACTGGCATTGGGGAATGCTCAACCCCGTGGTCCATGGGGGAGCCCCGGTGGTTGATATTTTCCTCCTCCTCCGCCCAGGTCTGGGAAGCCCAGGTGTTGCCCTGGCTCCCCTGTAACACAGTGAGCACGCTTCCGGTGGCGCGCACTCACGATCCGCGATCTCACAGCCACCGTCAGGTGAAGGCGGTTTGCGATATCGAGCCAAGTTGCCGCCGTCAATTCACGGAGGGTGGTCAGCAACTGGTTAAGCTTTTGATCTACCAAAACCCCCAGATCCTTCTCTACTATGGATTCCCCCAGTTGTACTGCTCCTAGTATGTATGATTCATGCATATTCTTAGCCCCCAAGTGCATAACTTTACATTTATCTACATTAAACCTAATTTGCCACATAGTCGCCCCAATTAAACAGTGCTTTGAGGTCGGCTTGTATGTTGGAGACATCCTGTAAGGACGTTTTTCCACTGCATAGCTTGGTGTCATCTGCAAACACTGAAATGGTACTTTTAATCCCAGACTTGTTATCATTTATAAATATATTAAAAAGTAAGGGTCCCAATACTTCCTTAGTCCAAACCAAAAAAAATAAACATTATCAAACTTTACAGGCACAAGAGGGAACACATTTTTTTTATTATTATTATACAGTATTTATATAGCGCCGACAGTTTGCGCAGCGCTTTACAATATTAGGGCAGACAGTACAATTACAATACAATTCAATACAGGAGCAATCAGAGGGCCCTGCTCGTTAGAGCTTACAATCTAGGAGGGAGGGTTAAATGATACAAAAGGGCAGTAAACTGCGGGGAATGAGCTGATTGAAAAAAAGGAGTGTAGTTATTAGGTGGTGGCAGGATAGGCTTCCCTGAAGAGAAAAGTTTTCAAGGATCGCTTGAAGGTGGATAGATTTGGGGACATTCTGACCGATTGGGGTAGGGAGTTCCAGAGGATGGGAGAGGCTCGGGAGAAGTCTTGGAGGCGAGTATGAGAGGAAGTGATGAGGGAGCTGGAGAGCAGGAGGTCTTGGGAGGAGCGAAGAGGACGGTTAGGTTGGTATTTTGAGACAAGTTTGGTGATGTAGCTGGGAGCAGAGTTGTGGATGGCTTTGTAGCTGATTGTTAGTATTTTAAATTTAATTCGTTGGGCGAGTGGTAGCCAATGGAGGGATTGGCAGAGGGGGGTGGCAGACGTTGAACGGTTTGTAAGGTGGATGAGTCTGGCAGCGGCATTCATGATGGACTGGAGAGGGGCTAGTCTATTTAAAGGTAGACCAGTAAGGAGGGAGTTGCAGTAATCGAGACGAGAGATGACCAGGGAGTGAATCGGGAGCTTTGTGGTTTCATTGGTTAGGAAGGGACGTATTTTAGAGATGTTGCGGAGATTGAGGCGGCAAGCCTTAGAAAGTGATTGGATGTGGGGCCAAAAGGAGAGTTCAGAGTCCAGGATAACACCAAGCACCCTGACACGTGGGGATGGGTGGATGGTTGTGCCATTGCTCTTGACAGAGAAGTCGGGGGAACTGGAACGTGGGGGAGGAAATATTATGAGTTCAGTTTTGGACAAGTTGAGTTTAACCGCTTGCTGACCGCTGGTCGGCAATTGACGGCGACAAAGTGGCTCGTTCCCGCAAAACGCTGTCATACGACGGCGGCTGCGGGATCGAGTTTAGTGAGCGCGCTCACTGTGTCCAGGGGGGGCCAGGGAGCGGGTGCGGCGGCTTCGATTGCCGCCGGCTACCCGTGATGGCCCCCCCGAGCGGAGGAACGGAGGTCCGTGTATGTAAACACGGACCTCCGCTCTGTGTGAAGGGGGAAGGGCTGTGATCACAGCCTTCCTGTATACAAAGGCTGTGACCACTTCCCTTCCCCAGCTAGTACATTCCCCCTACAGTTAGAACACGCCCAGGGAACATAGTTAACACTTAGAGCGCCCCCTGCAGGTTAACCCCTTCACTGCCAATGGCATTTACACAGTAATCAGTGCATTTTTATAGCACTGATCGCTGTATAAATGCCAATGGTCCCAAAAAAGTGTCAAAATAGTCCGACATGTCCGCTGAAATATCGCAGTACCGCTAAAAATCGCAGATCGCCGCCATTACTAGTAAAAAAAAAAAAAAAATCCCCAAAAATGAATTCTCATCATCCGTAAACGCGACCACTTTTGCGCAAACCAATCAATAAACGCCGATTGCGATTTTTTTTTATCGCAAATATGAGGAAGAATATAAACCGGCCAAAAACGGTGAAAAAAAATGTTTTTTTATATTTTTTTTTTGATTTGTATTCTAGCAAAAAGTAAGAAATTTGGGTTTTTTTTGCAAAATTGTCGCTCTTCTTTTGTTTATAGCGGCGATCAGAAATGACGCAGAGGTGATCAAATACCACCAAAAGAAAGCTCTGTTTGTGGGGAAAAAAAGGACGCAAATTTCGTTTGGGTACAACGTCGCACGACCGCGCAATTTTCAGTAAAGCGACGCAGTGCCGAATCGCAAAAAGGGCTCCGGTCCTAAAGCTGGAAATCCTCCCGGGGCTGAAGTGGTTAAGAAAGTGGTGGGACATCCAGGCAGATATGTCTGGTAATAAGCTAGTGATACGTGAGGAGACTGATGGGGTGAGTTGGGGGGTGGAGAGGTAGATTTGGGTATCGTCAGTGTAGACATGATATTGAAAGCTGTGGGAGGCTATCAGCCGATCCAGGGAAGAGGTGTATATTGAAAATAAGAGGGGTCCAAGAACAGAACCTTGGGGGACCCCAACAGAGAAGGGAAGAGGAGAGGAGGAGGTAGAATTGTAGGTTACGCTGAGTAAGTGCGATGGGATAGGTAGGACGAGAGCCACTGAAGAGCACAGTCACGAAGACCGAGGGAGTAAAGTTTTTTGAGGAGGAGGGGGTGGTCGACAGTATCAAAGGCAGCCGTAAGGTCCAGGAGTAAGAGTACAGAGAAGTGTCCATTGGTTTTTGCAGTTAGTAGGTCATTTGTGAGTTTAAGAAGGGCAGTTTCTGTGGAATGTTGAGGGCGAAATCCAGATTGAAGGGGGTCCAGTAGGTTATTCTTAACAAGGTGGTCAGTTGGTTGTAGACTAGGCGTACTAGGAGTTTGGAAGAAAAGGGGAGCAAGGAGATGGGGCGCAGATTGTTTAGATCGGTAGGGTCCAGGGGTGGCTTTTTGAGTATGGGGGTGACCAATGCATGTTTTAGAGCATTGGGGAAGATGCCAGAAGAGAGGGAGAGATTGAAGATGTGAGTTAGAGAGTGCAGGATAGTCAGAGGGTGAGCGTAGTATTTGAGAGGGAATAGGGTCCAGTGGACAGGTGGTTAGGTGGGCATTAGAAAAGACCGTAGAAGGGGTTACGAGATTTTGTACGTAACCAGTGGGGGTATGAGTTTTTCGGTGGGGACCTGGGATGGCTAGATTTGTTAGACGCGGGGTAGAGGAACGAGGGGAAAAGAAGGTTTGAGGATCATGCGGATCAGATGTTGGTTGACTGGTGGAACAATTCTTATTGGATGACCTGGGGGAAGTTAAACCAAAAGCGGGAGTTGTAAGGTGTCTTTGACGGGAAGAATTTGAGTGTTTA
>BLSH010078701.1:1225963-1239043 GCA_018402905.1 Glandirana rugosa | reverse complement strand
GAGAGAAGACGTTTGCAACCAGGAGGAGAACTAAGAAAAAAAAAAAACATTAAGGAAATAAAACTAGTTCTGTCGTGTCCTTATGTCTGTACCTCCTCTACTCTTCTCTATCTTCCCCCTCTCTCCTCCTCTCCTTTTCCTGTCCCCTTGTTCTCCTCTCCTACTACCCCTTTACTGAAAAGACCGGTTTAGCCACCTGCTCGTTCTTTCTCCAGCGACCCAGTTCTAGCATCAACCTATTACTTGAATCCTCCTCAGAACAGAGGGGCAGCTGGGGATGCACTTCCCGAGAGTCAGAAAACCGTTTGCTCTCTCCTTGATAGAACCGGCACTCTCTCAATCCTGTCCCAACTACCCATTTTCTTGCTATCCCAACAATTTAATTGTAACCTGAAAACCCTAACCGAAACGCTAGCCAGGTAATGCTTCCATTCTGTATTCTCACCAGTATTTTATATTTGCTTATCTGAACCTTAGTTTGAACCTTTGGTGATGTCTGTATTCCTGTGCTGTCTTGATCAAAATAAAGGAATTACAAAAAAAAAAAAGAATCAAGAGGAGGACCAACGTTTGCAGAAGAGAGTGAATGGGACAGAAATCTCTGACTTTATTGCCCCCGCAAATGTTGGCAGCAACTTATCTGGGGGGAGGACTTGTGTAATATATCTTGCTTCACAAGGTAAGGGGAGAAAAAAAGCCTAGTAAAAAAATCGTTTTTACTTAGAGCCGAGTCTTAATGGTATGGCTACTGTTTAAGCAATTGTACATTTACTATGTGAGACATTTGTAGTCTGTTAGGGAAAGCTAGCCGCCATTCTGGATCAGCATGTACATGGACACTTTCTTCCATGTGTCCAAAGTATTCTTTTTTTCTAGCTCTTTACGCAACTGGTAAGTGCCGGTTCACATAGAGGCGACTTGTCAGCCTAATTCTCTGGATAAATACATTGACCAATTGATGTCAATAAGAAGTGATCCAATGACTTAAAAAGAAGTACGCATCTCTGTAAAGTCAGCCATCTTTTAGGGCCCTTTCACACTGATACTCTTTTTTTGTCTCGCTAGAAATGATTTCCTAAGAGACTTCACATCAGTGTGCTGAAAATTTTTTAAAAAGTGCACCGAAGATGCACCCTCTATTGAAATCAATTGAAACCGCCTCAAAAATGCACCCAGGGTGTGTTTTTGGTGCATGGTGACCACAATGGAGGTAGAGGGGGGCGCTGTATGTGTAGGTATCCACTTGTTAAGTATACAGGCAGGATTCAGCAATGGCGGTAACGTTTGGTAATGGCAGGTTGCATATATCTGCCAATACAGGTTTCTTTTTAGCCTTTAGTTTAGTGGTAGATGCCTACAACTGTAGCAGCCATGTCACCAATATTTTTTTCATTGTAAACTTGTGCTAACTATAATAGTGGAAAGGATGTAATCTCTTCTGTTTAGTGGCTGATTATTTAGCTTGAACAAACTGTGATCTAATATGATCCTGTCAGTAAACCTCTGATGAAGACTGCCTCAAACTTCAAGTACAAATAATTCAGATTACCTCAGAAGACTTTCTCAGGATTTTCATCAGTTGCATCCCAGAACTCACTGACTGGCAATACAGGGAAATTAAAGAATAGGTAAAGTGATTTAATACAATTTTTTTGTGTGCATTCAATAGCAATGACTAGCATGTGTAAGATGTAGAACAATTTATTAAAATGACATGCTAGTCTTGACTGCCGCTCGCACAAAGCCTTGAATAAATAATGGCAGACCATGCCGTCAGGACTGCCTGTCTTAAACCTTATTATAAGGAAAATTGGTTTAGCAGTATAGAATTGAATTCATCTGTTGGAGTGAAGTTGTTATAAGCAGCAGATTGTAGTCTTGGAGGAAACTGGCAAATTGTCACAGACATAATACAATTAATAACCTAGTTTTCATTTACAAAGTCCTCAGCAACTCCATAACCTTACATCACACCTCTATTCTCAAAAATCCCACACGGAGAGTAAGTTTAGCATCAGATTCTTTTTGTTTCATTTCCCTGTTTATTATGCATTACCTTTTATAATATCTCATCACATAACCTACTGTTTACCTAACTCTTGTGCTTATCCACACCAGGTGCATTTGCTGTGTTTTCACAGTAGGAAACCATGGCATTGCTAAATGGCCAAACTGAGCCACCACTCCACGTAGTTATTTACTAAATCTCAGAAAACCCAAACCTAAAAATATCAGAAGTAAAAGCAAGAGTCTTTTAGACTTTGGTCAATGAAAAGCTGATTGCTAAACTTGTGGTCCATATGCCCGCATTCTAAAAAGTATGTAAGCCATGGGTCACACATTTTGTAGCACAAAGCTCTGACCGTTGCATTCAGGCATTTTAAAATAGACTAAGGTTATTTCCCATTCACCATCTTCTCCCACAGCCACATCACTAGTCTGTTCTTTTCCATGCCCTACCTATCCTCCTTGTTTCTTTACCCATACCTCTAGGGTTACCCCCACTTAATGCACAGTAATGTGTTGGCTACCGATGTAAAGACCACAAAAGGCCCAACAACATAGCTTTTTATGCCCAGACATAAAGCCTTTTTTTATCAGTTTGACTATGTGTACCTCTAAAGTACAGATTGTGAACATACTGTATGCACCATTATTTTTAAAATTAGATTGTATTGTATTTCTTTGCAAACTAGTGAATTCAGTTGTCATTGAGTGCATTGTGACCCATTAGGCTCATCTTACAGCTGCCAAGGTAAAAAGATAGAGCCTTCTTATAGATTTTGGTAAACCTCTGTACAGGATGCCAGGGATGGGTCCTGGATGGCAGGTATATTTCCCTGCTATTTGAGTTGTGGTGCCTTATATGAAGGTTGGGTTAAATACATTGTCAAGTACTCGGGGGTTCTCACACATGCAGGGTGAGGGGCTCTGGGGTACTCAGAAAGAAGAGGTCTGATTTTTCAGTACTCTCTGGATTGGTAAGTCCTCAATCGGGACCTGGAATTTGGAGGTTCGGACAGACCTTTTGAGTGGGAAAGAACTTCCAAACCCTTATTACAGAGACTTTGGTCCTGACGAGGTTAACCTGCCTGCATGGTAATCCAGAAAATGAAGAGGAAACAGCCAGCACCTGTCTGTGAGTGAGGCAAAGCTGCTGAACTGTGGAGACCACCTGTTTGGAATCCCTGAGGAAGACGGGAGCTTTAAACACTGGCCACCCGTAGGACATCACATGACTTCCTAGAGCTTCGGTGGTTATACCATGATGATTACTGCAAAATTTTTGGCAATGCTCTTTCATGTATAAGTGATTCAAGTGGCTATACAGCCCCTCGATCACTTCTACATGTGGTGGAAGGGGATCCTCTTCTCCCACCACCCTTACCAGGCTTTCCCATCAGATCAGGGAGCAGGATTATGATCTTGGTTTGATCAGAGGCATTTAACACCAGAGGAGAGATCTAGGACCTAAAAGAACCCAGATCTCTCCATAAAGAGGACTTGTCAAGGCCCATGCTATCACAAGGGACGATGTTCATCACTTTTGATAGCAATAAAGTTGATAAAATTAAACAAAATTAAAAAAAATTCTAAGCACCCTGATCCCTCGTGCTCACGCGGAAATACAAAGTGCACGTAGGTCCCGCACGCATATGTAAACAGTAATTACACCACATGTGAGGTATCGCCGCATACGTCAGAGCAAGTGCAAAAATTCTACTACCAGACCTCTTGTGTAATTCTAAACTGGTAATCTGTAAAGGCTTTTAAAGCGTCGCCTATGGGTATTTTTAGGTACTATAGTTTGGAGCATTTACGCAGTTGTAAGCATGACATACTGATTATCTATTTTCTTGGCGTAACATCATCTTTTATATTTTACCAAACAGTTAGGTATTATATTGTGTTTGTGTTCATTAAAGTGTGTTTTTTCAAAACAAGTATGCAACACCCACCATTTATGCTCTAGGGCCTCTACTAAAAAAAAAATATATATATATATATGATGGAAATAACCAGTGGCGGCTGCTGTTTTTCTTTTTGGGGGGGTGGCAAACAACCACCCCCCCCAGTCAGTGGGCCGACGGCACCTGCTGGTCATCCGGCCCCGCACTTACCCCATCTAGGACGCATGCAGGCAGTGCTACGGGTGCCGGCTTCAATCGTGTCTCCTCCTCCTCTGCATCACGGCGGCTTCCGTCCTGCATCTCCTCCCTCCTCCTAGGCATCCAATAGAATCGCCTGTCCTTTCAGCCAATCCATATTCATTTGCTATTGCTACACAACTGGATGGGCTCAGGGTGCAGTGGACCCATTGGAATCCATGCGTCCGGTGCCCCGCATGTAGATTAAGGGGCCAAACGCCTGGACGGGGGGTGGCGCCCGTGCACCACTAATGGATGGGCCACCACTGGAAATGATTATTTGATTATATTTGTTAAAAACTTGATAACATTTGCCTTAAAGAAATACTTAAAAAAAGAAATCCTTTCATTATGAATTTGACAGACTTCTGGAACTTGCCTACTTTGCAGCCTTTGGTCTTGATGGTGTTGGAAAAATTCCTTACAATAAAGTGCTGAATTCTAATGTGTAT
Source organism: Glandirana rugosa (assembly GCA_018402905.1). NCBI lineage: Eukaryota > Metazoa > Chordata > Amphibia > Anura > Ranidae > Glandirana > Glandirana rugosa. Next base: position 1,234,443 of record BLSH010078701.1, on the reverse strand, counting down.
TGAGTTATGGGATTCTATGAGCTCTTATTTTGCCACATCAGTTTGTAATCTTAAATGAAAAAAAAACGTATTTGCCTTATATTGCCATTTCTATTCTGTAACAGTGTTATTTGTTTGTAATTATTATAGTGCCTTGTATTCTCTTCACTGCTGTGCTCGATAAATCTATAATTACATTAAACAAGAAGACCATTACAATGTGTAGGTGATCTATTGATCTTGATTTGTGAAAGGGCAGATTGTGTATGGTGTGTTATGAGATAACATATTGGTGAGACTCTGCAGCAGTTGGTTATTTCTATTAAAATCAGATCTTCACTTTTTTTGTAACCTAATGAGAAGTTTTTTATGAGCTGGTACATTACACCTTAGTGTGTATTTTAAAGTAGAACTAAAGGCATTTTCTTTTTCATTTTAGAAGGGAGGATTATAACCCATTTCAGTTTTCTTGGCCATCTGTGTCCCATTGGGGAGGTTTCCTTTCACTTCCTGCACCATAGCCAAAACAGAAAATGATAGGAAATTCCGTCAAATTGAGGGAATCCGTGGTTGTTACCAAATCTAGTGTCCCATTTCTCCTTTATCACTGTTCCGAGGACAGCACAAAATTTGGCATTTTCTTTAACTGTTGGTGTTAGGGGAACAGGACAAATAGAGAATGCGAATCTCCCAGACAGAGAATGAAAAAAAAAAAAAAAAGGGCAGGTTCTAATGCCTCTCCACTCTATCCAAAACTAAGAAGAAAATGTTGCCTTTAGTTATACTTTAAAGCGGAGTTCCACCCAAAAGTGGAACTTCTGCTGGTTGGATTCCTCCCCCCCTCAGGTGTCACATTTGGCACCTTTCGGGGAGAGGGGGAAGAGGACACCTGTCTTTAGACAGGTGTCCTTTTCCACACTTCTGGGAGCTCTGGCCGGCGGCCGCTGACGTCAGCAGCCCGGCTCCCTCCTCCCTGCTCGCTCTGCTTCTGGCTGCCTGGCCAGTAGCAGCGCACGGCAGAGCCTCGCGCATGTGCAGTAAGGTGCCCGGCGTGAAGCTGTACTGCTTACACGTCCAGGTTCCCTTACCCGCGATGGAGGCGGCTGCACCCGTCCCCCGATCTGAAGATCGGCGGTGGGTGCAGACATCGCTGGACTCCAGGACAGGTAAGTGTCCTATTATTAAAAGTCAGCAGCTACTGTATGTGTAGCTGTTGACTTTTAATTTTTTTTTCCTACCTCGGACCTCCGCTTTAAGGCTAACCTCATCAAGTTAGCCTCTTTGTATGGGGATACTCCCCGTACATTTCCTTTTACATTGGATGACAAAAGTGACATTGGATCAAAAGTACAAGAAGTGATAGGAAATATCTAAATAGGAACACTAGAGCAAAAAAATAAAACATATTTGGATGACTAAAGGTGATTGATGATCCTGTATTCCTTCTCTGGTGTCGCAGAATCAAAAGTGAAAGGAAGCCCTTCGCTCAACCAGTGTGTAGCACAGTAGAGCCTTCTTAGAACAGAAGCATGGAGTGCTACAACAAAAAACTATTGGAAGTTCTAAAATTAAACCCAGGAATTTCAGTAACTCACTCAAGTGCACACATCACATCAGGTGTGGAAGGAGATGACTTTTTACCAATAAGAGATAAGCTGCCATTCTGCACTTAAACAAACTTTTGTTTCACATAACACTTTAAAAGATCAGGTTTGGAAGATTTTAAATCAAAATGTTAAAAAAAAATATTGCAGAGAGATTTAGGTCTGCTCGCATTCCCCATTGTTGCTATAAATACATCCTCTCCTTTTGGGTGGCTTCTGTAGCAAGCCAGGTGCTAAGGAGGAACCCATGCGTGCACACTCCTGTCAAGTCCTGCAGCAAGCTGTATGTGTCCATAGACACACAGACTGTAGGTAAGCTATGCCTTCACTCCCTCCTCATAGGCGTTTGATAGCGGCAGAAGTCCTTGGCTCCACTATAAAACAGAAAGTACGTGCTGTAGACCAGACAGCAAAGATGACCTAGAGCAAGGTAAGTGTCTAGGGATGAGTGGTAGGAAAGGTATAGAATGCATTAAGTTAAAAAAACATTGAGACTTTAGCACTATAACCTAAATTTTAGTTTACAAAATTAAAAAATAGATTTTTTTCAGATGTAATTGTCATGTTAGCTGACTGAACAAATCTATTACACAAAAATAGCGTGAGGAGCTTTCCATGTAACTGCAAAATTGACGTTAGATTTTTAAAATCAACATATCATATATAGAACATTAAACACAAAAAGACCAATTTTTTTATTCTTCTGATCTCCCTTTTTTATCTTTTTAGATCTGAGCTACCTCTACATTAACCATGCCTTTGAGTTCGCTTTTGATGATCCCTTTAATGTTCTTGATTTCCAGGACTTGGTGGGATACTAACCATTCTCCTCTGTCTTTTTTCCTCTACTAAATGAAGTTGAATGTGTGTGATTTTTTTTTGTAACCTAGAATGATCGAAACACCTAGTGACAATGACAGTAAAAATGACATACACATCTTTGACAAATCAGGAAATTTAAGACCTCTCAAAAGCTTACAAATGACTGAAGCATGGTTTAAAGATATGCAAAACGATTCTGAAATATGCTGCCAAATGGTTATGATCTTCCATGAAGAGTAACTAGATATTTTAAATGTAATTTTTTTCATCCCTTAAGCCTGTAGAAAAGAGCTGCTCTTCAGTCATTTAATCAGGTTTCGATCAAATTAAAATGGCCATCTTAATAGTAAGAAGTGCAAATGTACCTGAGTACCATATGCTGAATGGAGCTTGGACTCCTGTTGAAACATTACTGGACTCTGCGGGGTTGATATACTAAAACTGAAGAGTGCAAAATCTGATGTAGCTGTGCATTTTAGTTAATCAGCTTCTAACTTCAGCTTGTTCAATTGGGCTTTGACAAAAACAAAACCTGGAAGCTGATTTCTATGCAGAGCTGCACCAGATTTTGCACACTCCAGTTTTCAACTATATACCACCTGCAGTCATTGCTTTATGTTGTGATCTTTCCAGTGAAAGTGCCACTCCCAGATGTGGACTTTACCACTTGCACTTCCGAAGGTTTTACCCCCCTTCAGGACTAGGGCGTTTTTTTGTTGTTTAGCACTGCACTGCTTTAACCACTTCTGAGATTTGGTGTTTACAAGTTAAAATCAGTTTTTTTTCTAGAAAATTACTTGGAATCCCAAATATATATTTATTTTTCTAACACCCTAGAGAATAAAATGGCGGTCGTTGCAATACTTTGTCACACCGTATTTGCTTTCTATTCCTTGTAATAGAAAAAAAGCATGACAGGGCCTCTTAAATGTGATCTGGGGTCAAAAAGTCCTCAGATCTCATATTTACACTATTTACATTTCAAAAAAAAAAGAAAAAATTACTCTTGAAAAAAAAAAATTGTCTCCTTTAAGAGCATTGGGCGAAGTGACGTTTGACATTTGCTTCCGCCCTTCAATGCCATGGAGCCGAGTGGGGGCCATCTTACCCTCAGTCGGCATCCAGGCAGTGAGGAGAGCACACCGGATCGTCTCCACTGCTACCGATAGATCCGGTAAGCAGCGGAGACGACCAGAAAGTGCCGAAGGGGGCCCTCTCCCGCCCCCGGTAAAGGTGATCTCTGCATCGAATTCGCCTCAGAGGCTACTTTTATCTGAAAGCCGACCGCCTGCCATCTCAGAAAATACCGGGGTTATGGTAGCTATCTGCTACCATAACCCCCGGTATTCCACGTCAAAATACTGACGTACGACGGCGGCGGGCGGTCGGTAAATGGTTAACTGACAATTTGCGTGGTCATACAATACTGTATGCAAATTACATTGTTATCATTTTTTCACACAGAGAGCTTTCATTTGGTGGTATTTGATAATCACTGTGTTTTTTATTTTTTGCTATATAAATGAAAAAAAAAACTAAAATTTTGAAAAAAATATATATATTCTACTGTCATAAAACATATCCAATAAAAAAAATCATAAATTTAGGCCAAAATGTATTCTGCTACATGTCTTTGATTAAAAAAAAAATCCCAATGAGTGTATATTGGTTTGTGTGAAAGATACAGTATCAACAAACTATGTTGTATATATTTGAAAATTGATCAATTCTGATGTTCTGACGCCCTTTTTAAAAAAAAAAATTCTGTTTGGGGTATTTGGGGTTTCTAGTTGCGGGGGGGAGGGGGGAGCAGGGCGTGCTGGAGCAGGCACATGACATACATGTAAGTGATTTTGCCTGCATGTGTTGCCCTGCCGCAGTATATGTACTGTGGTAGGTGGGCAGGCGGTTAAAAAGGTTTCCACCAAGGATCCTAATTTTGTTTTAATGGCAGTAACTTGTATTCTTCAGCTTACTGCTGCAGCCCTTATTTTGTTACATTGATGTATTCTCTGTGAATGTATACAGTTTTATACATGCTCATTTACGAGGACAGCACATACACATACAGTTCATGCACATTTTGTCAGGCAATGATGACATATATCTGATCAATTCACTGCTGCTTGGTTTGCAAATGGAGACATTTTGTTAGGAAAAGCTGTCCCTGTGATTGATTGAGATATATATATATAATATATATATATAATTTTTTTCTTCATATTCACAGTTTCCCACAGTCCCCACAATAGAAGTTCTCTGTGTACAAAATCTCTGGATGTCTAGTCCCCTGTTCATTTCATTGACTCTGAGCCTTTGCCAGCAAAATGTGAAAATGGTGGAACGTTTGGAGTTTAGGTGATACCCCAATGACATTTTCAGCAATTGCCTTTTGTTTTCAGCAAAAAGCCTTTTCTCGGAGACTTTCCTCTGGCCATTCATCTGCGGTGTTTGGACTAAATGTTTGCCTACAGCAGACATTCGGTATGAGGTCGTTACTGCTACGGCCTGTCTCAAAATCTGTATAAGAGGGGCAACAAGGTTAGGTTTGCTATCATCATCCTGAGATGTAGAACTGTAACAAATTGTTTTCCTTATCAGCAGAAAGTTTGGTTCTTGATATATTCTCTCAGAACACTTTAATATAATATTCATTTGAGATCTCTGAGCACTACCGCGCCTTTTTAAAAATGAACTCTTAATAAAAAGAAGCTAAAGATAAGCTTCTCTTTAAGTTAGGTTTAAGGTTGAACTCCAGACAATATTAAAATTAATACCAGTGAATTTTATGTATTTATTAAAAAAATATATTTTTTTACGTTCATACAGTGTAGCAGCTGGTGTGCATAGTGAACCGTCTGAGCTCAGCGCAGTGATGAAATGCTAATCTCGGCAGATCATCCTCTTTCTCTTTTTTTTTTTTTTTCCAAACAAACTTTAAAATGTCACACAGACATCTCAAAAAGTTTGGTTGCTGGCCACACAGTGCAAGGTGGTGGATTGCTTCACACCATGCTGTGAAAAAGTAGTGCATGCAGCACTTTTTTCTCAGAGCACCGTGTCCACACATTACCGCAAAGCAGTGATTTGATCCGAGCATATAGGAGACAAGGCATTTTGCCTTGCCCATTCGGTGGGACTGCATCTGGTATGAATCTATCCTTAGGATCAACCATTTGTCCGGCATGCACATGTATTTACTAGGAACACACTGAGAGGAGAGATTGGAGATGTATTCTCACTAGGCAGTGGCTGCTCTTTCTTTCACAGTCCAGAGAGAGGCTGGGGGCAGGGATGTATTTGCAACCACCAATCCAGGTCCAAAGCAAAATACGGACTGTAAGGTACTAAGACGGACAAAATGTAAAGTGTGTTACATTAACAATTATAAGTCTTCTGCGATGGTAGATGGAACTTGTAGTTAATTCACAGATCTTGGTAAATGAATGACATAGCTGTGTGGGACAGCCACATAAGATTCAAAAGTGACAGTTGCCACAGGGGAGAGAAACCCCCACATGGGGGGGGGGGGGTCAGCTTGCAAACATGTTAAATGTTACACCCTAGATATGAGTGTAAAATTGTCTAAAAGGTGGAGTTAGCTTTTAAATATAAAATTTTCAGTTGTTTCAGAATGTACCTTCTAAGGCTGGCCATAAATGTTGCAGTTTTCTTTTCTGCAACCACGAGTTGCATGAAAGAAATTGGCTTGATTCCCCCATCAACACAACACAGTCAGTGGTTAATTGGGGGGGGGGGATCCCTCCTGCAGAACTATTGTGCTCCCTTGGTGGGGGATGGAGATCCATCCCTGCCAGGAGAACACATTATTGCCGCTGACAATAATCACATGAGAAATCCAGCATGCTGGTTGTACCTAATTTGAGCGATCGATTGATCTGGGTACATTAGCCTGCCCATGCATGGTTCGAATCACAGCCGGTCCCTGCTGAACTAGCTGAGATTGGATGTCTATGGCCAGCTTTATGCTGTTACTGTTTGTGGTTGAGTGGTCTTGCCATCAATACTGCAGAGTAATGATCGAGCAACTCAAGCATAGACAAGTGCCTTCTGTTTTCATTGCAATATTGTTTGATAGCCAAATTAACTAATTTTAAATTATCTTATTGAAAACAATGTGTTTATAAGACAAAGGAAGCTGAACACCTGAGAGCTTTAAAGCATCCTCAAACTGATTCACACAATGTTTAGCAATTTGAATACGAAAGTAGATGGTAACGAAACCTACATTTATGAATATACCCTATTCGCATTTGAGTGTTTTTGTAGTGCGTTTACCTACACCTGTCTACATTTCTCTATGCCCTGCTCTATTTTTCGAGCACAATCTGGCATTTTTAGCCCCAAATATCTCTTGCAGCATCTGGAAACACGTGAAATAGGACTCTTCTAGAACTTCCTGCCCAGTCCTGAAAATAAATGCCTGAAAATGTGCAAAAACACTTGTAAAAAGTTTTCAAAATGCCTCAAAAATGCTTTACAATTACCAGTAAGATGCTATGCATATGCATGAATGCAGACTTCTAGTTGCAGTTTGCTACTATTGTTGTGTTTGAGATTATGCTGCTGAATTCTAGCAGTATTTTTTCCTGGTTATGCATTTGTAAATAATCTCAGTGTCAGGATATTGCATGTTGTCAGATAATATCTGTATTGGAAATACAGGAGTTGGTGTTCACAAGACATGTGTAGACATTGACTTCCCAGGAGATCAGTACTACACCCTTTGTGCTTTGCAAATCTTTATATAAGCAAGAAAATTATAGCATCCAAAAGATGTATCCCTGGAGGCAGTGTTTGGCTTCTTAACACATGGTATATTTTGTAGTGAAGTTCAAGAAGTCTTTATATCTGTGTTCCTTTTACTTAGCCAATTTTCAGCTGGGGATACTCTTCAAACATTCAGCAAGCTGGAGCAGGATAAAGAAAATGGAGGATTTGTGTCCTGCCAAATCAGGATGCCCCTAGGCATTGTTGAGGACGAATTTGCATTGCAGAAGAAGTAAGTGCACTGACTGATGTAGAAATAGGTGTAGAAGTGATCATGTGAGGTATAAGCACTTGCCTTGCAAAACTGAGTAATGCGATTGAATACATACTTTCCTGAATATCTCTGATGTTTCATTGGTAATGTAGATCAGTACTAATGTCTGCACTAAATAAAAAAATAATTGAATTACTGGAGGGAATGTCAAGGAACTTCTCTACAGGAGTGAATGCAGTCGTTATCACAGTATTTCCAAAAGTGATTACAATTTTTAATAAATACTGTCCAAGAATTTAATAAACACTGTTCAAGAATATCAATGTATTTCTTTTGATGTACTTAAATAAGACATCCCTTTGCTTATAATCTTGAACCACAAATACATAGCTCCCAACTGTCCCGGATTTCGAGGACTGTCCCTGATTTGGAACAAAGTCCCTCTGTCCCTCTTTCCTCCTCATTTGTCCCTCATTGTGGTCTGATCTATATAGTTGTATATAAAATGCACTTTTTATTTTTCACAAAGTGTTTGTCAGTGCTAAACCTTTCATCAAATTTCTAAATTGCTCCATTTGTAAACTTCAAAAGCCAATATAAAGGAATAGTAGTGGTAAAAAAAAACACTTTTTGTATAATTCTCCTTTAACCTTCCTAGCGGTATTCCCGAGTGTGGCTCGGGGTGGAATTTCAGCACCAAGAGCGGTAACCCCGAGCCACACTCGGGATTGCATCGCTGGATCCAGGCAGCGGGGGCACGCTGCGCTGCGAGCGTCCCTTGCCTCGGGCCGTGTGTCCTCTGTAGACCGGCGCCCCTCTGTTCGACTGTGGCGCCCTCCTGTAGCGACCTAGGTCCCCTGTTCCATTCTTTGTAACGGACCTAGGTCGCTACGTTAGGGCTCACACCGAGCCCCAATGGCGAGAACCACGACTTTAAGGTGGGGCTCGGTGTGAGCCCTTATGGCGATCCTTCCAATTTCCTCTTAATATGTTTTTCACAAAAAAAAATGGTGATGATAAGGAAATATAACCGAAAACTTCAAATGTTTACCTCGTTAAATCTTTAAACT
>BLSH010078701.1:1213353-1223367 GCA_018402905.1 Glandirana rugosa | reverse complement strand
TTTGAAACCGGTGTTTTGTAAAAACTCCTATAGGTACTTGACGTATAAACGTATGGAGGGTTGAAAAAGTCTACCCTTACTCCTTGTGGATGATAGTTTGTATACATCCGTATCCTGTGTGTGGGACGGTGTGGGGGAATTGGAGGGACCGCCATACTAAGACAGTCCTTAAAACAAGGTTTTCACCATGTTAATAAAACGTACTTTTAAACCGCAAAATATAACATCCGGACCTTAAGAATCCTTATTGAGTGAATTTAGACAGGTTTGTTCTCAGATCATCTGTAGGGCCCATACTTTTTCAAACTTTTTACTTTAGTATTTAATATTATAGTTATTTATTATATTATAATTTATGATTTCATTTTTCAAACTTTTTCATACCCGGGATGTCTACTAGACTCTTGTTTGGACAGATTTAAGTGAGTTATTCCTAAGAATTCCAGGCCTACAATATAAAACGCCAAATTTTCATGCAAAATAATTGTACCACTTTTGGAACAAAATTCCTGACAGAATCATACCGCCAGGGAGGTTAAGGGGGTGTGGCAGGGTGTGTGTCCTATGCCTACATATGTTTGATAGTAGGTGTTCCTCATTCCCATCTGAAAAAGTTGGGAGGTATGCAAATATGCAGTTCATGGATATCCTCAAAAATGTTTTGTGGCCAAAGTTTGGATAAAACTCACTTGTGTTATTGCCAGTTACTGGAACACCATAAAAAAAAAAAAAAAAAGCTAACTTCACTGTTGGGGTTACATCCGACAAACATTTTACATGTGTATGGTGTTTAGTGTCATGTCATTTACACTCTGCTGATTTTCTCAGGTTTATTCTTTGAAGGAGAGATTGTAATATATCCCTGATTCTTATTCTTGTAACCTCCAAAAATGCAGTGGGTAGCATGGAAACACATGTTTTGCTAGCAATCAGTCAAAAATAAGTTGCTCACAAAAAAGTTTTTGTATTCAGAATTTATTCACAGGCAGACACATAGCTCTAAAGAATACACAGTGGGGTGGATTTACTAAAGGCAAAAACTGTGCACTTTGCAACTGCTGTTGCAATCATTTTCCCAAGAGCTTTGCAAATGTGGTAAAGCTCTGCTGATTTCCATCATGCAATCATGCGAAAGCAATTGGCATGACGGATGCTGTTTTTTATGCACCTGGGTATTCTTTACAAAGAGAAGCTTCACCACATTTATTAAGCCCTGGGGAAAATGAGTATAAATGCACTTGCAAAGTGCACAGTCTATATGCCTTTAGTAAATCCTCCCTGTATGTATATGTTTATATATGGCATACAATTGCTTTTTTAGCAAGGGAATTGCCTAGTACATACGATTAGAAAATTGGATGAAAAATACCACTCTCAAATCGCTCATACACCAAGAACGCTTTGCAGAAAACCTGTGTTCCATACGCGTTTCCTGCACTGCGCTCAAAATGCCCTGAACTTGCGTTTTGCAGCTGGTGTCAGTGTTAACAACACCCCAAACAGTGCGTTTGCCTGCGTCACCCCCATAGTGTGTTCTGCATCCTTCACATCACCCCCCCCCCCCAATCCCTATAATAGTGTCCTCTGTACCCTTCACATCACCCCCCCAATCCCCATAAGTGTCCTCTGAACCCTTCACATCACCCCCCCATCCCCATAAGTGTCCTCTGCACCCTTCACATCGCCCCCCCCAATCCCCATAACGGTGTCCTCTGCCCCTTTCAGATGACCCCTCCCCCCCATGCACACAATCACACTGTAGTGTCTTCTGCCCTCCCCATAGCAGTTTCCCCTGCCCCCTTCACATCATATTAGTAAGCTGATGTCCTAGCAGCCAATCACCTGCTGGTTAACTTGAAAGGTTAACTGAGGCAACTCCCACTCCTGCCCTCTATCCAATACTGTGCTGCCTCCCGCTTGCCGCTCTGCAGTGAAGATGAGGGTGATGGAGGCTGAGGGGAAGCATCGGCAATGCAAGGATGTGTTCGCGATCTACCTGTCGGCTGCCCATGGTTGACGGGTAGATCGCTACTGGCTGATTGCCGACCCCTGACACAGAGCATGTGGTTAGGGGAATTTAGTCCATTTTTTTTTTTTTCAACCCACTAGTTAAACGATAAAACAGACTGTACTATGCGCTAGCTTACTCTCTGCGGTTGCACCCATTGGTATAATGAAAAATCACTGTAGTCAAGTCCTGTGACATCACTACCTTTAATGGAACAATGCCCAGTTACTTAAAGTGAACCTGTCACTTTCTCAGTAGTTATGCCGACTAAATTAGTAACTGGCAGCTAGAGATGTCTATACACACAGTATTTTTATTTATCCAGAGTGCCACAATGGCCAATTGTAGAAGGCACATTACCTCATCAGGCACCCTTATACTTTTAGCTCCTGTACAGCTGCTCAGATTTCAGTGGACAGTGGGGTTGATTTACTAAAACTGGAGAGTGCAAAATCTGGTGCAGCTCTGTACAGAAAACAATCAGTTTCCAGGTTCTTTTTGTTAAGTTTAATTGAACAAGCTGAAGTTACAATCTTATTGGCTACCATGCACAGCTGCACCAGATTTCGCACTCTCCAATTTTAGTAAATCGACCTCAATGTGTCTGCCCCTGGAAATGGTATCTTGTCATCATTATTATACAGACCTCATTGTATGTTTTAGCTGGGCCTTGGTTGTGTGCTATCAATGTATTTGAATGTATCGATGTATTTGCATTGACAGCAAAGCATAGAGCTTTGCACGTTCTCAGGATTTTCTACCAAGTGTGCTGTACTGTTGTAATGCAATATATTAAAAGATCAGCTGACCCAAAAGTTGTTTTTTTTTAATAGCTGTAGCCTGGCAGGCTGTGTCAGGTCCCCAGATTGTACGTGTCTTAAATACTCCAGAAACTAGATCTTTCTGCCATAATTTCTGTTAATGTCTTCCAAGGAGTTTTGGTGTCTCTGGCTACCTTTTTGTTCCTTTACCTCTTGTAGCATTTTCCATAATATAAAATAAATGTAACAGGTTGAGAGGGATCTCCTTATAAATCTAAAAGCGAGTATGCAGGCCCATAACCTCAAGCACACCTATATCGCTAATGGAGTCCCCAAGAGATTTATTAAACTGTCAAGTGGTTTAACTCTGTAGCACTTACCAAAGTTTTTAGTGCACTGACTACTTAATGATGGCAATGCCACATAAAGAAATTAATATAAATAAATATATAATTAGGCACTGCGAAAAATGTACTTTCCTAGGTAAAATAAAAAACATACTGAAATGACCTTTCAATCAGACTCTATAAACCTAGCTCTTGAAAATGGCACATTTTTCGATTACCATACATTTTATGGCTGTTCCTACTGTTATTACACACATTATAGAGCAGTAGGTTGAATGAGATCCCTTCTCTGCTTTTACAGCTATGTCTCTGCCACCCTATCACGCCTTGGTATACTCTATATTTTTTCCTCCTGTTTAATTATAATAAACAGTGTATTCCTATGTGGCACTACTCGTAAATGTTTGGAATAAGGGTACTATGGAAGATTTACAAATATGCCAAAAATGCATACAGCCAAGCTTTGTTTTAAGAAGCATCTTGTACAGACAGTAAAGCTCCACTTTCCATAAAAGTGACACTAGTACTACAGCAACACAGAAGATTTGTGGCATTTAGTCACTAACTGTCGCTGCAGCTAATGCTTGTGTTTTATTGCTCCCCTAAAAGCTGTTCTGTATTCCTTTCTGTTACCATATCAATGTGACAACAGAAAGTATTTACAAGATCAGAATTGTTGGTCAGTGGAGTCATCTGTGATTTAATTATTGCACATTTTACTGGTTTACATTTCTTAACAAAATCTCTTGATTTCCGTTAACTTTGTACTGCAAATATATGTATGATGTATAACGTTTTTAAGGATTACTTGAAAGGATATACATTGAATTTTTGTGCTCCAAATCCTTTGCAAATCGGTCCCACATGCATATGTAAACAGCAGTTGCACCATACATGATGCATTACCGTGAACATCAGAGGGAGAGCAATAATTCTTGCACCAGACCTCCTGTGTAAAACGGGTAATCCATAAAGGCTTTTAAAGTGTCGCCTATGGATAATTTAATATTCCATAGTGGTACATTATGGTACACTATTAATATGGATAACTTTAATGTACCAGTTAAAGCGTAGTCCCGCCCACAGTTATTTATTTTTTTTTTTTTGCTGGCATCCACCTAGTTAGTATTTATTACATAAATGATGTAATTGATTGCTTTAAATCCAGCTAGTCTTCCTATTTATTTTGTACTTTGCTAATTTTTTCTTTACTGGGAGTTCCCATCCTAGCTGTGGGCATGTGAAGCCCACTCGCATCCTCCTCGAGTCTCTTCCTGGATAAGGTGCATGCTGGGTGATGCCTCATTGCCATAACAACAGGCGGCGACGGAGGAAGGTCCTTCCCCATTGTTATGGCAACATATATAACATGTCTCTCCCCCACAAAATCGCATCATTTCCTGTCTGGAAATAATGCGATTTTACAGCTCAGGGGTGCCCACTGACTCATGGGAAATGATGACTCACATCTCCCATGACCCCAGGCGAGACAGGAAGTGATGCAGAGTGCCGCAGATCAGGAAATGAAAGATTACAGGGACCACATAGCAACAGGGCACTTAGGGTGAGTATATAAAAAAAAAAAATTCCAAAGGTGATTCATCATGCATAGAGGATTTGAAATATATAAAGATGTATTTGTGGGTGGAACTCCGCTTTAAATTGGCTGTAAAGGCTAACTTTTTTTTTTTTTTAATGCACGCTCTGCATTAAGGTAAATGATTGGCTCCCCAGCCCCCCTAAAACTCGATCCAGCGTTGTGTGTAAGAGCAGTATCACTGCTCGCTCTCTCCTCCGTGTCCTCACTGGACATAGAGGCAGCAGCAGGAGCCATTGGCTCCTGATGCTGTCAGTTAAATCTAGAATGGAGAGGGAGGGACCTCTTTAGACACGCACAGTCCAGCTCAGGAGCGAGCCTGCATGTCTGCCCCCATAGCTTGCTGAAGAGGAGCGGAAAGCATCAGTGGGGAATGTGAGACGGAGTTTTGGGGCCATTCTGTGCAATACCATTGTAAGTATAACATGTTTGTTATTTTAATAAACAAAATGGCCTTTAGTGTTTTAAGCTAGGGGTTACAGTAAAAAATGGGTATAGTCTTGGACTGAGCTCAGGTAATTAATTTAAACTACAGCAGAAAGATCTTCCTGCTGGATTCAAGAAGCCAGTGAGTGAGTGCACCAGATTCCATATAAAACTAAAAAAAATGGATTTGGAGTATACTGATACTTTAATAATAAAGGGGTACAAAACGGGAATATTTATACAGCTAATGCACGGTTTCTTGATTCAGATTTGTCTGCTTACTCGTATTAATCTGCTGTGGGATGGGGGGGAGGGGGAATATCAATGCAGCAATGGATCTGTGTTACAGCTGCCAAGCATTCGCATGCTGAGACCAGGAGCTAAATTAAAACTGGTGTGTGCAGCCTAGACTCTAAGCCGGGGATACAGTAACACCTAAAGCTTTCTGCTTCTCTGCTGATTTCTAAGAGGATCCACAGCCCAACACTATAGTTCAGCTTGACACATACTCCCTCGCCGTGGACTACCCCAGGCTGTGGATTAACAGATGTACAATGAAGAAGAGGAATAAATAGTACCTTACAGTTTGAAGAAACCAGAGGCAGGGAATTAGACTGCAGAAGGTCTGAATATGTATAGCACTGGTCGTTGAGTGTAGAAGCAGTGATGGCTCTTTTCTGCAGTTTTAGTCCAGCTATACAGGATTCTGGTAAGTTTGCAATATTATGTCAGCCAAAATGTAGACATAACCATTATGCCCATTATTCTACTGTATAATACTGGTCTCCTCTGTCAGAACTGACTTGGTTATTTTTCTTCAATACATTTGGCACCTATGACTAGGGATTTCAGCAAATTTCCCATTTTGTTATGTAATAGGTTTTTTGCAACAACTTTCTGGGATCCCAAAAGTATGACAAACTATGCTTATTATGTATACATACCTGTAATAATAATGTATGTTCATCACTTTAAACCCCTAGACTTGTTCAATTTTGGCACATCATACAAATTAATGAGTATGGTATAGCTCATAAAACCTGCCAGACTAATACTATCAGGGACAGTGATCAAACAGTCTAGAAAACAAATGTAAGTTTTGTTGACCCCCAACTTTCTTCCTAAGGATAAATGGAGCATATGGCCAACAGCAGTCTGCAGAGTGTTAAGTCTCAGGGCAACTAGATCATCCTTGCACATCTGACTTCCCACTCATGTCTAGGATACAGGGAAGTTGCTTGGGTTCCAAAAGAATTATGGAACCTGTAGGTATCTAGATTTAATTTCCTGTATATATATCATGTTGAGTAGTACAAAAGGGGGTCATAAGGTTACCCAGAAGTACCATGCAACACACAGTAGCTACTTCCATTCCATCTATTTTGCATATTCCTAATTAAGTGGATATTTGGGTTAGGGCTGCAACTAACGAATATTTTCATAATCGATTAGGTGGCTGATTTTATTGTTTCACTTAATTGGATAATAACCTCCAAGTGTGATGTATAATTTAGTTAATATGTAACGTTTTTTTTTAAAAAAAGGCAAATTATTCTTAAATATCTATATGCAGTGGTAAATATAAATAACCAACAATATGGCTTGGGAGCAAAATCTCTACTCCACTCTGAGAATAACAGACAGAAGAGATATACTATATATACTATTAGAGGTTGAATCTGAGATCAATTTTTTATTTAAAGAAAAAAAAAATGAAAGACTGTTTTGTGGATTTTCAGACATATCTGTAATATATTATGTATGACAAACTCCCTTGTCATAGGCAGGTGGCTTGATAAAAGCTACCTGCACCTGCTGTCACTTATGCTGGCCATACAAAAACAATGTCTTCCTTTAAAAAAATATATATATATCATTTTTTTTAAGAACGTTCGTTCAATTTTTCTAAATGTTTGTGGGGTCAAATCAGCGTTTGTTTTTGACCACAGTGATGGGAAAATTCAAAGGAGCAGAATAGAAAACTTCTTGGTCAAAGGAATTTTCAGACAGTGTATGTGGTTTTCATTCAGAAATTACATTAATTTTAAAACTGAATATTAAAAGCAAGTGAAATTTTTAAACATTCTTTCATTCAGCGAATGTACAAAGATTTTGTGTGAATATTCTCGTCTGAAAATCGATATGTGTATGGCCAGCATAAGGCTCTGTTCACACCTATGCCGTTTGCATTTGAGTAGTTTCTGCAGTGCTTTTTGCCATGCGTTTTGCGCACACACGATTTTGCTGCAATTTGCGTTTTGCATCCTTTATGCTTTTTTTTTTTTTGGCCAGTTTGTTGCTGGGCACATTAAAAAATGCAAATTGTGGCAAAAACACACTACATGCTTTTCTGCAGCTTCTCTATTGAAGTCTGTTCAACAAAAAAAGCAAACAAAAAGCACCATTTTGCGTTTGAAAAAAGTCCTTGACCCTTTCCAAATATGGAGCGGCTGAAAAAAACATAGATGTGAATGTGTCCCATAAGACACCATGTTAAATGAACTGTAGTGTGTTTCTGCAAAAAGCACCAAAAAACGCATAGGTGTAAACCAGGCCTAAGACGTTTAGTAGCCGTGCATTCTTTTTTTTGTATCACCTGTCATAATGGGGTTAAAAAAAACTAAAATTAGCTCTTTATAGTACAAAAAGTGCAGATAATCTCTACTATGTGAGGTCCATTTATACTTTGAAAGAGTGAGAGCTGGTTCACGCTACAGCAACTTGGGATCCAACTTGGGGCAAGACAAAAGAAATCCCATTGAAGTTAATGGGAGCGGTCTTAATGTGCACTACTGAAGTCGCTCCGACTTCAAAAAAGGTTCCTGTACTACTTCAAGGTGACTTCTATTCGACTTGTGCCCATAGAATTCAATGGAAGTCGCCTCCAAGTCAGTTCCCCAACTATATTGAAGCGACTTTACAGGAAAATGAAAAGATTGGCCACAGGCAAAGTCGTCCGGCATGGAGGTTGCAAAGTTGCGCTGAAGTCGCTTTCAAATCGCCTATGAAGTCGTGCCTGAAGTCGGATGGCCCCTGTGTGAACCGAGTCTTAAAGTAATCATATATATATATATATATATATATATATATGTGTAAACACGGTGGAACCCCATTCTGTCAGGGGACATGTCACAGATCCACTGTGCCCCTGTCAGCCCAGCCCCCACACAGTTAGAACACAGTGAGGGAACACACTTAACCCCTTGATCGCTCCCTACAGTTTAACCCCTACCTTGCCAGTGACATTTATACAGTAATAAGTGGCTCTGATCGCTTTATAAACGTTATTGCTTCCAAAAAAGTGTCAAAAGTGTCTGATCTGTCCCCTGCAATGTCGCAGTCCCGCTAAAAATTGCTGATCGTCGCCATTACTAGTAAAAAAAAAAAAAAAAAAACTTTAAAAATGCCACGGATCTATTCCCATAGTTTGTAGACGTGCTAACTTTTGTGAAACCCAATCAATATACGCCTATTGTGATTTTATTTGCCAAAAATATGTAGAAGAATACATATCGGCCTAAACTGAGGAAAACTTTTTTTTTTTTTTTTTACATTATTTTTGGATATTTATTATAGCAAAAAATAATAAAATATATATTTTTTTCACAATTGTCACTTTTTTTTTTGTTTAAAAAATAAAAAATGCAGAGGTGATCAAATGCCACCAAAAGAAAGCTCTATTTGTGGGAAAAATTGTCAGTTAAAGCGACGCAGTGCGGAATCGCAAAAAGTGCCCTGGTCAGGAAGGGGGTAAATTGGGCTGAAGTGGTTAAAGTGATTTTTTATTTTTTTATTTTAAACCACAAACATGTTGTACTTACCTGCTCTGTGCAATGGTTTTGCACAGAGCAGCCCTGATTCTCCTCTTCTGCGTTCCCCACAGACGCTTCTGGCTCCTTCTGCCTAAAGAGTGCCCCAATAGCAAGCTGCAAAGTGTAGTATAGAGTGCCCCTATAGCAAGGTAAAACAAAAACTTCTGCGTTTAGAACCACTCAGTTCCTGCCCAGGACTACATGTCCCATGAGACATTGCTCCTCACACCTTCACAAGTTTTCAGACACTTACATGTATGGCTGGTGTACTGAGCTGTATGCGTGCTGCACTGTGTTTCCTGATATGTAAACAAATTATGCATTCTGCATACAGGTCAACTTGACAACTATTTTCATAATAGATTAGTTGTCGATTAATTGATTAGCTGTTTCGACCGTAATTTGGGTCTTTCACGGATATAATTGCCTTAAAGCAAACATTTGCTTTAGTAGCG
The DNA here is from genome assembly GCA_018402905.1 of Glandirana rugosa. NCBI lineage: Eukaryota > Metazoa > Chordata > Amphibia > Anura > Ranidae > Glandirana > Glandirana rugosa. Next base: position 1,213,961 of record BLSH010078701.1, on the reverse strand, counting down.
GTACAGACTGATGTGATCTCAGAGATCGCATGTGATTTGCAAGTGCAGTACGGGTGCCGATGACATGCGATCTCTGTGTATGGCTGAACTCGCATTAGACTCGCACAGAAAAAGGTACATGTACCTTTTTTTTCCCGCACTAGAATCGCATCGCATGCGATCCAGTTCATGTGCGAGTACACAGTTCGCACTGCGATCTGTGAAGAAAACTGGGGGTGTCATTAACTTTGTAATGACACCGGCCAGCGGTTCGCGGAAGGCAGTGTGAACGGACCGCGAGAGAGGATCAATGCGGGAACCGGTTCTATAATCATGCTGGTTCCCGCATCGCTCCTATGCGAACCAGGGCTTAACCACTTCAGCCCCGGAAGGATTTCCAGCTTTAGGACCGGAGCCCTTTTTGCGATTCGGCACTGCGTCGCTTTAACTGACAATTGCACGGTCGTGCGATGTTGTACCCAAGCGAAATTTGCGTCCTTTTTTCCCCACAAATAGAGCTTTCTTTCGGTGGTATTTGATCCCCTCTGCGTCATTTCTGATCGGCGCTATAAACAAAAGAAGAGCGACAATTTTGCAAAAAAACCCAAATACCCATGTTGTAGCGTGCT
>BLSH010078701.1:1190250-1207629 GCA_018402905.1 Glandirana rugosa | reverse complement strand
AAAACTTCAGCCGGTAAAACTTATGTTGAAAACAAAAAAGTTATCCTTCTCCCAATACACTGTGTAGTTTGATTAACCCTTAAAGTGTTTTTTTTGTTACCACACGAACCAAAATTGCATTGAATAAGAAAGTACTCAATAAATGTTCAAAGAGAAACAAATGTCGGTAACTGTACAGCGACTCCAATTGTGCACGCCTCGCCTATCTTTAACACAACCACAGACCACTTGCGTCATTGGCCCAGTAACGTCGTCTAAAGTTACGTTCTGTCGGATACTCTGGTGGGTAGAGGGTACGATGTCAATCGTTTGACGAACGATTCAAAGCACTTTGACCAAGTCACAACCTAGACGACGAAACTTAGCAAGCAGTTTGCTAACTGTAGCATGGGAGATGGGTGGTCTCATAGGCTGTCTTGCATTGAAATCTGCTGCAATGACCCGGTTACTGCGTTCACCAGACACCAACACAATTTCTATCCGCTCCGCACGTGTTAACCTCAGCGACATGTCAATGGCTGTAAACAAAGAGAAACTTGTAAATAACTCATGAAAGAATAAGTTACGTTAAAACCAAGCACACCATTGTTTTTTTTGTGAAATTCCCAATTAGTTTGATGTGTCACATAACCCTCTTCCTATTGAAAAAACAAAAGTTGTATTCAAAATGGCCGACTTCAAAATGGTCGCCATGGTCACCACCCATCTTGAAAAGTTTCCCCCCTCACATATACTAATGTGCCACAAAAAGGAAGTTAATATCACCAACCATTCCCATTTTATTAAAGTGTATCCATATAAATGACCCACCCTGTAGATTGTTTTTTCACTATTTCGTTTTGTAAGTAATCTGTCCATGTTGGTGATTCATTTTTTTTCATGTCCGAAGCAGAAATGTCTCTGCTTTGAAGAGTCAAATAATGTTTTTTTTTTTTTTTTCTTTCCCCAGATGAAGGTCCTTATACTAAGTCTGCTAACCAGTCAAAGGCACCAGATGGCTCCCTAGCAGTCAGAAGACAGAGCATCACAGGTACAAACTTCTTTTAAATTATGCTATCTAGTAATTTAAACCTGCTGTGAGCATACTACTGGAAAACAAATTGTAGATGAGTTGTGCTGTAAGGTCTACAATTGGGGGAGATTTTCACAAGGGTGTTTTGGCGTTAAACAAGGATTTTTTATATTTACAGTTACTTCAGCTAGACGCACTTAAAGAAATAACTGTTATGGGTTTAAATCTGTCTGCTCTAATGAGTGTGAAAAAGCGGAAGAAGATTAAAGTTGCAGCTTGTTATAGACTCTGCTTTTAATTGAGTATACAGCTACAGAGAGGTGCTTTCTACATGCTCCCTAAATAATATACAGCAGCTGAAATACAGTCTCAAAACATTAAGTAGTGCATAGCATAAATATACTTGAATAACCAATTGGTGAGCTGTACAGTCAGCTAATCACCATGCTACGAGGTGAAAAGTTGAATGTGTTCTGTTCTTTTTCCTACTGGTAATTCATTGTGGGGTAAAAACCGCTAATATATTAGGTTCTGACAGGCAGTCTGCGGATCAGGTACTACATCTCTGTAGTCAGGGACCACATCAAACTGAGGTGCACTTGAATGTTTCAAATTAACACTGAAAAGGAGCCTTATCCTTTGAACAATTGGGTAACCTCTGCTAGATTTGTATTTCCAAAATGGTCACATTCAAACAAGACCTCGGGGTTGATTTACTAAAGCTGAAGAGTGCAAAATCTGGTGCAGCTGTGCATGGTAGCCAATCAGCTTCGAACTTCAGCTTGTTTAATGAAGCTTAGCAATAAAACCCAGAAGCTGATTGGTTTCTATGCAGAGCCATACCAGATTTTGCACTTAGTGATGTGGGTTTATGGCATAAACACCAACAAGACATCACCAATAAAAATTTATCAAAGAGGGAAATCTCTTGGAATTGTATTGCCAGCAATAGGCAAGATTGATATTTCTCAATTTACAGATAATTGTTTCTCTCTCTTAGGCCTATGTGTACAGTATATGGCTCAAGCCTTTATAAACTGTCCTTTGATTTTCATATCATCCCTGTGCTATCTGATAGAGCAGGGACCTCCAAACTACAGCCCTCCAGCTGTGGTGGAACTACACATCCCATGAGACATTGTAAAATTCTGACATTCACAGACAGGACTAGGCATGATAGGAATTGTAGTTCCTGAACAACTGGATGGCCATAGTTTGGAGACCCCTGTGTTAGAGCAAGTTTACATACTGTATGTGTGATCTTTAACTTTTTTGTTAGAGTCTTTGTAACCCAAGGAAAGACCTAACATGCAACTTAAGTGAAAACAACCCGAACCGTTTTCCTATGGTCTACCTATACATACATCTATGTCCAGTGTTTACATTTTTTCAGATTTTTTTTTTTTTATAATAGAGCCCCTTTGTGCTATATTCAGTCCTAAAAAGTGATGCATATTGGGTTTGGAGTGTACCATTAGGAAAAGATGTGCTAAATTATCTCACCTGTTTTATATTTTTAAATTTTCATTGTTTGTGAATGAAAATCAAATGACTTATGGCTATTGGTCTTGTCATTGTGATGGGACGTTCTTGGCCAATGCAGCCCAGTGGTTACAGACTTTAAAGCCCGGCTAGTTTTTTTAATAGTGAAACTTCAAACACATTTCAGGTGCAACAAAATATTTTCAGTGTTTTACAGTTTGCTTTCTTTCTAAAGTAGACAGTAGTAGAAAAGCCTGTCATTTGTCAACACCTGCAGAGTAAAATCCTTGCTGTTCGTAGGGAAGCAGTGGTTTCACTGCAAGTAGTGCAACACACGCCCTGTTGGGTCATACCTATATTCCGGCAATCTGCAAAGTTCAGGCTCCTCTCTGATTGGAGAGCAAAGGCTCAGTGTGGCTCAAGCTGTAGTCCCTTTTAGAAAAAAACAAACATTTTGCACATCTTTTGCTCTGATACAACGGAAATATGTTTACTTTAACCACTTTAAGACCGGGCCTCTTTTCGGAGTTCAGTGGTTACGAGTTAAAATCAGATTTTTTTTTGCTATAAAATTACTTAGAACCCCCAAACATTATATATTTTTTTTTTTTGAACACCCTACAGAATAAAATGGCAGGCCGTTGCAAAACTGTGTCACACCGTATTTGTACAGTGATCTTACAAGCGCGATTTATTTTGAAAAATTCAGTTTTTTGAGTTAAATAAGCAAACAGTAAAGTTAGGCAAATTTTTTAAAATATTGTGAAAGATAATGTTACGCCGAGTAAAATGATACCCAACATGTCATGCTTCAAAGTTGCGTCCGCTCACGAAATGGCGACAAACTTTGCAACATAAAAATCTCCATTGGCGACGTTTAAAAAATTCTACAGGTTAACAGTTTTGAGTTAGAGGATATCTAGTGCTAAAATTATTGCTCTCACTCTAATGATCGCAGTGAAACCTCATATGTGTGGTTTGCACACCGTTTTCATATGTGGGCGGGATTTACATATGAGTTCGCGTCTGCACGCAAGCTCGCAAGGACGGGGCGCTTTACATTTTTTTAAAATTATTTATTTCTCTTTCGTTCATTGACGGATGCAGCATCTCTTCATTACGTCTGGGGTTATGCCACCTTTCACTAGGAGTGGACTAGGCAGAACTTCAGTTCAGCTAAAAAGCAGACACAGCCCCTCCCAGGGGGTGGTCCTCCTTGGTATAACCCCCCCCTCCAGCCAGATTTTTTCCTTTCTTCTGATGAAGACTGCAATCAAGTAGCCGACTGGGTGACAGGCTGGATATTCTAGATCCAGGGAGTCTCTCCAGTTTAGCTCCACGCTGGGTCGGCCGCGTCAGGCCCCGTTCCGTGCGAGGCGGCCTGCGGGTTAAACGTCCCGCTAGCACACATAGGACCGGGTGTTCGGGTCCGCGTCACGGGTGTCGCTCGGCCAACAGCTCCCCTTGTAAGAATGGACAGTGAGGCAGGTCTGTCTCGGGTGGAATACCCGCTCCGCCCATCTGGATGGGTAAGTATGCCCCCCACCCCTGACCGGGATGCGGGGGGCTGGCGGGCTTCCCCACCACTCCCTGGGGTGTCTGGCGGGTGCTTCCTCCTCCATCCCTATCCCCCACCCTCCACCCTTATTGCTCTCTGGCTGCCTGCGCTGCCCCCATTTCTCTCCCCCTGGTGGGGGACCCCCTTCTGGGGGGCGGTATCGCCGCTGGGGGGGTCCTCCTTCCCCCCCTCCCCTCCTCGGCCGCCTCAGCGGTCGCCTTGTGCGGCGGTCTGTGCCATTTTTCAATGGCCCGGCCGCCGCTTTGCTGAAGCCGGCCACATGTTACATGCGGCCACCATTTTGCGGGAGTTGCCCGCTTGTTTGGCCTCTAGTGTGCACGGCGCCCATTTTTGGTTGGTCAACCGTGCATTACAGGCTATGGCTAGAGGGGTGGGCGGTCCCTAAGCTCTTCCTGGTCCACAGAGCACATGTGAAGACGCATGGGAATGGCGGCAGCAGCGCTATTTGGCGGTTTGTAAGGCAGACTCAGCAACTTGTGCAGCGCTTCTCCTGGGGCAGGGTGCGGGCCACGGTTCAGTCCTCCTGGGTATAATTGCAGGGGTCCCTGTCTGGTGTGCCTGTGGTGGGGTTGCGCCTGTTTCCAGTACCTAGGCCCCTATAGGGTGGCGTGTGTGTCCGATGTGGTTGGTGCAATGGCGGCTGAAGCTAGCGCTTCTGCGACGGGGACCTCAGCTTTGGCTGAGGGTGTGCTGGGACCTGTGGTTCCTCTAGCTACTCTGACTCAGGTCTTGGAGTGCTTTATTTCCCGGGCAGAGTTAGGCTGTGACTGCAGAGCGGACAAGAGACAGCCGCCTCCTCCTTCCCCTTCATCTGGGGATTCGGACCTTGCGGGGGGGGTCCACCAGAACGGGGACCCCCCTCGAGTTGTCTGATGGAGAGCTCCCAGATTCCTCTGATGGGGAGGAAAATTTTTCAGGGCACACCATTGCGCATGAAAGGGCTTTGGTGGGCTCCTTCTCATCTGTTCGTGAGACGCTGAAGCTGGGGACAGCGGGTGACTCGCAAGAGACGGCTGTGGTCTTTGAATCGCATAGGCCGGTTCGCACCCCTAAGGTGTTCCCTTATGTACCTTTCTTTGATCAGTTTGTGTACAAAGAGTGGCAGTGGCCGCAGAGCTCTCTGCCTCTACCAAGACGGTTTGCTGTACGTTATCCCTTTGAGGAAAGTATGGCGCAGAAGTGGGTCTCTCCCAAGGTAAACCCCCCTGTATCCCGCCTGAGCAAGGCGACCACTATTCCGGTGGAGGGCACGCCGTCCTTTAACCACTTCAATACTGGGCACTTAAACCCCCTTCCTTCCCAGACCAGTTTTCAGCTTTCAGCGCTGTTGCAGCGCTGTTGTCATGCGACACTGTACCCATATGAAATTTTTATCATTTTTTTCACACAAATAGAGCTTTCTTTTGGTGGTATTTAATCCCCCCTGGGTTTATTTTTTGCGCTATAAATTAAAAGACTGAACATTTTCAAAAACAATGCATTTTTCTTCGTTTCTGTTATAAAATTTTGCAAATAAGTAATTTCTCTAAATAAATTTTGACCAAAAATGATACTGCTACATTTCTTTGGTAAAAATAACCCAAATCGGGGTTTATTTGGTGTTGGCGGACAGACAGATGTGACGGGGACTGTGACAGATGTGACGGGGACAGACAGATGTTTTGTGTATGGTGACAGATGTTACGGGACAGACAGATGTGTTGGGGACTGTGAAAGATGTTTTGGGGACATACAGATGTTTTGGGGACTGTTTTATGGGGACACTTATGTGTATGGGGACAGGGGTATCAGTGTGCTTGGTGCACTGTGTGGGGGGCGATCTGTGGGAGCTTTCTGCATGAAATCATCATCATGCAGAGAGCTGTCACATAGCTGCAGCTCCCCCCCCCCCCGCACTGAGCTCTCACTGAGCTTGGCGGGGGCAGAACTGTCACAGAGACGTTTGGCTCGGTTTACAATGTGACGGCTGTGATGGGGAGGGCCAGTCACTGCGCCCGTGTCCCGATCTCTGCTCAGCTGGATCCTGTGATAATAATGATCACAGGATCCAGCAGCAGTGCGCCGCGTGGCAGCGCTGCGAGCTCCCGTTCTGCAGGACGTGTATACCCGTCTTGTCAGAACGGGGAAGCTCCCACCCGGCCGTATATATACAGTGGCCGGGTGGGAGGTGGTTAAAGATCCGGCTGACAGGAGGGCCGAGGCAGTTGCCAAGGCCATGTTTGTCTTGACAGGGTCGGCCATGCGTCTGGCACTAGCGTCGGCACTTGTGGCACAAGCTCTGACAGAATGGGCTGGGGTGTTGCATCATAATTTGAGCGAGGCGCATGTCCCGTCTGAAACGTGGAGCTGGCTGAACAGCTCACCCAGGGGCTCAGGTATCTCTGTGATGCGGCCCTGGACATAGCTCCCATACTGTCAAAGCTGTCTGCCTTCGCAGTAGTGATCAGGCGTGTACTCTGGTTGAAGTGCTGGTCTGGGGGCCAGGCGTCAAGGCGCTTACTGACTTGCCCTTTCAGGGAGGGCGCCTCTTCAGAGCTTCTCTGGATGAGATCATCAAGGATCTCACGGGGGGTGGGGAAGAGTACCTTTCTCCTCAAGCCTAGAGGGGTAAGGAGCCTCATCGCAGGCCGGGCCCCTTGTTTTCTGGTCAGAATTTTTTTTTTCGTGCCCCCCCCCCCGTTCGGCGGGCAAGGGTGCTAAGCCCTCCAAGGCTGCTGCAGGAGGTCAGAAGCGACCGTGGCAGCATAAGCAAGAGAAGTCGGATGGGAAGCCCTCCTCCGCATGATGGGTTGCCCCGCCCATCACTCGGGTGGGGGGGTCGCCTGCTGGAGTTCACGGAACAATGGACCTCTCGCATTTCAGATTTTTGGGTGTGCGAGGTGGTCTCTGCGGGGGTCCAATCTGAGGCTTCCCCCAGGGCGACGGTTGGCCCTGCTGGGGGCCGTGCAGGATCTGCTCTACAAGGAGGTGGTTGTGCCGGTGCCGACCACGGAACGTTTCCATGGTTTTTACTCCAACCTGTTTGTGGTCCCAAAGAAGGATGGGGTCAGGCCCATTCTGGATCTGAAGGCGCTCAACATTTATGTTCGGGCGCGGAAATTCAGGATGGAGTCAGTCTGCTCAGTGGTAGCGGCCCTTCGCCAGGGGGACTTGCTAGCATCCTTAGATATCAAGGATGCGTATCTGCATGTCCCCATCTGTGCCTCACACCAACGTTTTCTACGTTTCACGGTGGGCAATCACCATTACAAGTTTGTGGCCTTGCCATTCGGCCTGGTCTCGGCCCCCTGGGTTTTCACCAAGCTCCTGGCCCCGGTATTGGCGCTATTGCGGCAATCCTTCAATGAACTCAGAGAAAAGGATTTTACGGGGAGTTAAAAAATCCTATTTTTGCTTTTTTCGTTTTTATTTTTACACTGTTCTTTTTTTTTTTTTTTTTTTTTTTTTTTAAATTTTGATCACTTTTAGTCCTATTACAAGAAATGTAAACATTCCTTGTAATAGAAAAAAAGCATGACAGGACCTCTTAAATATGAGATCTGTGGTCAAAAAGACCTCAGATCTCATATTTACACTTTAATGCAAAAAAAAAAAAATATTTGAAAAAAATGACATTACAAAAAAAAAATGGGCCCTTTAAGACCATTGGGCGGAAGTGACTTGTGACGTCGCTTCCGCCCAGCTATGTTATGAAGCCGGGTGAATGGCTTCAGTCGCTCACTCGGCTCAAGGTCACTGGGGGGGGGGAACCTGATCATCTCCGCCGCTGCCGGCAGGTCCGGTAAGCGGCGGAGATGAGCGGAAAGCTGCGGGAGGGCACCTCTCCCGCTGCTGATAAAAGTGATATCGAGGCGAATCCGCCGCTAAGATCTCTTTTATCAGACATGGAATCGCCTGCAGAAAAAAGATGATACCAGGGTTATGGTAGCTATCTGCTACCATAACAACAGTATTCCATTTAAAACTGCTGCCGTATTATGATGGTGGGCGGTCTTGAAGTGGTTAAAACCACTTCCGGACCGCCGTACGTCGTTTGACGGCGGTACTTTGAAGTGGAATACCGTTGTTATGGTAGCAGATAGCTACCATAACCCCGGTATCTTTTTTTTCAGCAGGCGATTCCCTGCAAGATAAAAGTGGTCTTAGCGGCGGATTCGCCGCGAGATCACTTTTATCAGCGGCGGGAGAGGTGCCCCCCCTCCCGCCGCTTTCCGGTCATCTCCGCCGCTTACCGGACCCGCCAGCAGCGACGATGATCGGGTCCCCCCCCCCCCCAGTGTCCGTGAGCCGAGTGAGCGGCTGAAGCCGTTCACCCGGCTCCATAACATGGCTGGGCGGAAGCTACGTCACAATTCGCTTCCGCCCAATGCTCTTTTTTTTTTTTTATGCATGTTAGTGTAAATATGAGATCTGAGATCTTTTTGACCCCAGATCTCATATTTTGGAGGTCCTGGCATGCTTTTTTCTATTACAAGGAATGTTTACATTTCTTGTAATAGAAAAAAAAGTCATCAAATTTTTTTTTTTTTAAAAAGAAAGTTGTAAAAATAAAAATTAAAAAGTAAAATAAAAAAAAAAAAATTTAAAGCGCACCTTTCTTGCGAGCTCGCGCGCAGAAGCGAACGCAAGTCCCGCCCACACATGAAAACGCTATGCAAACCACACATGTGAGGTATCGCCGCGATCGTTAGAGCAAGAGCAATAATTCTAACCCTAGACCTCCTCTGCAATGCAAAAATGCTAACCTGTAGAATTTTTTAAACGTCGCCAATGGAGATTTTTATGTTGCAAAGTTTGTCGCCATTCCGCGAGCGGACGCAATTTTGAAGCATAACATGTTTGGTATCATTTTACTCGGCGTAACATTATCTTTCACAATATGGAAAAAAATTGACCTAACTTTACTGTTGTCTTATTTTTTAACTAAAAAAACTGATTTTTTTTTTTAAAAAAATCGCGCTTGTAAGACCGCTGCGCAAATACGGTGTGACAAAGTTTTGCAATGGCCGCCATTTTATTCTCTAGGATCTTAGAAAAAAAAATATAATGTTTGAGGGTTCTTAGTTATTTTATAGCAAAAAAAAAATGTTTTTAACTGATAACCACCGAACTCCAAAAAGAGGCTCGGTCTTAAAGTGGTTAAACACTCAATTTTTTTTACTAACTTAAGTCTATTTAGAAACATAGAAAAGTGATGGCAGAAAAAGACTGAGTAGTCCATCGAGTCTGCCCCTTGTTTGTTTTATTTATTTATTTTTTTTTGTTTTCACATTAACCTTGTTTTCTGACTATAGATTTATGTGTATCCCAAGCATGTTTGAAGCCATTTACTGTTGACTGTCTTACAACCTCTGTTGGTAGTTTATTCCAATCATCAACCACCCTTTCAGTAAAATAATACTTTCTAAGGCTAGTTTTGAACTTCCCTTCAGTTAGTTTGAGGTCATGTCCCCGTGTTCTTGATTTTGGTTTCATATTGAAAAGACTGCCCTCCTGAACCTTATTCACCCCCTTGATGTATTTAAAGGTTTCAATCATGTCTCCCCTCTCCCTTCTTTCCTCCAGACTGTACATATTAAGTTCCTGAAGTCGCTCTTGATAGGTTTTATCCCCCAGACCTTTCACCATTTTTGTTACCCGTCTCTGAACTCGTTCTTTCTTATCAATATCTTTTTGTAAGTGTGGTCTCCAGAACTGGACACAGTATTCTAAGTGAGGTCTCACTAAAGATCTATATAGAGCAGGGATAAGCAATTAGCAGACCTCCGGATGTTGCAAAACTACAAATCCCATTATGCCTCTGCCTCTGGGCATCATGCTTGTGGCTGTCAGTCTTGCTATGCCTCATGGGACTTGTAGTTCTGCAACAGCTGGAGGTCCGCTAATTGCATATCCCTGATATAGAGGAATCAACCTCCTTCCTCCTGCTGGTGATCCCTCTACTGATACATCCCAGCATTCTATTTGCTTTTCCCACTGCTTGGTCACACTGTTTGTTCATTTTGCAATCATCTGAAATAAGCACCCCCAAATCTTTTTCTTCTGTAGTGCTGGCTAACACTGTACCCGCAATGCTGTACTCTCTAAGGGGATTCTTTTCCCCTAGATGCATTATTTTACATTTAGAAATATTGAACTGCAGTCTCCACTGCTTTGACCAATCTTCCAGCAATGCCAAATCATGTTCCATGTTACAGACACCTCCAGGGATATGAACCCTATTACACACCTTTGTATCATCAGCAAAGAGACATGCCTTGCCCAACAAACCTTTAGTTACATCACTTAACCACTTCCCGACCGATTGCCGTGTTTTCACGGCGGCAGTCGGGTTGCTGTGCACGAATCGCCGTAAAAAGTCGGCGATCTGCGAACGGCCGTTAGGGGAGCGTGCCCGCGGCTCGGGCGGACCCGATGTCCGCCGGCGAGCCACGATGAGCAGCCCCAGGCAAAGAATGGGGAACCGCCGATATAAAAACATGGCGGTTCCCCATTCTGACAGTGCAGGCATGGGTGATCTACTGATCCCTGTCACTGGGATCAGTTAGATCTCTCATGCCCATGGTAGCCCAACCCCCCCCACAGTAAGAACACACCCTGGGAACACACATAACCCCTAGATCTCCCCCTGCAGGTTAACCCCTTCACTGCCATGTCATTGGTCCCAAAAAAATGTCAAAAATGTCCGACATGTCCGCTGCAATATCGCAGTACCGCTAAAAATCGCAGATCGCCGCCATTACTAGTAAAAAAAATAAATACATAAAAACCCCAGAAATTAATTCTCATCATCCGTAAACGCGGCCACTTTTGCGCAAACCAATAAACGCCAATTGTGATTTTTTTTTTTTTTAATCACAAATATGAGGAAGAATATAAATCGGCCAAAACCGGTGAAAAAAAGTTTTTTTATATTTTTTTATTTTAGCAAAAAGTAAGAAATTTGTTTTTTTTTTTTTTTCAAAATGGTCGCTCTTCTTTTGTTTATAGCGCCGATCAGAAATGACGCAGAGGCGATCAAATACCACCAAAAGAAAGCTCTATTTGTGGGAAAAAAAAGGATGCAAATTTTGTTTGGGTGCAACATCGCACGACCGCGCAATTGTCAGTTAGAGCGACGCAGTGCCGAATCGCAAAAAGTGCTCTGGTCCTAAAGCTGGAAAACCTTCCAGTTGGTAAGTGGTTAAAGATTAAATAGAACAGGACCCAGTACAGAGCCTTGTGGTATTTCCAACAGAAATAAAATATCTTATTCAGTAATTGGGAATGGCTTTTACATATACAGAGATTATTGTAGCACATGAAAGAACATTACTCTTAATTAGAACATATTTTACAGCAGTTGTGTTCCCACTATAAGAAACACATTAGAAATGCATTCTCGTAACGTTCACCAACCTTTGACCAAAGTATCCTGAGAATATAGAGCTTGTAGTGAAAATAATGGGAACATTTATGGTTTCTTTGTTTAATTATTTTTTAAGCGCAGTCTAGCAAATCCATTTGGTGCTGTTAGTGCTTTCTGTTGGAAATATGTGCTTCTCCATTGAGTGCATTTATAAAAGCAATAGAACTCCAAGGTGACCCTTAGTAGCAGTGCTATGTTAAGGATAGCTGGAACAATGTTCTTTCAAAATATTCAAGTTTAAAAAGTTTCATGTAAACAATTGATATCCAATTGGGCTTTACTGTTGCTTACAAGCACAATATTTTATGAATCATTTTGAAGTTACTGTAGAAGTGGACATACTGTAAGTATTTATCCAATAATTTTTTGTTTTGTAGAAGGGTTGTTAGTACTTTGCAGTTCAAAATGTGAATATTTGTTTTGTGAACTTTTATATTTTATATTTTTCATGTTGGATATACTCAAGGATCCAAGCTAGACTAACTTGACTTTTTTGTTTTACTGGTCTCCAATGTTTGCAGCTTTGGACTTGTGCTATGAAGCTAATAAATTTGTCAGGATTCTATCAGTCTTGTAGAAAATATATTTGAAGACAAGAATAGCTGGATGATGTTTTAGCTTGTTGCCCCAAGAGACTGTATTCAGCACATAGGCATGTGCAGGGAAGTGTGGAATGTGACCTAGTTACTTATTCCCATGTCAACAATGGCTGATACTAAATTGCCATGAAACTACAGCCTTCCAGTATGAGAATGTTGTACACACTACTTAACTTAGGCATTCCTTTTCTGTGCATTTTTACAATATCTCTACAGGATATCATACCACCAATACTTTGGGAGTACTTAGAATTGGTACATAATTGCTTCTGGAAAGGCTGTGTTGTTTATTTGTCAAGTTCTCAAAGTGTGATTTTCTGTAGAATTATGTGCTGATGTTTGCATGCTTATACCTTAAGACAGTATAATGTTGAACCTTCAACATCCACAGATACCAATCAGAATTCATCTTAGACTGTTCTGATTTCAGGTAAGTGAATTCTATTGGCCAGTATGGGTGACTGCATTTTTATACTTAAAGTAGTATTAAACCCCAAAACAAAAAAGGTATATATTGCAGCTTACTAATTGTTAGTTGTGGTAATCCTGCCAGCAAGTCTGTTATTTTTCAACTTCCATTTACATACCAAACTGTCCAGCAAAAGTGTCAGGGGGTTGAGACAAGCCCTTTAACACTGACAGGGTGATTTTAAATGGTTAGCTTTTATTTATTTTCAATATGAGAAACCTTTATCCCAAAATGGAAAAAAAAACAACTGTTGCTGTAACGGCCTAAAATGTTTTAGCTGGAGTTCAAATTTAATTTAAGTTCATCTAAATCTGCTAGTGCATCTAACACTACCCTGTCCCTAGACTGGCATTGCTGCTGTTCCTCCAGTGGAGTGGCAACACCCTAAGACAGGAAATGTGCTACTGGCCGCATCACCAGCTGAAAATAAAAGGATAAAAATGCCTACAAAGGAAATGCATGCAGCCACCACATTTAAGGATTGATAAGATGCAATATAATTTATTTTTTGTTTTGTTACTACTTTAAAGTATGTCTAAACCCACAACAAAAATGATATATATTAGTTTACTACACCTTTAGACATAAGAAGAAGAGAACGAGCTAGGAAACACTCAAACCACCCATTGCCAAATCTGTCAACACCCCATAAAATTGAAATTGAAAAAAGAAAGGACCCCAGGAGGACTTTGGAGACGGAAGGGAAAGGTCATAATGAGTAGTAAAGAGAGTATATGAGATAAAATATATCTAACTTTATTAAATTACAAAGTATAAACTGTTCTCATAACACAGGAACATATAGTAAAATTGCCACAGTGATTCATTATATATATATATATAGCAGGCACCAGAAACGAATGGAGACACTGGAACACCAAAGTGGATAAAATCGTGCTGGGGCCACGTAGGAGGGGGGATTCACAGCTGTCTGATACCCAACGCATTTCAGAATTTTTAATTATTAACTTCATCAGGCGGAGGAGTTTTTTCAAGGTGCAATATGTCTACAAATATAATGATTAACCAATATTAGTATAACCCTAAATCAGAGAATCAAAGTACAGGCAGATACATCTATGGGACTTACTTCATGTCACAGTAGGCATAGTGAGAGTACAGTGTATGGCGTGCCCTTTTGCAGTAGTGGTAAGATAACCCAGACCAGGCAAGGGCCAGTGCATTCACCCAAAGTTTCGCTCAACCAGGGATATTTCTGGGACCGTATAAAGTACATGAAAATACAAAAGTAAGAAGTAGGAAAAAAAAAAGAAAAAGGTTAAAAGATGGAATAAAAAGATCAAATAAAATAGAGTAAATTAAATAAATTGGCCTAGCAGTGCTGGGAGTATTTATGTGGTGAGCTAAATCAAGGTGGATTGGACTTATGCCAAGAGAAAATTAAGGAAAGGGGAGAGGGGAAGGGATAAAAATCAGAGCTGGGGAAGTTAGGAAGCAGAGCATGTGGTAAAGGGTATAAACCAGATGTTTTTGGGTAGGGAGAGTGAAGACATGGATTATATATGTAAAGGGCATCACGCCATATCGCTGTGGAGGAACGGGTTGGTTTCCTCCTATCGGCGTGTGCACAAGATCATCCCGGCTATCTCCCCCACGTGGTAAATTCCAGGCAACAAGGCTGGATGATGGAGTATAGTGGGAGAGGGAAGCCGCCGACGCAGGGCTAATGCTGATACGAGAGGAGGAGGACAGCGCGTCTATGGAAACGGAGATGCCTGTCTGTGTAGATGGAAGAAAAACTCACCTCCATGTGTCACTAACAGTGTAGGCTCCCCCGGATCTTGCCAGGGGAGCCTACGTGCGTCGGGCAATATATGGGAGCGGAGGATGGAGGATACATGGGCGACCGATGTCTGTAATGGAGAAAGAGGAAGAATTTGACATCACAAAAATGCAAGGAACACGCCATATTTGCCTAACAGGAAAACATATTCTTATACAAGCATTAATAATGAGTATCAAGATATTGCAAACAAAAATCGGACAAAAAAATCAATAATGAATAAACATTGCAGTGAAGTATACAATAATGCCATCACAGGTGTGCGCAGCATAGTGCATTAGGGTGTGCACCCCAAAGCTAAGACACACATACCTTTCTCTGCAGCCTCAGCTGCACTGAACAGTGAATGAATGGAAAGTGCTCTGTGCTGAGTGGCCTCCCGTTCATTCACAGACCGAAGCATAGGAAATGCAGTTTTTGATTAAAAAAAAACAACTTTTTTTTCAAATGCTGGACTTTACATTTTACACGTATATATCATCATCATAATATACTTCACTCAGATACAACAAAGACGGAGGAACAATGAGCATCTACAGACATTGTGCAGTGTATATAGACATATGGACTTAGGGGTAAAGTATTTGGATCAGAGCTTGCCAAACAGAAGCAGAATAATCACACTTCTGTAAGTATTTCTAACAGAGGAGATCATATGTATTCCGACATACATCCCTCTCAGCATTTCTAGAAAATAATGATAAACATAACACATATACAGTTTACATACCCTGGCAAAATGTATGATTCCTTGGCCATTTTTTCAGAGAATTTGAATGATAACACAAACATTTCTTTCACTCATGGTTAGTGTTTGGCTTAAGCAATTTATTATCAATCAATTGCGTTTACTCTTTTTAAATCATAATGACAACAGAAACTACCCAAATGACCTTGATCAAACGTTTACATACACTGGTATTTTGGCCTGATAACATGCATACAAGTTAACA
Organism: Glandirana rugosa; assembly: GCA_018402905.1. Lineage (NCBI taxonomy): Eukaryota > Metazoa > Chordata > Amphibia > Anura > Ranidae > Glandirana > Glandirana rugosa. The sequence goes on along the minus strand of BLSH010078701.1, from coordinate 1,192,323 downwards.
CAAAGGGGTTTGAATGGCTATTAAAGGTAACGTGATCTGTTTGCTTGTAATTAGTGTATGTGTGTATAACAGTGTTAATTTCGTCGACTAAAATCGACTAAAACAATTGAGATGACTAAAATACGACTAAAACTAAAATGGCATTTTAGTCAAAAGACTAAAATGGGTCTAAAACTAAAATGGCATTTTAGTCAAAATACGAAGACTAAAACTAAATTGAAATTTGATGTCAAAATGAACACTGGTCTGTAGTGCATGTTCATACCTCAATACTATAAATAATAACATATTAGATTTTTCACTCCAGCAGTTTATAATGAATGTGGAAATTGTAGAGAAATGCTTACATAATGCATTACAATTTAACTACACCCATTAGATGTTAGATGACTAAAATGAGTTTTAGTTGACTAAAATGTACTGGAGATTTAGTCGACTAAATACAACTAAAACAATTGCAGAAGACTAAAATGGGACTAAAACTAAAATGCCATTTTAGTCCCAAGGCTAAGACTAAAACGAAATCAAAAATTGCTGCCAAAATTAACACTGGTGTATAAAAGGTCAATGAGTTTCTGGACTCCTGACAGACTCTTGCATCCTTCATCCAGTGCTGCACTGACGTTTCTGGATTCTGAGTCATGGGGAAAGCAAAAGAATTGTCAAAGGATCTGCAGGAAAAGGTAGTTGAACTGTATAAAACAGGAAAGGGATATAAAATATCCAAGGATTTGAGAATGCCAATCAGCAGTGTTCAAACTCTAATCAAGAAGTGGAAGATGAGGGTTTATGTTGAAACCAAACCACGGTCAGGTAGACCAACTAAAATTTCAGCCACAACTGCCAGGAAAATTGTTTGGGATGCAAAGAAAAACACACAAATAACTTCAGGTGAAATACAGGACTCTCTGAAAACATGTGGTGTGGCTTTTTCAAGATGCATAATGAGGTGGGCTGCATGGTCGAGTCGCCAGAAGAAAGCCATTACTACACAAATGCCACAAAGTATCCCACTTACAATACGCCAAACAGCACAGAGACCAGCCTCAAACCTTCTGGCACAAAGTCATTTGGAGTGATGAGACCAAAATTTCGCTTTTTGGCCACAACCATAAACGTTACATTTGGAGATGAGTCAACAAGGCCTGTGAAACATAGAGGTGGATCGCTGATGTTTTGGGGATGTGTGAGCTACAAATTACAAAGGCACAGGAAATTTGGGCAAAATTGATGACAAGATGAATGCAGTATGTTGTCAAAAAATACTGGTGGAACATTTGCATTCATCAGCCAGGAAGCTGTGCATGGGACGTACTTGGACATACCAACATTACAATGATCCAAAACACAAGGCCAAGTCGACCTGTCATTGGCTACAGCAGAATAAAGTGAAGGTCCTGGGGTGGCCATCTCAGTCTCCTGACCTTAATATCATTGAGCCACTCTAGGGAGATCTCAAACGTGCAGTTCATGCAAGACAGCCCTAGAATTTACAGGAACTGGAGGCTTTTTGCCAAGAGGAATGGGCAGCTTTACTATCTGAGAAGATAAAGAGCCTCATCCACAAATACCAGAAAAGACTTCAAGCTGTCATTGATGTTAAAGGGGGTAATACAAGGTATTAACCACTTCCTTACTGGGCACTTAAACTCCCCTCCTGCCCGGACCAATTTTCAGTTTTCAGTGCTGTCGCTCTTTGAATGACAATTGCGCGGTTGTGCGACGTTGTACCCAAACAAAATTGGCGTCCTTTTTTTCCCACAAATAGAGCTTTCTTTTGGTGGTATTTGATCCCCTCTGCGTTATTTCTGATCGCTGCTATAAACAAAAAAAGAGCGACAATTTTGAAAAAAAAAACAATATTTTTTACTTTTTGCTATAATAAATATCCAAAAAATAAAAATAAAAAAACAAATGAATTCATCAGTTTTGGCCGATATATATTCTAATACATTAGTTATTTGCGGCTAACGCTAAAAATTGGTTTTTATACATAATCTTATATATAGCCGGTTTTGACTACTTAAGTAAACAAAAAAATAAAAATAAAAAACCTATAAATAATATCGTTTT
>BLSH010078701.1:1144120-1181159 GCA_018402905.1 Glandirana rugosa | reverse complement strand
TGGGATCTGGTGGTCCTTCGGACGGGTCCCTGGTGGTACCTACGCTAGTGGGTCCTGGTGGTCCCTCGGCTCTGGTGGTCTAGGGGGGTCTCCCTGGTGGTCCAGATCGGCTCCCTGGTGGTCCCTGGTCGGCTCCCTGGTGGTCCTGGGTGATCGCATCCATGGTGGTCCCTGGGCAGGCTTCCTGGTGGTCTAGGGTGGCGATCCAAGGGAGGGCTGTGCTGATAAATCATCAGCACAAACCCTCCCTGTCAGGGATGCAGCCGATCGGCTCTCCCCTCATCAGGTCTGCAGACCTGAGTACAGGAAAGCCGATAAACGGCTTTCCTGTATTACACTGTGACCAGCCGTGATTGGTCACGGCTGGTCACATGGTAAAGTGCTTCGGATCGAAGCACTTTACCGAGATCGGCATTGCGGGGGGTCAGACTGACCCCCCACACCACCGATCGCCGCGATGCGCGCCCCCCGGGCGCGCGGCGGCTTGTTATCCTGAGGACGTCATATGACGTCCAGTCAGGATAACTCAGCCACTTCCCGGCCGTCATTCTGCATACGGCAGTCGGGAAGTGGTTAAAAAATGGTCCTTTTAAGGCCGGAGGGCAGAAGTGACGTTTGACGTCGCTCCGGTCCTCCAAGGGCATAGTCGAGTGGGGGCTATCATGCCCTCACTTAACTTTCTGCCCAACAGGGAAAATTACAAGATTGCCGCTACCATTGAATCCGGTAAGCAGCAGAGACGACCGGAACAAGGGCAGGGGAGGGGGGACAGTACCTCTCCCACCGCCGTCAAAAATGATCTCGCGGTGAATCCGCCGCGGAGACCACTTTTATCCTGAAGCGGACTGCCCGCTGTGGTGAAAAAAAACTGTGTTATGGCAACTATCTGCTGCCATAACAATGGTATTTAATGTCAAAGGACCGACATATATTGACGGCAGGTGGTCTGGAAGTGGTTAATAGACTCCTAAAGCAAAAATGAGTTTTGAGGTGGCATATCCGTTTCCAGTGTTGCAACTGGGTTTGATTTTGGCTAGTTACCATCTCCACCCCTGGCTATCTAGTTTGCTCTACAGTACATCAACTTGCTGAAAGGAACACTGAAAATTTCGTTCTATTGGTCATTATTGCTACAGTATATAGGGCTAAAATATTAAATCTGGAACTTGTGTATAGCTTTTACACATAGGAAAGAAGCATATAAATCATTTTGCTATGGGTAATGTCTCAATTTCTTATCAATTAGACCCCAAAAATGTTGGTTTTTTGATTGAACAGATAAGGCTGAATTAACTTCTCTCTAAAGCAGGGGCGTAAGTGCAGAGGGTCACAATTGCAATCCGGCACCATCCTTCAGGGGGCTGTGACCCCCTGTACTTACACCAGTATACGCTTGGCAGTGGGGGCAGTGGTATATAGGGGAATCGATCTCCTCCATGTTCCTCCTGCAGCCGCTAAATGCCCACTTCTCCTCTTCTCCCTCCCACATGCATTCAGGGGCTGTAGGAGGAACATGGAGGAGATTGGTTCCTCTATATGCCGTCGCCCCTCCAAAACCAGCTTCTTGCTACTGCCCCTGGGCCCCTGGCCCTAAAGGTTGTAGTTATGTCTCTGCTCTAAAAGATCCATTGTTTAAAAAATTGGTTTCCAAATGTATCATTCGCTCAAACGTAGTGAATAGTACCCGTAATACCTGAAGGTAATAATAAGTCACTGGTTGTTAAAATGCAGACAACAAATAGCCATGCTCAGGAAGATGTTACATTTAGCTTTGTTAGTACTGTAACACCTCTTCCAAATGGTTCAATTTACATTGCAGCTAGAGGTTCGCTCTGCTGAGCACTCATTCCTTAATTATTCATACAGAAATCTCCATAGGCTGTATGCACAGTTCTGAGGTATGTTTCATATTTCCTCTGCTGGTCAAATGTTCTTGGCATATAAAGTTAAGTTATTTTCACTATTGGTGAATGCTCTTTAACTCTTTAGGTCAAATGTTCTTACCTTTATGAGTGAATGTTGTTTAATTTTTATGGTCAAATGTTTTGAGCAGGAATTGTAGTCCCTGAACAACTGGAGGGCCATAGTTTGGCGACTCCTGCTATAAGCAAATGAAAAGGTCTTCTAGTCGACTAGCCTATAAAGTTAGGCTATATTCACCATTAGTGAATGTTATTTAACTCTAATAGTTAAATGTTCTTGACCTATAATGTTAGGCTATTTTCTCTATTAGTGAATGTTTAATATGGTTGAATGTTCTTGATCAAATTGTAGGGAATATTGCATTCGCCTGGCGAAAGGCAACTAATAGAAACTGACTTTACACATGCTACAAACATTACAGGTGGTGGTATGTTTGTGTGAATGAGACATTCACAAAGTGAATTGTTTTTAATTAAATTAAACCATTTTGGTAATTATATGAGATACTGTAAGGTATTAACATTTTTGGAAGACCTTCCCTTTCCACGTTTAGCATTATTTTAAGTCTGTTTTCTATTCTTCTTTTAAAGATCTAAAGCACAAAAAAAGAAGCTGCTTAAAATACTCGTTGATTGTGGCCCAAAAGGATTATTAAATGCTATACGCTTGTTGGTATGAAAGGACCTATTGTATGCATTGCACTGTAAACCTCCCACTTGCTTTAGACCCATGTTAGATGTGATGTTAGCCACACTCTGCCTGTAAGATTACTGTCAAGATTAAACCTTTATTATCCTTTGGAATTGCTACCTCAATATCCTAGACATCAATAAGCGGTTCTGTTGCTGTTCATTTACTGAAGATTGAGATTCAGCAATGACCCAATAATTAGAGGGGGCTATTGGTGAAATCATTGTATAAAAAATGTAATCCATTACACTAGTAACCTGGATATGTTCTCGTCCTCGCTGTAAATATGTTGTGTACTTTTCTGACAGTGGGCACTGATAGTGAATATACTTTTCACATGGTTTGTAAATAGATAGTATCTTCTACAGTGACTAGTTATGTATTCACGTGGCCTGTGTAAAGAGTAATACCTTGTGTAGTGGCTAATTATCCAATATGAATGTTTTAATATGCCCCATTGCACCTTTGCTAACTAGTCAGTACTGTAACAGTTAATGCATAAATGCAAGATAGGGCCAGTTTTATTTGATACTATCCAATCTGAGACTTGCTATATAGCAGCACCACTTGTAAAAGCATCTTGTATTTTTTGTTACAAAATATGACCAAATTTACATACTTTCTATGCAGTCAAAGTTCTAATTTAACAGAATTCCAATTGTTACAGGTTTAACATTTCTCTTTAGTGTAGTCCCTGAATGAGACAGGTCTTATAACAGAGAATCTCATTAAAGTAGCAGTCTTGGGTAGAGATGTTGGTTAGACAATTTTAGAAAATAAATTTGGTTTAAAGTCAGACTTCAAGTGAAACGCATTGGCATACAGTAAGTAGACAAATGGCATGTTGTGTTTTTGCTTCACAACATGGTCTCTTTTGAAAGATGGCATTTCACCCTATACATGTAAATCTACATCATTACCTAATACAAGTAATTTGGGTAAGCAATGAAAAGAGGTCAGGCCTTGCAAAATGGAATCATTTTGCCTTATAGGATGCTATATTTATTTTTTAAAACCACAATAATGTACATAATTTTTCATTGGTTATTTATTGACTTGGTACAGAATTTTGCCTTTTTTCATTTTAATAAAATAGTTGAATGATTTGATATAGAGGATCGGCCATTAGTATACATGATAAATGCATCTAGGTACAGCAACCTTTCATACAGTCATTTAGGTTAAATAAGAAGTTATCTCATGCAAAAGAAAGCATCCATCTCCTGTCTGCTTTTCCTTTTTAGTTCATTATGCATGCTTTTTTCTCAAGGGAATGAAAGGGAGATTGATTAGTAAAATAGACTATAGGTTAGAGCAGTGTATTCTCCTGGTTTGCATTTTTCTGCCCTCGTTGCTGATTCTCTGCATTAATTGGTAGCCTAGATATGCCAATATACTTTATTTGTAGCCAAAAGGAAGGATATCTAAGTTGTGTAGAATGGAGAAAATATTTTTCTGTCATAATGTTTCATTGCAAGTGTTTGAAGCAGAACTCCAAGATTTTAAGAAAATCACCCATTAGTACACCCCCCTACACTAAACCGTTATTACATTTGTGAAATTAATTACCTTTGCAGATGTCCAATTTAATTTACTGGAAGTGGTCTTTCTAGTTCAAAAGATGCAGGCATGTATTTAGCTAGAAAAGCTCTGTTAGAAGAGTGATTGCATCATATCCTCTTCTCTCTATTTAGACTACATATCCCATCAGGCATTGCACATTTCGATGAATGTGGGAGGTACACTAGCCTGTACATGTAAATGTGAACAAGCCCACTTCAACATAAATCACACCCCTCATTCTGCAGCCAGGCCCACTAACCAGTGACACACAACACGTCATCTCTCCTCTCCAGCCACAAGGAGATAAACATATTGTCCTTACATGCTTTCTGTAATCATTACTGATCTGTACACACATCCCATAATGATATATTATACACACTGCACTCTTCTCTAATCCACTATTAGAAATAGTCCTCCTGCTGTAGATTTGAGATTGTTATAAAAAGCAATCTATGCTTGTATGGTGTATGAGAACATCCCCAGCCGCAATACAGAAAGAAAAAGCTGTGATGTTTTACATCAGCATGTGACACAAGTAAATGTCGGCATTAGAAAAAAAACAAAAAAGTGCAGCGCTAACTAATCAATAACACAATAATGGTGGAACCCTCTAATGTATGGAAATCTCAATGACCTTCAATATTACCACAGTACCGGTCTCTGTGATATGTAATGCCACATATAATACACATCACACTGAACAGAAGACATAAAAATTTGCAGGGATATCCTACAGATATATGGCAGTATAAGGTGTCAGTAAACAGTGCAGCCTTATCAGTGGCCATCAGTGTGGTCACACCAGTGCCACTTATCAGTGAGGTCACACCAGTGCCACTTATCAGTGCCCATCAGTGGGGGCTCACCAGTGCCGCTTATCAGTGTGGTCACATCAGTGCCGCTAATCAGTGCCCATCAGCCCATTCACACAGTGCCCACCAGTGCTGCTTATCAGTGCCCATCCATGCGGTGACACCATGCCCACCAGTGCCCATCAGTGCAATGACACAGTGCCCATCAGTGTGGTGACACCATGCCCACCAGTACTGCTTATCAGTGCCCATCAATGCGGTGACACTGTGCCCACCAGTGCCCATCAATGCAGTGACATCATGCCTACCAGTGCTGCTTATCAGTGCCCATCCATGCGGTGACACCATGCCCACCAGTGCCCATCAGTGCAATGACACAGTGCCCATCAGTGTGGTGACAGTGCCCACCGGTGCTGCTTATCAGTGCCCATCAATGTGGTGACACTGTGCCCACCAGTGCCCATCAATGCGGTGACATCGTGCCCACCAGTGCTGCTTATCAGTGCCCATTAGTGCAGTGCCACCGTGCCCATCAGTGCAGCGACACTGCTCACCAGTGCCTCTTATCAGTGCCCATTAGTGCAGTGACACCGTGCTCATCACCAGTGCTGCTTATCAGTGCCCATCAGTTCGGTGACGCCCGCCCCCATCTTTCATCAATGATATCCGTGATCTCCTGCTACGACATGCCTGGTGTTTCTGGAATGTCTGGCATGCTTGCTATATGAACACCGCTCTGTAACTTTCTCCTCTCATAACCATATTGTTATATACATGGTGCAGAGTGCACTGTTCCGATACGGCTATGACAGGAGAAAGTTAGAGCAGTGTTCACATGGCAAGCATGCCAGACATTCCAGGAATAGCAGCGATCTCCTGCTAGGACATGCCTGGTATTTCTGGAATGTCTGGCATGCTTGCTATGTGAACTCTGCTCTGTAACTTTCTCCTGTCACAGCCATAGCGGAACAGTGCACTCTGTGCTGTGTATTACAATACGGCTATGACAGGAAAAAATACAGAACGGTGTCACATAGCAAGCATTCCAGGCATGTCATAGCAGGAGATCTCTGCCATCATTGATGAGCGATGGTAGGCGGGCAGATGAGGGGGCATTGCTGGCAGAGAGGAGGAGGGAGGAGGAAACTACCTCTATCGGCGGCACAGACCGAGGGCTGTGAGACCCCCTCTGCCCACTACAGCCCAGCAGGTGGAAATAGAAATGGCCGCTGGGCTGTTAGAAAACGACAGCAAGGCGTATCAGACCACTGCTTGCCAGTATAGGACAGAGAACAGCCAGCGTTCTTACAAACAGGATGTCGCAGCAAGTTCAGCAGGCTACTACAGAGGAACTACAGAGCTCAGCAGAAGATGGATGGTATAGTTGGTGAAGGTAGGAGAACAGTAACAAGTTTTCCCCTGGAGTTCTGCTTTAAGCATTTATACCTAAATTGACTCCTTACAGCTAATCTAGCCAATACAGCAGATGATTCCATAATTGCCTTTCTAGTCAGGAAGAACTAAGTGTTCTCTTCACAACAACCAAATATGAACTCCTCTTGTTTTAATGAACAACCAGTTGTCCAGTGCTTGGCATGGTTTCAAGCCCAACTAAACGTTCAGATTAAATAAAGGTGTGCAACATCAGCCTCAGAAGAAAAGCCTATCACTTGCCACAATACCGCAGAATGGGGCCCTTGCTTTTTTGAGGAAACCCTGATCTCTTCAAAAACATCTGCATTAAGACTATTGCTTCCACACAGACAGCAAGGGTCCACTCTGCCACTGCTGGAAGAACACACACTTATGTACAGTAAAGGAAACCAGATATTAGTCTTAACCATAGGTTATATGTAGCTACCTTCAGATGTTTGGACACTGGCAAAAAAAACTGCAGGCCCATCCTCTTTATAACCCCTACCACTCCCAGCAATCCTTTGTATCCAGAGGTGATAGATGTCTTCTGTCTGCTGAGAGAAGCGTATCTCTTGGGTTTTGTTTTCAAGCTTCAAGTTCCAAGCTGTACCATAGCCACTGTGGCTTTTCATTGGCAGCTTTCCAAATCAGTTGACTCCTCCACTGAGCTTTGAGTGACTATATGCAAAACCCCAACTAGAAGATGCAAGGCACTAGATCCTGTATGGGCACTCACCTTGGCATGAGATGCATCATGTTGCATCAATTGCAGGGTGATGTAGAAGTCCAATGCTGTGGCCTGGCTGCAGTGGAACCCTTTCCTTAAGACCCATTTTGGGGGTATGCACACCATTAAGGGTGAAGCCAGGATGGGGCTAGTCCCCTTCAGAGACCATCCTTTAGGAATATTTTCCTGTCTGACCTCACTTGCAAGGTGGCTTTTCTTGTTGCTATCACCTCAAAGTGTTTGAGTTTGAACCCCTTTCTGGCTTGTTTGTTATTTGGGCTTGTTGAACTTTTTAGTAGGACTGCCTTTAGGCATGCCATCATTAGGACTAAGATCCTAAGATACTCCAAGAAAAGGATTTCACTGGTAAATAAAAAATCCCAAACAATATGATTTGGAAACCTTTTGTTTTAAATTACCCAGAATATATAAAGCTGATTTAAAATTAAGGTTCAGTTGAAAAGAGTTGTTACATATATAGTATGCTGACAAAAATCATCTCCGTGAGACCAGTTTAGCTGTACTACGGTAGGGTGTAAACGTTGTGCTGCATTGGTACTGGTAATGGCAGTTCTGTTTTTGAAAGTTATATTAAACTATTGTTTGTGTTTTCCGTTTGAAATAGTTTGCGTTAACTCCCTTACCTTCCATTCTGCTAATACACCATTTAACCACCACAACAAACTGCACTGCAGTAAGAAAAAAATTACCTTTCACAATTATATTAACATATGTTAAACTTCTGAAAACATGTCTCATCCAATAAAATTGGTTATTTTAGAATTACAGTAACATTTAAGTTTCACTTTTAAGCCACTAAATGTGTTTCTAAAACTCCTGTCTACACATACCCTTATTACAAGTGGCTTCATTTCTACATGGAAATAGACAACTTAAGAGTTGGCTCTATAGAGGAATCTGTGGAGGATGCTTTCACAGATACAGGCAGTTCCCGGGTTACAAACAAGATAGACTGTAGGTTTTTTCTTAAGTTGAATTTGTTTGTAAGTGGGAACAGGTAGATTTTTTTTAAGTGTAGCTTCAGCCAAAATAATTATTTTTAAGCTTTTTGGATAGCATAGGGAAGGGTAACACCCCTGTAATGTTTGTTCAGAAGATTTCACCTCACTTTCTGTTCCAATGATAATTGGATTTTGAAAATTTTGGGTTGTTGTGGAAACAAACCTTGGTGATAAAGCATCAGTGGAGACACCTTTTTCCCATAATAACTCTTACAGGAGAGAATATGCCTTCCTAGGGGGAGATTTCCTCTCACTTCCTGTTGTCTCCCTCCGTTTGTAAGTAGGAGTCGTTTGTAAGTCGGATGTTTGTAACTAGGGGACCGCCTGTACTGCAGAGTAGAGGATTGCTTTTGATGTTGTCTTTTCAAACCAATATGGAGTCACAGCAATTACACAGTAATTGGTAATCCAAATAATAATAATAAACTATCTTTTTACTGCAACACGTTGAATGCATCCTTTGCCAATCTTGGTGTATGTTAATATGTTTTAGATAAATACATTTTCAGAAGACAATTATTTCAGAAATGCGATGTATGTGAAATATTATATTAGCCAGATGCGGAGAGCAAGTTTGTTATAGCACTTCAAATAAAAAGCTTTCAAATTAACAAGGTTTTAGCAAATCCTGTTCAAAAAAAAAAAGTTTTCTCCATATATCTTGCCATATAACATGGCATGTGCGTATACAATGCGCAATCAAGGTCTTACATTGAAACAGAAGGTTTGAGCCCTGCTCAGTGGAGCTTACGTCTGAAATTTTGAAATAATATAGTGAAGCTTACACAAAGTGCCCACAGCCTGGTGTAATTGGCTGATTCTTTATTGTCAGATAGATGAGCAGCGTTAGAGCTGGGCCAGATGGTAAGTTCCATCATCAGATCTCTCCACAATATGGAATTAGAGCTGCAAATCCTGAGGGACATTGTGTGGCCTTCAGTTGGGCAGCTGTCTCAAGCAGAAGTTTATAAGGAATTGATTGTAAAATGTATATATTCCTAGTAGGAATAACTCATTGATGATTTTCTCTTGTCTGTAGCTTCACTAATTGTTGCGGTTTTACATGAATTTGGGAAAGTAATTAGTGCGGATATGTTTGACACTTTAGATGTAATTTTGTGGGGGAAAAAAAAAAACCTATTTTGAGATCTGTTGATAAGCCTTTATTGGCTGGATCTTTGGTTTACATGGATCTATGGTTACAGATAACCTGCATTCTTATTCTGCAGGTAATTTTGAAGGTCTCCACTTAGTGTTGCTAAACCCACAACAGTAAAATCAGTCTGTATATGCAGCATAGTATGCTTGTTATACTCATTGTGGAACTTAAGGGGTTAATCCTCAGCATTGTTTAAAAAAAGGCTGTTATATCCTGTATGCATAGATTCTTACCTTCTGCGCTGTCAATCTGAGCAAGTCCATATAATACACAGCAGGGTGGTACAGCTGCTCTGTTTGGTCTCTTATGCTGGATAGAACATTTCTTGTTTTCAGTTGAACTGTTCAGGTCACATGATATTGACATCACACATGTGGGCGTGTATACAGGCTGTAGTGGAAAACTGCTCCTACTTGAACACACAGCTATGGACAAACTGTGCAGGATATCAGGAAACCATGGTATACAGATCATCGCAAAAGGTATAAAAGCCGTATTTTAATGTTAAAAGAAGATTTATAAGCTGTGGGCACTGGGGGAGGAGGGAGGGGGTGTGGGGCAGTTGAACTATTTTCATATTACTGTGTTTAGTAACACTTTAAAGCATGATTAGTCAAGTTTGTTGAAGCATGAAACAACAAAGCTCGATGCTGTAATATATTTGCAATCATTGTTCAAGGATTTATTTCCTACTGATAGAGAAGTGTGCGTATGTTCATCAGTTCTCATAAATGATGTATTGCTTTGACATGCTCATGATTTTTTAAAGGTTCTTTTTTTTCAAAAAATTAAACCTGTTATATTTACCTGCTCTGTGCAATCATTTTTGCACAGAGCAGCCCTGATCCTCTTCTGCTGGGGTCCCCCATCAGCACTCCTGGCTTGTCCTCCCTTCTGAGTGCTCCCATAGCAAGCCGCTTGCTATGGGGGCATTTGTACAGGCTCAATCCTGAGTAGGGCTGTGTGTGTCTATTGACACACTCAGTGCAGCTCGGTCCTGCTCTCTCTTAACAGGCTGTGATATACAGCAGCTGGAGACAATGCTGCTCCATCCATGTCCAATGAGGAGATAGAGCGGCGAAAGTCTCTGCTCTCGAGCACAGCACTAGATCGAGATCAGGCTCAGATAAGTATTTAAAGGGGGCTGGGGGTAAAAAACCTTTTACTTTTACGACCACTTGTTTTTTTAGTATGTCTGTCTGAATTCAAATATTTCTATTTGTTGAGATGTCATTGCGTAACCTAGTTTGAATGCTCTGCATTTTTGCAGGTAACTGCAATGACACTTCAGAAAATCATTTTTTGTGTCTTATTCACACCACAATGCAGTGTTTCACTGTGTTCCAGAGCTGAGCGATATTATGCAGCATATTTATGCATAGTATTGCACCTCTCTGGATGACTATGCATGTGACTGCACATCAAGTGCAGTGCACCGTGCATTCATTTTTAAAAAAACAAACATGTTATAATGTCCCAGCTCTGTGCAATGGTTTTGTACAGAGCAGCCCCTATATGCCTCTCCCCCCACCAAATGCCCCTTGGCAAGCCGTTTGCTATGGGGGCACTTGTGCATGCTCGCTCCCAAGCCAACTCTGTGTCCATAAGAGTCACACAGTGTGGCTCGGCCCCACCCCTTGCTCCCTCCTCACTGGCTGTGATTGGCAGGAGCAAATTGCTCCCACTTCTGTGCCAATGAGGAGGGACAGAACCGAGAGAGCCTTTGTTCTTGTGCACATTGCTGAATCGAGATTGGGCTCAGATAAGTATTTAGGGGGAGCTGCATACTGAAGATTTTTTTACCTTAGTGCAGGGAATGCATTAAAGCGGTAGTAAACCTATCCATTCAACAGTTTAACCACTTCAGCCCCGGAAGGATTTCACACTTTAGGACCAGAGCAATTTTTGAGATTCGGCACTGCGTCGTTTAACTGACAATTGCACGGTCGTGCAACGTTGTACCCAAACAAAATTTGTGTCCTTTTTTCCCCACAAATAGAGCTTTCTTTTGGTGGTATTTGATCCCCTCTGCGTCATTTCTGATCGCCTCTATAAATAGAAAAAGAGCGACAATTTTGCAAAAAAAAAAATCAATATTTCTTACTTTTTGCTAAAATACAAATCCAAAAAATATTAAAAAAAAATGTTTTCTTCATCGGTTTTGGCCGATTTATATTCTCAAATATTTTATCAGGCCATATCGTGGGGGCCCATACTCTAGAGAGGTCAGAAACAGCCCAAGCGTTGCAAGAAATAAAATGTAGAACGCCCCTCTTCACCGTGCACACACTGTTTTCAGCCGATGCTTGAATTAAAAAAAAATATATATATATATATATATATATATATCAATCATTTTTTTTTCCTTTGCAAAGCAGAGATCATGTAGATTTCCTTTATATATAGGAAATATGGTCTATTCAGAAAATGACTGTTCATAGTATGCTGTGATTTTATCTTTTGTGTATTTGATGAAGAAACATCATGAATGTGTATGTAATTCAAAATGATCTACCTAATCACTAGGAATATATTTCTACAAAATCAAACTTTAATTGTATGTGCTTGTATGACGTTTTGAAATTCAGCTAAATTTCAACTTGAAAAAAGGTTTCAATTATGCATGTGCTGTATGTTTGCTGCAGGAAACATTCAATAATGTTAACCCTTCCTCATGCATGTGACGCCAGGGGAGTTGTGAACTCTTGGCTGCCTTACAGCCTTGCAGATGTTCTGCATGACTATTTGAGATATGCAGTTGGCAGCCAGGGCTGCTGCACCACCTGTGATCTCTGCTCCAAAAAGTAAATAACTGCTTATTATGTTTAGATATACAATAAATAGGAGCACAGTGGAGTTAATTTAGTAAAAGCAAATAGGCGGGTCACTGTGCAAAGGAATTTTCCAGCTTGGTGAATGAGGAGAAATTTCACTTTTAAAGGCGTACCCAATCATATACAAAGAAAAGAAAAAATACAGAATTGTTGCATACATATAATTGGATGATGGAAATCAGCCGCACTTCACCTCATTCACTAAGCACTGGGAAAAATTCCCTTTTAAACTGCAACTTCCCTTGAAAAGTTAACTATTTCCCTGTAGAAAATCAACCTCATTGGGCTTGAACCAGTGAGAATTAAAACTGGACTCAGGGGTTAAAGTGGTTGTAAACCCTTACATATACCCAGTGAAGTGACTGGCCTCAGGTGATACACAGAAATGAAACAAATCCTCCTACATAAGTTGTACCTGCCTATCTGCAGGCCTCTCTTTACATCCAAAGTTATACAACTTGTCTGAGGTGCTTGGAAAAGGGTCGGTGAGCTCAGTGAGGAGAGCTCCGAGAGCTGATTGGAGGAGGGAGGGGACACACCCCCCTTCACACAGCACACAGAAACTGAGCAGAGGCTGTCAATCAGCTGGAGATCTCTCCCCTGTCACCTTTTTTCTCTTGGTGTCAGGAAAACTTGTCAGAAGTAACTCCTACCGATAGCAGAGGAACGAAGCAGCAGACAGAAATAACACTTAGTGCTTTTTATATGGGGCAAGTACACACTATAAGGGGATATGCTTTGTTCATATTTCATGTCTGAGGTTTAGAACCACTTTAAGGTTTTGTTGAAATGTGAATGATTACCGGGGCATAACATATTTATATTAGTTCACACGTTTCACTTCTGTTTGAAGCAGCTGTACTTGCCTTGCAGAGACTTAGCAAATATCTAAATAGTTGTGTTTAATATAAGGCAAATCAAAATGTAATACGTAAGATATGGTGTCACTTGAAGCTGAAGTCTAGGAGAATAGTAAAACCCTGTATCTCCCAAAAAGAGTCACAGGCTGCAACAAGAAAACTGACAAACCTTCACACTCAATCCAAAACCAGGAAATAAAATGGTTTGCCCAGACATGGGCTTACAGTTGATGCAAACCCACCACTCACCCAGTATAAACTAATGGCACAGTATTAATGTATATGTACATGCAAGCCTCTTGCATGTACCCCTACCTGGCAAATGTCACCCCCTTCAACAGTAGCAGCCCCAAAAAAACTCTGGAATCAGTGGGTAGGTCTCTTTGCTGGAGCTCGGTGGGTGGAGTCATGCCACAAGTCTCCCCACCCACCGCTACACTCTCATACTCTCCTATTCCTGAGCTTTGAGAAACATCCTGTCAAAACTCAATCTGGGAGGACGTCCTATGACGCCCACTGCTTCTCCTCGCTACTGCAGGCCCTCGGGGGACCGCAGCACGGCGATTGGGGATCGGGCATGTCCCTTGGGACATAGCCCCTCCCTGATCAGGTTAAAGAGCCAATGAAAAAAATTAACCGTTCAAAAGACTCATAATGCCCCATTGAATATACATTGGGGTGTTTGCTTTCCAAAATGGGATCATTTTGTGGATAATTCCACTTTCCTGGTGCTGCAGGGCTTTCAAAAGTGTAATAGGTGGTTAGCAAATTAGATGTTTAACCACTTCAGCCCCGGAAGGATTTCCAGCTTTAGGACCGGAGCCCTTTTTGCGATTTGGCGCTGCGTCGCTTTAACTGACAATTGCGCGGTCGTGCGGCGTTGTACCCAAACGAAATTTGCGTCCTTTTTTTCCCACAAATAGAGCTTTCTTTTGGTGGTATTTGATCACCTCTGCGTCATTTCTGATCGCCGCTATAAACAAAAGAAGAGCGACAATTTTGCAAAAAAACCCAAATTTCTTACTTTTTGCTAAAATGCAAATGCAAAAAAAAAATATAAAAAAACATTTTTTTTCACAGTTTTTGGCCGATTTATATTCTTCCTCATATTTGCGATAAAAAAAATCGCAATCGGCGTTTATTGATTGGTTTGCGCAAAAGTGGTCGCGTTTACGGATGGTGAGAATTCATTTTTGGGGTTTTTCATTTTTTTTTATTTTTTACTGGTAATGGCGGCGATCTGCGATTTTTAGCGGTACTGCGATATTTCAGCGGACATGTCGGAACGTTTTGACACTTTTTTGGGACCATTGGCATTTATACAGCGATCAGTGCTATAAAAATGCACGGATTACTGTGTAAATGCCATTGGCAGTGAAGGGGTTAACCTGCAGGGGGCGCGCTAAGGGTTAAGTATGTTCCCTGGGCGTGTTCTAACTGTAGGGGGACTTGCCTAGCTGGGGAAAGGAAGTGGTCACAGCCTTCACTTACAGGAAGGCTGTGATCACAGCCCTTCCCCCTCACACAGAGCGGAGGTCCGTGTTTACTTACACGGACCTCCGCTCATTCGCTCCGGGGGGGGGCATCGCGGGTGGCCGGCGGCAATCGAAGCCGCCGCACCCGCTCCCTGGACCCCCCCGGACACACGCGCGCTCACAGTGGCTCTGTATCGCGCCCGCCGTCGTATGACGGCGATTTGCGTTACAGAGCCACTCTGTCGCCGTCAATTGCCGATCAGCGGTCGGCAAGCGGTTAATTTATGCTCCTAGAACGCCTGGCGGTGCTTCCTGCATGTTGGACCTCTGTAAGTGGCCAGGCTGTGAAAAAGTCACACGTGGTATCGCTATACTCGGGAGGAGTAGCAGAATGTATTTTGGGGTGTAATTGGAAGTATGCATATGATGTGTGGGAAAAACAACTTCTTGTTATGACAATTTTGTGTAAAAAAATAAATAAATAATAATTTCTTAACTTTCCCAAGATTTGTGGGAAAACATTACAACTTCAAAAAACTCACCATGCCTCTTACCAAATACCTTGGACTTATCTACTTTTCAAAAATGGGCCATTTGGTTTTTTTTTTTTATACTTTCCTGACATTTCAGGGCCTCAAGAAGTGAGATAGGCCATCAGTACATCAGGTGTGATCAATTTTCAATGATTGGCACTCTAGTTTGTAGACTTGATAACTTTCACACAGACCATATAATATACACTTATTTGGTTTATTTTTACCAAAGATAGGTAGCAGTATTAATTTTGGCCCAAATTGTTGAGCAAAAATGACTTATTTGCAAAAATTTATCATAGAAACTAAAAAAGTGTTTTTTTGTTTTTTTTTTAATGTTCGCTCTTTTTCCACTTAAGTCGCAAAAAATAAAAATCCCAGTGGTGATTAAGTACCACCAAAAGAAAGCTCTATTTGTGTGAAAAAAAATGATAAAAATTTTGCTTGGGTACAGTGTTGCATGACTGAGTAATTGTCTTTCAAAGTGTGAGAGCGCTGAAAGCTGAAAATTGGTCTGGGCAGGAAGGAGGTATGAATGTCCTGTACTGAAGTGGTTAAGAAGGTGATTGCAATGACAACTCATTATGTCATTATGTCATTATTATAAAAGACACATGTCCACAGAATCTTTCTTCCATTCAAACCTCACCATCATAGGCAAGACCAAAAAGCTGTCAAAAGACGTCGGGGACAAGATTGTAGACCTGCACAAGGCTGGAATAAGCTACAAGACCATCAGCAAGAAGCTTGGTGAGAAGGAGACAACGGTTTATTTGCAAATAGAAGAAATACAAAATAACCATCAATCTCCCTGGGTCTGGAGCTCCATGCAAGATTTCACCTCATGGGGTAAGGATGATCATGAGAAATGAGGGATCAGCCCAAAACTATAGGGGAGGAACTTATGAATGATCTCAAGGCAGTTGGGACCACAGTCACCAATTAGACAACTGGTAACACAATACACCGCCATGGATTGAAATCCTGCTGTGCCCGCAAGGTCCCCCTCCTCAAGTAGGCACTTGTACAGGCCCATCTGAAGTTTTTCAGTGAACATCTAAATGATTTAGAGAAGGATTGGGAGAAAGTGTGGTCAGATGAGACCAAATTTGAGCTCTTTGGCATTAACGCAACACCATTCCTACAGTCAAGCACGGAATTGGAAACATTATGCTATGGAGCTGCTTCTCTGCTAAAGGTACAAGCCTAACTTTGCCGCATTGAGGGGCCAATGGACGGGGTCATGTATTGTAAAATCTTGTATGAGAACCTTCCTTCACCAGCCAGAACACTGAAGATGGGTCTTCCAGCATGACAATGACCCAAAACATACCACCAAGGCAACAAAGGAGTGGCTCAAGAAGAAGCACATTAAGGTCATGGAGTGGCCTAGCCAATCTCCAGACCTTCATTCTATAGAAAATATGTAGGGAGCTGAAACTTCGTGTTGCCAAGTGACAGCCAAGAAACCTTAAGGATTTAGGGGATATCTTACATAGTCAGGTTGAAAAAAGACACAAGTCCATCCAGTTCAACCAAAAAAAAAAAACAGAAAAATTATATATAACCATACAATACAATAGATAAACAATCCTTCACCCACAGTTGATCCAGAGGAAGGCAAAAAACCCCAGCAAAGCATGATCCAATTTGCTATAGCGGGGGAAAAAATTCCTTCCTGATACCCCGAGAGGCAATCGGATTCACCCTGGATCAACTTTACTAAAAATATTAGTACCCGGATGGCGTGGTCTGACAGAAGACCGAGATGGCCACGCTGTAGTACAGCTCCGGCCCCCACTGCCTCTTTCTAGCTACCATCAGCGGGTAAAAGAGACAGAACCGGCAACGAACAGATGGCAGGACGCGGCACTTCATTCTCCAGAAGTCTGGAGGACTCTCACACGCAGCTGAGCCGAACGATCCCCGCCATGTTCTCAGACTCCGGACTCCCAGGCCCCAGCTCAAGCTGCGGACTCTAGTGCAGCTGCACGGCCCGGATCTCAGGATAACACCGGCACTGGACTCTCAGGTACACCCATACTCCCCCAGGCACCCCTCCTGAGCATATCTGATCTGCAGATGGTGGCGATGGACATAAGCACGTTGACCGCCGCCATCTCAGATCTCAAAGCCGACATACGGGCAGTTGCTGGCAGGCTGGAAAACGTGGAGGCGGCCGCCATGACACATGGCGCCGCCATACAGCAAATTCAGTGGGCTTCCACAGTCTATTACCAACTAATTTTTGAGATGCACAGACGTATGGAAGACCTGGAGAACCGGGGGAGGCGACATAACATAAGGCTTAGGGGGCTGCCTGAATCTGTGGAGGGCCCCCACCTACAGTCGGCAGTCTGGGCCGTATTCAACTCTTTTGGGGAGACCTCTTGATGCCCCAGTGGAAATGGAGAGATGTCACCGTGCTCTCCGCCCCAGGGGTCAGGAGAATGCGCACCCCAGGGACATAGTGTTGTTGCCTTGTCAACTTTGCACAAAAAGAGGATATATTACGGGCAGCTCGCTATCATGACCACCTTAGACATGATGGGGCCCGCATTCAGCTGTATCAAGATTTGTCCCCAATCACGCTTCAACACAGGCGAGCACTGCGCCCTCTCCTTCAGGTTCTCCAAAACAGACATATTGTCTATAAATGGAAATTTCCTTTTTGCCTTCAGGCCACATCTGGTAACCATACCGCTCTGCTAAGAACACCCGCAGACCTACAGAGTTTCTGTGACTTGCTGGTGATTCTGAGAGTCGAAGTTCCAGAATGGTACAGCACTCTCCTACAACCTGAACCGTGGATTGCCACTCATCCGGGGGAATCCCCACGCTACCAAAAGGCCCGCCAGCGGCAACGCAGGACCTCCTCCTCATCACCGCGTGGATTTCGGGGTGACATGGAGACTGAAGCCGCACCCAGACTCTCCCCCACCTCGGTAAGGCATAAAACGGACCCCAGAAAATGGAGACAGCACTCTTTTTCGCTCCTCTTTACCTGACAATACTTGCTCTTTTTCATCACCACCAGTTATATCACTCCAGATACATATATCAGCGTTTGTCTCTTCCCAGCTTTATGAAAAACTTACTCTACCTCCTGAAACCCTGAGTTATCTCTGCCTTGCATTCACCTGCACCCGATTCTGACATTGCTTGCAGAGTATACGTCCTAAGTTTAAACATGTCTATCAGGTGTGAGTTTGATGAAGTGAACTATGATCCGCAATTTCTCACCCGATCTGATATCATTAGGGGACGGAGTGATTTCATAATTAACCTTTTTTTTCTATCCACCCGATGCTTGGGACCTTTTACTTTGCCTCACAAAACCCGGCAGGGATAATCAGATGCTTTGCCGCTAGTAGCCCTGCTAAAGGAGATCATCCTGGGTTATAGGGAACAATTTCAGTTTTTCCCTCTCTGGAGATACGGACCGGGATAACACTTTACTTTGAACACCAGTCAATAAAATTCCAGATCCTTACGCAAAGCAACCAGCTCTAATGGCTCGCAAGTGAAGAAGGGTTTTTTTTTTTTCTCTCTCTCTCTTTCTGTTCTTTACATGTCGTTCATCAGGGGAGGAAAGGGGGTTGGAGGGATCTCGCATATAGACACACTCGTATTTAAGACCAACCGCACATGTTATCTAAAAATAGGAGATTACGGCTCCCATTCTCAGAGCGATAGTTGGCTGTAAGAAATTAAATAGCAAACCGTTAATATAAAGAGGGGACATGTCTGTGAGATACTCTCTAGCGCCCTATTAGGTCAGCTTCTTCTGTTTTTAGAATACGATTGTTCAGGAAAGGACAACTTAATACTCTGATATTCCTGGGACCCCCCGGGCTCCACCCCCCTGGGCCTATTTATGTGTCCCCCCTGGAAACTGGGAGGGGGCGTGGGTGTCTGCGGGGTTCCGGGACCTCTCCTTTTCAGCTGGGTGGACCCCCCTCAGCCCCCTTGCCTTCTCTTGGGGGACTCTAGAGGGGGGCGCAATAGCAGGCAGGATTCCCTGGCTTTTCTGAATATCAGGTCTGGATATAATATTCCTTAATGTTACGTTCTTGTTAATATTTGGTTTAATGTCTGTTTGCCTCAAAAGATGTCACATCTTACCACTTAGTGGCTGAGACGCGTGCTCTTCGGGGGGTGGGGGAACCTCCAGCCCCAATTATGCGGTGGGGGGGTCTCTGCGCTTCCTTCCCCCCTCTGGGGTACCACGCCCCAATATACCCATGTTTTAGCATTTTGTAATAGAGGTAGTGACCACCTGTACCTCCGCTTAGGTCTACCTACAATTACTCCCCCAATCCAAAGTGACTGGTTATACATTGGACTCTCCAGACAGACAGATCTGTGGGCCTTACCCCCTGACTGTCATTTCCCAGGTGAGCCAGCTGGTACTACAGGCCACCTCTGGTTATTATTTGTTTGCCCTTAACCACAGCTGAAGTTTCATAGGTGAATACCTGCGAATACCTACTTGAGATTAATCGCGCTTAATTTTAGTGCGCTTCAAATCTCCCCCCTGACTTCTGGCCAGGGAGGAGACGAGGTCCCTGCCTCCCTTCTGAGTTTTTTTCCCCCTTTTTCACATTCCCCCCCCTTTTTTTTTTTCTCTTTCCCCTCTCTCCGCTCCTTCCTTTTCCTCGCCCCTGTACTTCCCGCTTTTTAGGACCCACCAGATCGCTGACTATATCCTACTGATTGGCCTACACCATCTTTAAGGACACATAGTTGCAAGGGCCAGGTCTCAGGAACTTAATTAAGATGAAGCCCCCTAGGTCAAACTTGCTCCACTTGGAGCTTAAAGTATACTCTCTCAATGCCAAAGGCCTTAATATTCCCGAAAAGCGTACCAGTATCCTAGCGGAAGCCCAGAGGTTAAAGGCCCATGTAATCTTTTTGCAAGAGACCCATTTTAAAAAATCCTCTATCCCCAAATTGACCAATAGACAATATCCAATGGTTTTCCATGCAACCGCAGCTGATTCCAAAGTGAAAGGAGTGTCGATTGTAATCTCTCGACACAGTGACTTTAAGCTTCCTGACATGATGCAGGACCCTGAGGGGAGATTTCTTTTCTTAAAAGGGACATGGAAAGGGAAACAAATTACATTGGCAAATATATATAGCCCCAATGTGAAGCAAATCCCATTTCCACGAGATGTACTCGTTCAGCTTTCAACCTTCCAGGAAGGCCTCCTGATTTTTGGAGGTGACCTAAATTTGGCGCTGGACCCGCTCCTTGATACTTCCAATGGTTCTGCGACCGTTCCTTACTCAGCGCTCAAACAGGCTAGACGGCACTTAGCATCATTAACACTACACGACACTTGGAGGACATTGTTCCCCAGTGAGAAAGACTTCACATTTTATTCTTCACCCCATAATAGACACTCCCGCATAGATTACCTATTCGTTAAACAGTCAGACCTATCATATCTACATAAAGCCACGATCGAGAACATGGTACTTTCTGATCATAGTCCGATCACGTTGACCCTTAGATTTCCAGACCGTTTCCCCCAAACCAAAATCTGGCGAATGGACGCCTCGCTGCTATCCGATATATCAGACCTAACCAGCATCAACAAAACGATAACAGATTATTTCTCAATTAATGATACACCCAAAACTACCCCCCTGACGCTTTGGGAGGCCCACAAATGCGTCGTGAGAGATCATATGATTTTATTAACGGCTAGGTGGAAAAAAGAGCACCTAGCTGAAATCAATGCTCTAGCGCAGAAGGCGAGAAGCCTTGAATTCCAACACAAAAAATCTAGAGCAGTGCAAGTTGGAACAGAGTTAATGACGAGTAGAACGAGGTTGCGTGACTTGCTATTCTAAAAAGCAAAAAAAAGACAAATGATATCACAGAAAATTTTTTATGATCAAGGCAACAAACCTGGCAAATTACTAGCTAGAGTGACTCAGAAGCGAACCATTCACCGTACAATCCGCCATATTAAAGATCACACAGGTTCCCTAAAATCCAAGCTTGATGAAATTGCAAGACAATTTCAAATTTACTATAGTAAGCTCTATAATATACGAAAAATGAACACAACAATGTTTCGCCCAACACAAGGCTGAACCTTATCTCTGAGTTCCTGGCCAAATTTTGCCCTAAGGCTCTCACAAAAGCGGAGACTTCTGCCTTGGATTGCCCCCTGCCTATCGAAGAGTGGAAGGAAACCTTGAAGACCACTAAAACAGGAAAATGCCCAGGTCCAGATGGCCTGCCGGCTCTGTGTTACAAGAGCTTTGCAGACAATCTGGGTGAGAGATTTTTGAAGGCCTTTAATTCTATCCCCAAATCAGATAAAACCATCACAGCGAGCATTGAGGCACATATCTCTGTGATCCCCAAAGAGGGTAAAGACCCCACAGAAGTTGCAGGTTACCGCCCAATCTCGCTGCCCAACGCTGATGTGAAAATCTTTTCTAAAATCCTAGCAAACCGACTCAGCCTACACCTGCCAAAGTGGATTGACTTAGACCAAGTAGGTTTTGTCCCTGGCCCGGGACAACACCATTAAAGCAGTAAGCATACATCATTACTTAACGTCCTCACAATTAGAAGGTTGTTTCCTATCGATGGATGCTGAGAAGGCGTTCGATAGAGGGGCCTGGGATTATATGTTTGCTGTCATTCAATAGGTGGGACTCGGGGAGAGGATGATGGCTTTCATTCGTTCCTTGTACTCCAGTCCCGCCGCTAGGGTCCGGGTTAACGGTCACCTATCGAACGCCTTCTCCATCCACAATGGAACTCGTCAAGGGTGCCCTCTTTCACCTATACTATAGAACCATTCCTCCGTCAAATCAGATCCCACACAGATATCAAGGGCATTGAGATTCAAGGTCGAGAGTATAAGATAGCTGCGTACGCAGACGATGTTCTCTTGTTTCTCTCTACCCCACTAATCTCACTTCCAAACCTCTTGGCGGTGCTCAAACACTTTGGAAGGTTATCGAACCTGAAAGTCAATCTATCTAAATCTTACGCCTTGAATGTCTCTCTCCCTGGGTACATAATTGATAGCTGTAAAAAATCATTGCCTTTTAAATGGTCCTCAACGACTATACCATACCTAGGCATTCAAGTCCCAACTAAACTGTCAGAACTATATCAGAAAAACTTCCTCTAAGTTACAGAACATACAACAAGACTTAAAGCTTTGGGATTTACCACATTTGTCATGGTTCGGGAGAGCCTCTATCTTAAAAATGATAATCTTACCCCGATTGCTTTATAAGATGCAGGTTCTACCTATCCAATTACCCCCTTCATTCTTCGTGAAAATCAACAGCACTTGCAGAACTTACCTTTGGAAAGGGAAACCACGTCGCATAAGCCGAGGGAAATTGACCCTACCGAAGATGAAAGGGGGCATCCGGTCTTCCTGACTTCGACCGGTACTACACAGCTACACACTTGGCACGCATAGTAGACTGGTCTGTCCATTCACATTGCAAACGCTGGGTACAACTAGAATCTTCCTTCTCGGAACCAGAACTAAAGGATATCCCTTGGCTACCTAAAAAATATATCCCCTCAAAACTTCTTCACAATCTTATAGGCCCAACACTCTGTACGTTTAACAAAGCCTGTAAACTGTACGAAGTTTCCAACCAGATAGGCCCCCTTACCCCTGTTAAAGGCAACCCATATTTCCCACCAGGTATACACAAAAACTTCCTTAAAGACGAGTGGCCCCACCCCGTAATCCAAGCTAAGCAATTTTTCTGGAAAGGCAAATTTGTTAATCATAAAACTTTAATGGAGCAATCCAAGTCAAATAAATTCCCACTGTGGCTCTACTTTCAAATTAAGCATTTCTTAGATGAGCAACAGCACAGAGAGAACTATTCCCGTCCACTTACACCATTTGAATTCTTATGCTCACAATCATCACCACAGAGCCACGTAATCTCGACAATATACTGTGGCCTGTTCGAGAAAGCTTGAGATATAATGTCCCCCACTCACTCATACTGGGAGAAAGCTCTTGACAGAAAGATAGATGATGAGACCTGGGAGCGGGTCCACATGCTAATACACCGAAGTTCACATAATGTAAAAACACAAGAAAATGGGTACAAAATCTTCACACGGTGGTACAGGACACTTCACAAATTCATACCCATGATCCCTAACACTTGTTGGAGATGTGGTGCAGAGGAGGGATCTCCCCTCCACATTTGGTGGCCCTGTTCAGTCATTCAACCTTTCTGGCACAAAGTACACAACACTATTTCAGAACTCTCCCCCTTACCGTTGGAATTCTCACCAGCACAATATCTCTTATATCTACATGGTTTCCCCAATAAGAAGTATACCAAAACCATAGTCCCCCCATCTGATTAATGCGGCACGTTTATGCATACCTGCTTATTGGAAGTCCACCGACCATCCTCCGCTGAGAAACTGGGCGCTTAAGATCAAACTCATAAGTGAATTGGAAGAATTAATAGCCATAACAAATGACAGGATTGTGGAGTACACACATACCTGGGAATCCTGGTCGAAATTTGTGCACACTAACCAATACCAACACCTGTTACAACAATGATTTTTCTTTGCAAATAAAAACTAACTATATTCCGCCTACCACGTATAAAGGGACAAGCCGAGATTTTATTATCAATACAGGGGTTGTGACAACCCCAGAATGTGGGATCCCCCACCTAGACCTTTTTCTTTCTCTCTCCCTCCCCCCTTCTTTTTTTTTTTTTTTTTTTTTATTATTTATCCCCAGCCTCCCAAAATCCCCCCACCCCCACCCCTGGCCAGGATTGGAGTCTTCGGTGCTGAGAGACTTGGCTAAGATCACTGGGCGCTAGCCACGATCCACCCATCTGTCTCTTGGTCCTGGGGACCCTCTGACCCACCTAAACTCAGGTATCTAGCATGGGGATAGGGAGGTTCGTCCCCAGTTACAGCTGTCAAGCTTACAGGTTTCTGAGACCCTCGGTCTCCCCTCAAGATTTGACACAATCCTCAATAGAGGCTCTAAGGAGTAAGGAACATCTGAACCTCACAGAAGGTAGTATAGGGACACACCAAGTAGAGAGTTCCCCTAATTCTAGCAGAAACGTTAAAACCGACCCTTAGGGTCCTAGGGAAAAGGGGTACTTATAGAGGGCAGATTAGGTTATTTCCATCTTAGCCTTATACAATCAACATATACCTTGTTAATGTTAATGCGATTTCCGGAAGGTATGTAATTCACTACGGTGGAAACACAGTTAAAATGTCTTGCATCTCTGTTTATGCATTGTATGCCGAGAAAATGTTTAATAAAATCTTTGAAACACAAAAATATTAGTACCCAGTTATATTATTTACATTAAGCAAATGTCTTTTTTAAAGCAATCTACCGTGCTGGCCAAAACCACCTCTGGAGGGAGTCAATTTCACATTTTCACAGCTCTAACTGTGAAGAAACCTTTCCGATCTGTAAAGAATAGCGGACCAAAATCCCTCCTGAGATGTGTGCAAGCCTGGTAACCAACTTCAAGAAACATCTTAACTCTGTGCTTGCCAACAAGGGTTTTTCCACCAAGTACTAAGTCATGTTTGCTTGGGGGTCAAATACTTATTTTACGCACTAAACGGCAACTCATGTAATTTATGTATTAAGGTGAAAAACCTCCTGTACTGCAGCAGCCCTCTAGAGCCCGCCTTTTACTTACCTGATTCCAGCGTCGAAGACAAGCCCAGAAGCTCCTGCTGCTGGCTCAGGTCCTCATTGAATAGATTGATAGCAGCAGGAGCCATTGGCTCCCACTGCAGTCAATCAAATCCAATGGTGTGGGAGCCAGGGGGCGGGGCCGAGTCCTGCTGTCTGTCTCAATAGACGCAGCAGCAGGACACAGAAACACGCCCGTACAGATGCCCTCAGGGAAAACATTTCTCCAAGGGGGCACCCGGTGAAGAGGAGGGGCCAGGAGCACCGTCGGGGAACCCCAGAAAAGGAGGATCGGGCCGCTCTGTGCAAAACCCTTGCACAGAGCAGGCAAGGGCAGGTTCACACCTAGGCGATTCGACTTCAGAGGTGACTTTGCTAAGTGAATTTTGGCAACTTATATGTGACTTGAAGCGACCTCCATGCCAGGCGACTTTGCCTGTGGCCAATCAGAGAAGGGGGGTTGCCTTAAAAAAATGTATTTTATTTTTCCTATAAAGTCGCTTCAATATAGATGGGAGATCCGACTTGGAGGCGACTTCCATTGAATTCTATGGGCACAAGTCGGATAGAAGTCGCGTTGAAGTAGTACAGGAACCTTTTCTGAAGTCGCCTTGAAGTTGGAGCGACTTGAGTAGCGTATATTAAGACGGCTCCCATTCATTTCAATGGGATTTCTCATATCAAGCGACTTGGGGCGACACAAATCGCCTAGGCTTGAACCGGCCCTAAGTATAAGATGTTTTGTTATTTTTCTTTTTAAAAAAACAAACAAACCTTTAGTATCACTCCAAGTTATAACATTTGTATCATGTTTTTTTCTGGATTTTTGGTTGATATTGTGTCTCTGTCATTTAAAATACACCTATGATAAAAACTATAGACCCTTAGTTTCTTAGTGGGCAAACTTACAAAATCTGCATAGGATCAAATAATTATTTTACCCACTGCAGGCCTTTAAAATGGGTAGAAAATAGATGCAGGGACTCCCCCTTTCTAAGTTACTCCTGGTCTCTTCCCCCTACCCACCTCTGAGTACTGGTCCTTTTAGAGAGTTGATAAGGTCCATAAAGACATGGATGAGTGAGTTTGGGGTGGAGGAACTTGACTGGCCTGACCTCAACCCGGTAGAACACCTTTGGGATGAATTAGTGCGGATGTTGTGAGCTAGGCTTCTCGTCCAGATCGGTGCTTGACCTCACAAAATACGCTTCTGAAAGAATGGTCAAACATTCCCGTAGACACACTCCTAAATCTTGTGGACAGCCTTCCCAGAAGAGTTGAAGTTGTTATAGCTGCAAAGGTGGGCCCACTCAATATTGAACCCCTACAGGCTAATTGGGATTCCATTAAAGTTCATGTGCGTGTAAAGGCAGGCACCGCCATACTTTTGTAATATAGTGGATATATATATATATAATAAAGGGGATTGGTAGGATCACTGGGTATTTCACACAAAGCAAGCAATGCAAACAAAACAGGATACTTTTTAATAGAAGTACAATCCCAATTCCAAAACTTGGGATAATAGTTTTTAACATCTACTTAAAAACAGAATGAAATGATTTGCAAATCTCCTAAGCCCATATTTTATTCACAAAGAAAATAAAAACCTATCAAAAAGATAAAGGTAATTTTGAAATCAATGACAGCAACATGTCTCACAAAAGTTAGGACAGGGCCATGTTTACCACAGTGTAGCATCCCCTCTTCTTTTAACACCACTCTGTAAATGCATAGAAACCAAGGAGACTAGTTGCTGGATTTTGGGAAAGGAATGCTATCACATTTTTGCCTGATAGGATTCTAACTGCTCAACAGTCATCGTTGCATTTTTAGTTTCATGATGCACCAAATATTTACAATTGGTGAAAGGTCTGGACTGCAGGCAGGCCAGTTAAAGCGGAGGTCCGCCGCCGCCCCTTTAAAAATTAAAAGTCAGCAGCTACACATCCAGTAGCTGCTGACTTTTAACTTTAGGACACTTACCTGTCCTGAAGTCCAGTGATGTGGGCACCGCCACCAATCTTCGGATCGGCTGGTTGAGTGCTGCCGCCTCTATTGAGGGTAAGGTAACCTGGAAGTGGAGCCTTTCGGCTTCACGCCCGGGCCCCTACTGCGCATGCGCGAGCCGCCGCTGCGCTTTCTCACTGGCCCAGCAGAGGAGAAGGGAGCCGGGCGGCTGACGTCAGCGGCCGCAGTCCAGGTTTCTGGATGTGTGGAAAAGGACACCTGTCAAAAACAAGTATCCTCTCCCCCCTTCCCCCAAAATGTGCCAAATGTGACACCTGAGGGGGGGAGGAATCCGATGAGCGGAAGTTCCACTTTTGGGTGGAATCCGCTTTAAGCACCCGGACTCTCCTACTACGGAGCCATGCTGTTGTCATAGATGCAATATGTGGTTTAGCATTGTCCACCTGTAATATTCAAGACCTTCCTTGAAAAAGACTACATCTGGATGGGAGCATATGCTACTCTAAAACCTGGCTATATCTTTGAGCACTGATGGTGCCTTTCCAGATATGCAAGCTTGCCCATTCCTTACACACTAATGCACCCCTACACCATCAGAGATGCAGGCTTTTGAACTGAGGTCTTATAACGAGCTGAAAAGTCGCTCTCCTTTTTAGTCCAAACGATGTGGCACCCATGGTTGCAAAAAAGAATGTCGAATAACGATTTGTCTGACCACAGAACAGTTTTCCACTGTGCAGCAGACCATTTTAAATAAGCTTTGGTCCATAGAAGACGGCAGTCTTTCTGGATCATGTTCAGATATGTCTTCTTTTTTGCATAATAGTTCTTTACCTTTGAAATTTTTGGATGGCACAGCAAACTGTGTTCACAGGCTGATTTTTGGAAATATTCCTGAGTCCCTGCAGTGATGCCGATCACAGAATCATGCCTGTTTTTATTACAGTGCCACCTGAGGTCTGAAGATCATGGGCATTCAATATTGCATTTTGCAATTGTCCCTTGTGCACGAAGTTTTCTCCAGATTCTCAGAATCTTTTAATATTATGTACTGTAAATGATGATATATTTAATATCTCTGGAATTTTACATTGAGGAACAATATTTTTAAATTGTTCGACAATTTTTAGAAGCAGCTTTTCACAGATTGGTGATCATCTTTACTTCTGAGACACCATGGGGTTGATTTACTAAAGGCAAGTCCACTTCGAACTACAAGTGCACTGCTAGTGCATTTGAAAGTGCATGTAGAAGTGCAGTTGCTGTAAATCTGAGCGGAAGATCTGAAATCAGGGGAAGCTCTGCTGATTTTATCATCCAATCATGTACAAGCAAAAATGCTGTTTTTTTATTTTCCTTGCATGTCCCCCTCAGATCTACAGCGACTGCACTTCCAAGTGCATTTGCAGTGCACTTGTAGTGCAAAGTGGATTTGCCTTTAGTAATTCAACCCCTATGACTCTCTAAAATGCTCTTTTTATACCCAGTTATGTTAGTGACCTGTTGCCAATTAACCTAATTCGTTGCAAAATGTTCTTTCAGCTCTTGCCTGTTAGTACCACTTACTTTGCCAACTTTTTGTTGTCCTGTACCAACTTTTTTGAGGTGTTGCTGCCATCAATTTTAAAATGATTTTTTCTTATAATTGTACATTTTCTCAGTTTAACCACTTGCCGATCGCCGAACATCCAAAGACGTCCTTGCCTTCAAGTGGTTATATCTGAATGATGCTGGCACCTATATGCATCATTCAGATATCATTTTAAACCGCCGGTGATTCTCTGCACCATAAGAATGATCATAGCGGCAGTTCAGCCGATTGATCGTTCTTATCGGCAACAGGAGGGGACACCCCCCCTCCCGCCGCCCTCCAGGGCTTCTCCCGGGCCGCTCATGCCATCGGCAGCCCGGAGAACAGATCCGTCGGAAGTTGAACATAGAGATGACTGATGACCAGACGATCACAAGTCATCTCTATGCGCCTCGGTGGCCCGGGTGCAATGTATGACGTCACGTCCGGGTCACGTGATGTAAACAATGCCCGTGAACTTGGCTGAAAAGACCGAGATCGCTGTTTTTTTTTTCTTTATGATCTCGGTCTTTCCAGCCTAGAGGAGAGAGTCTTATTGACCCCATATCTCCCCATGAAGAGGACCTGTCACGCAATATTCCTATTACAGTATTGTATATAACATAAGTGCAGCACTAAAAATCATTAAAGTCCATAAATGATGAGTCCTCCAATGAATCCACTGTCTAATCAAAGACAGTCTAATGTGCTTAATCATAAACCAATGCAACACAGACGGCCATCTTATCGGTTGGAAACAGTGCTGAGATTTTATGTGCTACTTTTTAACCTGCATTTGTGAGTATCCTGACTCTGTGACATTAAATGCTGGTGTCAGTAATGCTGTGCAATGAGGGTTTTTCTTTCTTTACCTGTCCTATGAGTAATTAATGAGTGGAACTGCCTAAGGAAGACTATACTGTCCCATGCCAATTGATCATTCCTTGCTGGAGGAAAGCTGCATTGGTTTATGATTAAGCGCATTTGACGGTCTTTGATTAGACAGTCCACCTCTTGCGGTAAGGGTCAGTGTGTACTTTTGCCTCTGGTGACAATTCCCTCTTCTCACGTTTACTGTGTGTGGACATGCACTGAGTGGATTGATTGGAGGACTCATCGTTTATGGACTTTAATGATTTTTAGCGCTGCACTTATGTTCTATATTGTGTTTGATTCTGTACCTGGAGAATTGAGCTAGAAGCTATTATTTGATAACTTTTTAGTGTTACATCTCATACATTAGGGTGCATTTTGGGTTTTTTATTCTTTACTGTATTGTATAACATTACCAAGCTATCACTGGGTATTTGCTTATGAAAGATAGGACATATCAATGCCTTCACAGTCCTGTCAGCAAGCTAGTTCACAGTAAGCACATAAGCAGAATCAGAAGCATTTTTTCTACAGTCATCCATGAGATATCGTGATGTGGCCCACGACCTCAAACCATTGAAGCTTATGCCCATGCTCTGGGATGGCAGGTCGGCAAGCCCAAATCATGATCATTGGGTTGCCCATCCGCCATCCCAGTGCATGGAGCCAGGGCCGGCAGT
Source organism: Glandirana rugosa (assembly GCA_018402905.1). Classification (NCBI taxonomy): domain Eukaryota; kingdom Metazoa; phylum Chordata; class Amphibia; order Anura; family Ranidae; genus Glandirana; species Glandirana rugosa. The sequence goes on along the minus strand of BLSH010078701.1, from coordinate 1,151,338 downwards.
GGAGGGAACAGGAGCCGCATAAGCCGATGTTTCCTCTGTAGCGCTGGCTCCTGTCCCAGGCAGAGTGAAATCAAGTGCACTTCACCTGGTAACTTTCTAGCAGCCTGTAGAGCAATGCCAGCAGAAGCTGGAAGAAGAAAATGTTAGTGTATTAAAGGAGAATTCCAGCCAAAGCTTGTTTGACTGTACTTCTCCTATGGATCACAGAAGTGCAATCCGTTTTGCACTCCTGTGACCCATTTTCAACAGAGCGGGGTGAAGTCCGCTCTCTGCTGACGTCACACAAGTCAATCCTGGCACCACGTCATCCTGACAACGGAGTCTGGATCAACCAGGTGCCTGGACTAACACCCGTCTCGGCCTCTCATCGAGCCACTGAGAGCCTGAGACGGCTGATCCCCGCACCTCCACAGCTCAGAGCTCCAGTGTGCAAGGAGGAGGCATAGCAGGGAGCTAATGACGGACAGTCAGCAGCTCTCTGCTTGGATAACTGTGAGAACCGAGCCATTGGCAGTGTTCAACCACTCAGTTCTCAGTGTAGAGGCGCCGGGGACAGATACTGAATCAGACCAATGCTGCATCCACGAGGTATGATTATAAACGGAAAAAAAAAAAAGTAACCTTTACTTCTCTTTTAAACATCACATACACTGCACTTTTGCAATGGGAATATTGGCCTTTATAAGAAAGAATTATTAGGTTGCTTTCACACGGATCCGCAGGTGCAGCACATTGTACCTGGGACTTCCCTGCGGGCTAGTTGCACTTGAGCCATAGACTTCTATTATTTCCTCTGGGTTTGGTGCACTTTCAGAAAGTTTACTTTACCCTCAAGATGTAATATAAGTCTGTTTCAGTGCAGCTGACCCGCAGGAAAGCTGCAGGTGCACTGTGCTGCACCCATGGTATGAGTAGACCACAATGCAACAGTGTGAAAGCAGTAGGCTCAGGACAGTATGGGCGTGTTTGCATTTGCAGTTTGTGGGAGGTAGAACCCCAGCGACCAGTTACCAATTTACTCTTGACTCGTTTGAAGGCGGGCAGGTCTGCTTTATTGCTCAACGCGCCATAGATGTACGGTGGCACTTTAAGAGACTGTAGGGGGACTCTCTGGAGCAGATGCACGTGGCTGGCGGGCGCGATGTCTGGCGGCTACCCGTTCTCCGTTCTGACAGGAGAGTGGTTAAGCCACTTGTATAAAATTCTCCCATCCCCTCTGTATTATAACAATAAGTTCCCCTGGGTCTGTGTTATATATATATATATATATATATATATATAAGCTTATCTGTACTGATAACACACCACCTTCCTACGATCATTTGCCGTGTCTCTCCTTTCCTCTGCCAGCTAAGAGTTCCAAAAGGGGGGGGGGGGGCAAGCAATACAGCTGACGTCAGCCGGGTCCCGAATGTCCCTGATTTCAAGGGACTGTCCCTCATTTGGAACAAAGTCCCTCTGTCCCTCCTTCCTCCTCATTTGTCCCCTATTTTGGTGTAATCTATATAGTGGTATATAAAATGCACCATTTATCTATCAAAGCATGTTTTACAGTGCTAAACCTTTCATCCAGTTTCTAAATGGTTGCATTTGTAAATTTCAAAAGCCAGTATAAAAGAGTAATGATAAAAAAAAAGCACTTGTGGGTTTAGCTAAACTTTTTTTTTGTATAATTCACTTTTATGGGAAATGGCGGGGGTGTGTCCTATGCCTACATACTTTTGCTAATAGGTGCCCCTCATTCCCATTACAGAAAGTTGGGAGATATGCATGGGTACTTGAACATCAAGATGTATATGGGTGCTTTAACTTTGTTAGATCTCAGGAATGGAATAATTTATGTCTATGTAATAAGCGCAGAGCTTGAATCATCTTCTGTGCTCACTGATGTACTTTGTGGTATTAATATGAATGTGTAAAATATATGCACATTTTTAAAAGATAAAAAGAACTTTGTGTTTAATTCTATCTATACTTGTTCTTCCCCCATGACCACCCATGCTCAGGTTTTTCTGTTTTGCTCCTTCAGGCATTATATTTATGTGAAAGCATGTACCTTCTCTATGCTTCCTATGCGTCCATTACCCATAGAGGTGAATATAGAATTCTGAAGGGAATTGGTTGATTTGTGTGGTTTATTTTTAAAACAAGGCATTTATTGACTGAACTTTTATAGGAGTGTTTATTGAACACTGTTAAATATCTGATTGTTGAGGAACTATATTTTCTTAAATCAATATGTACATTCTGCTTTTTTTTTTTTTGCTTTTTTTTTTACTACTGATGTTGCCTACTATATCTTCGTTAAAGATGCACTTCTCTGTTTTGTATCCATAGTGCTGGTAAAAATGGCTAAGGAACAGGAATAAGACTGACAAATATCAGCATTGATGACTAGTGTGGGATTGGGTTACAAAACAATGAATGAATTGATTAGTTGAAACCCAAACATATAAACCAGTTTCATTCCATGATGTTTTTAGTTGTGCTAATATTAAATCCATATCCATTAGATCCAGTGGATAAATACATGGTACCTGTAGTAAACAGTAAAACTGTTAGGGCTGGTTCACACTGCTGCGATGCGAGAACGCTGCAAATTCACTGCGGGTTCTCGCGTCGCATGTCTCTGAGCGGCAGTTCACACTGCCATATGCGAACTGTAAGGAGTGTCAATACAATGTTAATGACACCCCCAAATCAGTTCGCATATCACACTGAGAACTGCAAACTCGTACAGGAATCGGATCATATCGGTCCTGTGCGAGTTTGCTCCAATTGCGATGCAAATTCAGCCATACAATCTCTATGGCTGAATTTGCATCGCACAGAGATCGCATATGACTCACACTGCAGTGCGGTGCGAATCATATGCAATCTTCATGTTCGGAGCAGTGTGAACAGGTGAAAGCAGGTGAAATTTTGCAACAATAACTAGACAGTTCTATTGGATTCAATAAAATGTACCTGATTTATTTTGTAGCTTCTAACTTCTACTCTAACTAATGATTACCATACTCTGAGAAAATTATCGATTCATATGTTTTTGTGCAACAGTACTTTGAATTTGGACTATTTGTGTTCTAGAATCTTGAATGCCAAAACTCAATTGAAGATTAGACCAGGATGTTTAAAAAGAACAATGTTGCCGCTTATAATTTGCATGGTTGCTGTGTGATATACAACTGTGTTTGATAAATGGTGCAAGATACCCTCCACACTTCAGTTGCCTTGCAGTCAGCAATAGTAAAAAGTTATCAACTTGTATACCAAAGAACATTGCGTTTAAAGGGGTTGCAAAGGCTGTTTTTTTGTATCTCTTAAAACAACAAAAATGTTGTACTCACCTGCTCTGTGAAATGGTTTACATAGAGCAGCCACGAACTTCCTCTTCTGGGGTCCCCCGCCACCCTTCTTGGCTCTTGTCTGATTGCCCCCATAGCAAGCGGCTTGCTATGGGGATGCACCTGTAGGCTTGCTCCGGGGCTGGGCTGTGTGTGTCCATAGACACACACAGGCCAGCTCTGCCCTGTCCTTGCTCCCTCCTCACCTGACTTGACTGACAGCAGCAGGAACTAGTGGCTCCCGCTGCTTTCAGCCAAGCTTGTGACAGCATGGCGAGAGGGAAAAGAAGAACTGAAGCCGGGCACGACACTGGATCGATTAAAGGACTAAGGTAATTGTTTATGGGAAGGGTGGGGGGCTCTGTTATTGGAAGGTTTTTTACCTTAATGCACAGAATGCATTAAGGTAAAAAACTTTTTGCCTTTACAACCACCTTAAAGTACTATGCTATAATTACTTTCATTTTTGTAAATTGTGAAAATAAGTACAATGTATGATCAATTTTTTTTTGGGGGGGGGGGGGCGACCCCCCCCCCCCCCCGGTCGGTCAGGTCTGGAGCACTTACCCCATCTATTGTGGACAGTGCTTCACCGGCAGCTCCCCCTGCTCTCCAGTCCACGGGCATCACGGCAGCTTACCTTGCTTGGCAGCAGCTTCCCCTTCCCCTGTCCTCCAGTCCACAGGCATCATGGCAGCTTCCTCTGCTCAGCGGCTTCCCCTGCTCTCCAGTCCACAGGCATCGTGACAGATTCAGTTTCCTCCCTCCTCCTTGGTGGCCAATTGGGACTCTTCTCTTTTCGACCAATCAGAAAACGGGTCTCAGACCTGCTTCTGATTGGCTGGATTGAGGATCAGCATTTCAATAGCAAATATTCATTCGCTGTGGTAACACCTGGGTAGGCTCAGAGCATTGCGCCACGAGCCCACCCTATTTTGAAGCCTATTAAAACCTCTTGTGCTTCAAAAAAAACCCCCACCGCTATAATTTATGCGCCCGGCATCCTGGAAGGGGCCGGACGCATGAATAAGGGGGATGGCCGTGGATAGAGCTCATGCTATGAATTTATCTATTCATATAGGGGGTGGCGGCCGTGGATAGAGGGGGTGATGCCCGGGAGCCCCTAATGGGATGGGCCACCACTGTGTATGATCTGTCATTTCTACTAACTAGAGCTAAAAATTACGCTATGCATTCACACTTGTAAACTTGCTTCGTATGGTGTAGTGGGGAATCCTCTTCCACTTCTCCTAAATCGCAGTAAAAGGTATAGACTTTGTGGGAGGTGTAAAGGTTCATACCACTATAACTTAAAGTGGATGTAAACCCACCACTCACCCAGTATGAACAAATGGCCCAGTATTAATGTATATACACATGCAAGCCGCCTGCATGTATCCCTACCTTGCAAATGCCAGGCCGTTCAGCAGTAGCAACTCTGCAAAACACTGAAATAAGTGGGTGTCTGTTTGCTCAAGTTCGGTGGGTGGAGTTGTGATGTCACAAGACTTCCCACCCACCTCTATACTGAGAGCTGGAGAAGATGGGGCGGGGGGTGAGGCTCTGTATGCTCTGTGCAGAAGATAAGGATCAACACAGATCATCTCCTTTTTCTCCCTCAGTGGGTCTTTCTCTTACTGAAAAAAGATAACAGGCTTACTCAGAGTTGGATTAACTCTTCGGGGCAAGACTGGGCACAGATAACATGATATCCTATCCTGTACAATGTAGAAGTGTCAGTAAATGTTTTTTTTACATCCACTTTAAGCATATTTAGGAAGAGCAGCTATATGTTTAAACATATCTGTATCAATCTGAAAGTACAAGACCCAATGCTTTCATTTAACTGCTCAAACATTCCTTTTTATCATTTCTTGAACAAAGAAATAACATATTTTGCACATGATCATACAATAGTATTGCTTAGTTTAAAACAAATCCTATGGATTGAATGTTCAGAAAGCTCTCATACCAGAAGGACAAATTGGAAAAGGAAACAGTCATCAACTCTTTTGTGGAGTGACAAACTATGAAAATTCATAGTGTATGGCCAGCTTCGCAATAACCCGCTAATTGAGTTTTTATGATATGATGTTAATTGTAAATTGACTTGCCATAAAACATGAGTTTTTATGTATGTTAACACTACATAATGCTTTGACTGGAGGCAGGTAGTAAATGCATACACATAAATAGAAACCATAATTGTTACACTTATATTTAAATTATAGCAGACTTTTTTTTTAATTTGACAATTGACAGATTTTGGACAAAATAATAAATGTATAAACACCATCTAGGCGCTTAAAGCGGTATTCAAGGCAAACCGCTATATACACACTTGAAATACATACTGTATGTTGAAGCGGTCTTACCTGCCAAAGGATTTGTAAGTATGCTTTGTATTTTCTTTGCTGCTGTTAAGTAACATAGTTTGGTAACCTACCCCTTCTCCCCTAGATTGGACACTAAAGGAGCATAAAAGAATGATAGTTGTCTTTCCGTGCTTGTTTCAATGTGTATACAGTATGTACCTTGTAAGCACATGTGAATGGGGGACACCTAACTGGCCCTGAGTACTGCCTCATAGTATGACTGATGCTGATCAGGGAATTGCAAAAGGCTGAAAATCAAATTTAGGTATTTATATATGTTGTGATATTAAACCTTTTCCTTTTTTTTTATTATTAAAATAACAAACATGTCATACTTCGCTGCTCTGTGCAATGGTTTTGCCCAGAGCAACCGCAATCCTCTTTTTCTGGGGTCTCCCGCCAGCAATACAGGCCCCTCCTCTTTAACGATTGCCCCCACGGAAACCTGCTTTCCATGGGGGAACCCGTGCATGCTCGCTCCCGAGCCACTCTTTCTGCGTCTGTTGACACGCAGCTCAGCCCTGGCTCCCTCGTCACAGCATTTGACAGCAGCGGAAAGCATTGGCTATCAACGACGGCAGCAGGTTGGCTCTCCTGCACAAATTGCCGTCTTATGATGGCGGGCTTGGGAATGTGTATTGTGGGTGAGCGCACAAGGCTCCATGTCCGCCGGCCACCCGCGATCACTCCCCAGCAGTGACAGGGGGGAGGAGGGTGATCATATGTTCCCAGTAAATGGGAGCCGCAATCTCTCTCCTCCCCCAGTCATCCCAGCCCCCACACAGTTAGAACACACTGACAGGGAACACATTTAACCCTTTGATCGCCCCCTAGTGTTAACCGCTTCCCTGCCAGTGACATTTATACAGTAATCAGTAGCTATTTATAGCACTGATCACTGTATAGATGTCAGTGGTCCCAAAAAAGTGTCAAAAGTGTCCGATCTGTCCGCTGCAATATCGCAGTCCCACTAAAAATCGCTGATCCACCACCAGGGTGGTGCTGTGGACATAGCATATCTTGATTTCAGCAAGGCATTTGATACAGTTCCACATAACGATCTTATACAAAAGTTGTACAAGCTGGGACTTAACCCTTGGGTGGTTCAGTGGATATGCAGTTGGCTAAAGGATAGATCCCAGAGTGTGGTTGTAAATGGGGTTCACTCAGAACAGAGACCAGTCACTAGTGGGGTACCACAAGGCTCTGTACTGGGTCCTGTTCTATTCAACCTATATGTAAGTGATATAACTAAAGGTTTGCTGGGCAATGTATGTCTCTTTGCTGATGATACAAAGGTGTGTAATAGGGTTGATATCCCTGGAGGGGTCTGTAACATGGAACATGATTTGGCATTGCTGGAAGATTGGTCAAAGCAGTGGAGACTGCAGTTCAATATATCTAAATGTAAAATAATGCATCTAGGGAAAAAGAATCCCCTTAGAGAGTACAGCATTGAGGGCACAGTGTTAGCCAGCACTACAGAAGAAAAAGATTTG
>BLSH010078701.1:1128623-1140787 GCA_018402905.1 Glandirana rugosa | reverse complement strand
TTTGTTAAATATACTCTACCCCCCCCCCAAAGATTTGTTTGTTTTTCAATTGAGTTGTACAGTTTGTAGGTCACATTAAAGGTGGAAAAAGTTCTGAAAGGATTTATCTTTGTCTCATTTTTTTTTTTACATCACAGAAGCCTGACATTATAAACAAGGGTGTGTAGACTTTTTATATCCACTTTATGATTGTATTTATTGTTCATTAAATGAAAATCATGCTGTGCAAAGGCATTTTTGAGATTCTGATTTAATATCCGTGTTTTTCTTTTTAACAGAGGAGTTTAAGGGCTCAACAATAGTAGAATTAATGAAGAAAGAGGGCACCACACTTGGGCTTACAGTGTCAGGTGGAATAGACAAGGATGGGAAGCCAAGAGTATCAAACCTGCGCCAAGGAGGAATTGCTGCCAGGTAAGCTCATATAAATTGTTTGTAACCTCCAGCACAAACCATCCTATTCTAATGTGCTGTTTTACACATACTAGCAGCTGTTCTTTGAAATTTTGTGTTTTTGAAGTTTTTTTCCACTTGTTCCCATTGGATTCAGTATAATTAGTTGACGTAAAACTAGCAGGTTTAAATTTCTGTAAGATGTGTTTTTTTTAATGCCACATACTATATACCATAGCCTTTTGCAATGCCCTCATCTGGCTTTTAAGTAGTAGCAATGCTTTTTTGCTTTAATAAGGTATATTATAAACCCTATGTATACAGTACACATGATTTTGTTATAACAATTTATTTTTCATTGTCAAAATGACACATTCTGCAAAGGGCATGTTCACATCCAATCCCCCAAAGACACTTTTACAGCTGTATTCAGTATTATATTATAAAATGTTTTTGCAGTTTAGGCGACAAACTTTGTGAGCTGACAGCTTGAACCTTGTTGCAATTACAGAGACATGGTTCAAGGATTCAAATGACTGGGAAATAACAATACCTGGGTTTACGCTATACAGGAACGACAGAGTAGGGAAGAATGGATGTGGAGTTGCCATATATGTCAACAGCATAATGGTAACATTAATTCAGAAAACACATTAAATACTCTAAACCCTCTGGGTCTGCCTTCCAACCAGGGAATTGGTGTAGTATACAGACCCCCAGTACAGACTGAAGATTAGGATAACTTCCTAATTTACGTGATAACTCAAATGGCAATGAAGGGAGAGGTTTTGATTATGGGTGACTTCAACATGCCTGACATTAACTGGAATTCTCAAACTGCTATTAGAAGCAGGAGCAGGGATGCACTGGATGGGGTTTCTCTAGAATCGTTAGTAAAAAGCCCAACCCAAGATGATAATATTCTAGACCTAGTACTCACAAATGGGTAACGACTGTCTAATGTTGAGGTGGGAGATAATTTGGGTTCTCGTGATCACCAATGTCTTTGGTTTGCTATTAAAACACGAACTGAAAACTCATATACAAAAACAAGAGTTTTAGATTTAAAAGGACTAATTTTGCTGAAATGGGGGAATTTCTAAAAAATGAATTGAAAGGTTGGAGTAAAACGACAGGAATAAGTAATCAGTGGGCACTGTTAAAGTCTACCATCCTGGAGGCAACTAGATTATACGTCAGGCAAGTTAGTAAGAATAAACAGAAGAAAAAAAACAATATGGTTCACTAAAGAGGTAAGTAGGATAGTAATAGGAAAAAAAGAGCATATAGAAGATTCAAGGAAACAGGAGGGGTAGCTGACAGAGAAGAGTATAAAGATAGACAAAAGGAGACCAAATACATCAGTGCTGCCAAAGCACAAAAAGAGGAGGAAATTTGCTAAATCTATTAAGGAAGGAGATAAAACCTTTTTTTAGCTACATTAGCGATAGAAGGAAAAAAATACAATGGGATCACTAAAATGAATACTAGGCACAACACCTATGTTTAGGGAGACCTGGATGTAGCAAACCATTTAAACAATTACTTCTTTTCAGTCTTCTCAAAAATAAATTGCACTAACAATAACAAGTGGGGAATCATATTGACTCTATTAATGACGGCTGTATCCCCTTTTTTATAATTCTTACCTACAGGTTACCCTATAATAAGGCTTACCTGTAGGTAAAATGAATATCTCCTAAACCTGCAAAGTTTAGGAGATATTCAGCCTGCATGCAGCTGCTGATGTCAGCATGTGTAGGTCCGGGAAATGCTGCCGGACCTTGCCTGAACGGACGACTCCCATGTGCATGTCCGGCCACTCACAGCGCCAGAGCCACGAACGAGAAGAAACTGCGAGTCAAAATGTCAGGCCTCTCAGCGCTGATAGTCGGGCTGCGGGGGCCCTGTTCTAAGGTTAGTATTTTTTTTATAATGTGCTAGTATGCAAGGCATACTGGCACATTATGCTATTGTCTTGCAGGTTTTTATTTATTTATTTATTTTTTTTGCAGTGTGTTTACTACCGCTTTAAAGATTATTAAAGCATTGGACCCTGATGGTGTTCATCCCTGAGTTCTAAAAGAACTTTGAGATATAGTTGTTGGACCATTAACAAATCTTTTTAATCAATCTCTTCTAACAGGAGAAGTTCCCCATGACTGGCAGGCAGCTATTATTGTACCTATCCACTAGAAGGGCAGCAAGGTAGAAGCTGGCAATTACAGGCCAGTGAGTTTAACATCAGTTGTTGTCAAGTTAATGGAATCACTCCTGAAAAGAAGGATCATTGATCACTTAAAAATACACAACTTGCTGAACCCAGAGCAGCATGGCTTTACCGAAGGCAGATCATGTCAGACTAATCTAAATTAATTTTTTGACTATATTACCAATGGTGTGGACCATGGTGGTGCTGTGAACGTAGCATATCTTGATTTCAGCAAGGCATTTGATACATTTCCACATAATGATCTAATATGAAACTTGTACAAACTAGGACTTGGGTGATTCAGTGAATATGCATTGGCTAAATGACAGATACCAGAGTGTGATTGTAAATGGGATTCACTCAGAACAGAGACCAGTCACTAGTGGGGTGCCACAAGGCTCTGTACTAGGTCATGTTCTATTTAATCTATATGTAAGTAATATAACTAAAAGTTTGTTGGGCAAGGTATGTGTCTTTCAGATGATACAAAGGTGTGTAATAGGGTTGATATTCCTGGAGGTGTCTGTAACCTGGAACATGTTTTGGCGTTGCTGGAAGATTGGTCAAAGCAGTCAAAACTGCAGTTCAATGTTTCTAAATGTAAAATAATGTACCTAGGGAAAAACAATCCATTGAGAGTACAACATTGGGGGTATCGTGTTAGCCAGCACTACAGAAGAAAAAGATTTTGAGGTACTTATTTCAGATGATTGCAAAAATGAGCAAACCATGTGACCAGGCAGTGGGAAAAGCAAATAGAATTTTAGAATGCATCACTAGAGGGATCACCAGTAGAAGGAAGGGGGTTCTGATTCCCCTATATAGATCTTTAGTGGGACCTCATTTAGAATACTGTGTCCAGTTTTGGAGACCTCACTTACAAAAATATATTGCTAAGATTGAATGAGTCCAGAAACATGCATCAAAAATGGTTAGGTCTGAGGGATAAAACATCAGGAGAGACTTCAGGAACTTAATATGTACAGTCTGAGGGAAAAAGGGAAGGGGGATACATGACTGAAACCATATATCCCAACCGTCCTTGATCCGCCAGGACTCTCCTGGGATTTGATGCAAGTCCCAGAGAATGAAGGGTTTGTCCCAGAGTGGAGCCCGGTGCTGGAACAAATTCCAGCATTCAGCTCCAGTGTCTTGCCCATGAGCACAACGCAAGCATAGGCAGCCGGCGGTGAGAGGTGCCGGCTGCCTCACATGTGCACAGCGGCTTGCGGCTGAACCCTCCTCCTGCTTTCCTGCACACAGACAGTGGGGAGGAGTCATGGCAGGGGGGACTGGGCCAGGAGGCAGGGAGGAAATTGCCCCCCAGCTGCTCTGATGCCCGAAAAAGGCTGCTGACATACCGCCCAGGCACCTGTGCAGTTCCGACAGGACGCCATCTCCTAGCAACCCTCTGGGCTCATGTGACTAGCCAGCTCCCTCACTTTCTTTTCTCTCACCTCCTTGGCCATGACGGAGAGTCGCCCCGCTCATTGATCGCTGAACTCAAGAGCAGAGATGGAGCCACCTGCTGTCAGCCTGAAGGTACCTGGATGGGGGGGTCCCATGTAACCATGGGGAGGGAGGCAGTCATTGAGTGTAGAGAGTAAATGGGAGAAAGATTGGGGGGGGGGTGTAAGAGTAAAGGTGGGATAGACTGGGGGGGATTTTTGCTAGGAGGAGGAATGGGGGGGGATTTGTGCTAGGAGGGGTTGGGGGGATTTTGGTTAAGAGGAGGAATGGGGGGGCGGGAATTTGCTTAGGAGAGGGTGTGGGGGATTTTGGGTAAGAGGAGGAATGCTGACCCCTGTACCCTGCCCTACTGACCCCTGTCTTTTGTCCTGCTGATCCCTGTACCCTGCCCTATGTGACCCCCTTTCCCCTGCCCTGCTGATTCCTTTACACTGCCCTACTGGTCCCATATCCTCTGTTCTGCTGATCCCTGTCCTGTGCCCTTATGAACCCCTCTTCTCTGCTATACTGACTCTTGGGCTCTGCCCTGCTGACCCCTGTACACTTCCTTGCCGAACCTTCTCCTTTGTTGTGTTGATTCCTGTCTTCCACCGTGCTGACCCCTGTCTTCTGCTCTGATAACTCCCTGCTCTCCATCCAGCTGACCACGGTCTTCTGCCATGATCACCCCTGCTCTCCACCCAGCTGACCCTTGTGTGCTTAACCACACTAATTAAGCCCCTCCCACTGTTAAGAATTTGGCCACATCCACATTTGCTGAAACATCCAGGGGTTGAATAAAGTTCAGGAGGGCAGTATTTTAAATATGGAGCCAAGATCAAGAACACTGTAACATGACCTCAAACTAACAGAAACTAATCTTCGAAAGTATTAATTCACTTTAAGAGTATTTGATGCTTGGAATAGACTTCCAGCAGAGGTAGTGAGACAGTCAACAGTAAATGGCTTCAAATATGCTTGGGATAAACAGATCTATACTCCAGATAAAAAAGTTAATGTAAAATAAAATAAAAACCCCCAAAAAAATCAAACAAAAAATGGGCAGACTACTCTGTCTCTTTCTGCCTTCACTTTTCTATGTTTATCCCCCAATACTTACCTGAGCCTCATCTCGGTCCAGCGCTGTGTATGTCTGCAGCAACTCTTCTCCCCTCTCCCCTGTCTCACTGGCTCGGCTGAGAGCAGCGGGTGGGAGCCGTTGGCTCTTGCTGCTGTCAGTCAAAACCAGGGGGCGGGCCAAACTCTGTGGATGGAAGGAGCCAGGAGCGCTGGCGGGGGACCCAAGAAGAGGAGGATCGGGGCTGCTCTGAGCAAAACCACAGAGTATGCAAATATAAAATTTTTATTATGTTAATGAAAAAATGGAAGCTTTATATTCCCCTTAAAACCTAAAACTACATATACATGCTTAGATCAGCCCGCTGGCTGAACGAATAAAAAAATGAACAGGTTACCCCATCCACACAAATTAAGTGGATGGTGGTATCCTCACCGTTGTACTATTGTGTTCTGACAGTGGGAGCAACCAATAGGTTGCAGCCACTGATCAAATTAAAGTTTTCCAACAGTCCAGTTCAACATAAGTCGATTTACCAATTGACTTTTTGAAACACGGAGAGCCACACACACAAATTGAAGTTCAGTCAGTCCCTGCTGAACTGGCCGAATTTTGTTCCATGCATACCCACCTTACCACTTTGTAGACTGTTGGCATGTGTGTGTGCAGTGGGTTTTTTTAAGCCAGCCTTACACTTAGTATTTTTCCCTTCATGCAGCAGGCTGAATGAAAAAACATATGAGGTGGATGGAGGAATCCCCCCTTGCTGGGACATTGTATTCTGATTTACACTGATCAGGGGCTGCAGTGAATTGATGGCAGTTGCTGATGAAGAAACAATTTTCCAACATATCCCTTTGACAGAAGTTGATCAGTAATTGACTTCTGTCAAGCGGGGATGGCCACACACTGATTGAAATTTGTTTGGTCCCTGCTGAACCAGCCAAATTTTGATCTGTGTATAGCCATCTTAAAGTGGAACTTTAGTCGGAAAAGTCCTGCTAGATCACTTCAGGCTGGCCCCTTATACAAGTATACCATTGTAAAACATTAAAAATAAGTGCCTATACTGTTTATCTGCTGACAGCCTAAATATTTACTGCAGCTCAGGGGTTGTGGGCTTCAGCAAAAAAAAAAAAAAAAAACCGCGCTGGAGGCAATTTACTGCACTCAAGAATGTTGGTAGCACAAATATTATTGTGGAATTTGTTTCCTGCTAAAAATATATATATTTTTTATCAAGTTGTTATGGATAAAATTCCAGCTGCTGCCTACTTTCTAAAAATGATACCACCACTAGTGGCAGCTAAGCAGTGACCAAATAAATTTGTCACCCAAATTTATCTTGAATTCTTTCTCTCCCTCTCGAGCAATGTCCAGTTTTTTTTTTCTTTTACCTTGTTCTTAAGTGAAAAGCCACTTTTATTACTTCCTATGATAAGCTAGTAAAATTCTTGCAGGGACAGCCGCTGGAAGGAGGGATCACCCTCCTCCTCAACCTAGGTCCATTCCTATGGTCATAGACCTGTTTCCAGAACGGCATCTCTAAGGAGCCCTTTTCCTACACACAGCGTGTAGGCAGACACTTGGGAGTCAAGGCAACAGCATTGTTTTGCTGCAAAAGAAATCGGTGTAAGCATGTAGAGAGGGACAGGGAGGAGTGGGGAGTAAGCAGATATCTGTATAGATTCGGAAATGACTATACAGTGCACCAAAAAAAAAAAAAAAAAAATTTTCATGGTTTACTGTCAGTCCCAGAGCGCACCCATGTTAACCCTTTTGATTGATAAAAGCAACAGACTAAAATGACAAAAACAGAGAATTGAATTGTGGATGCACAATGTTTGTAAACCAGCATCTTAGTGTCGATCATACCATTAATGTAAAAGCATTGTGCACTTTTCTGTACTTTCAGAATTTGTAGGCAAGGGAGAAAGGGTACATGTATTGCAAAGATTTTATGATTATTATTATTATTTTGCCCAGAATTATACTTTAGCATATACACCCCTTCACAGAAGACGTTTGGAAACAAAAGAAATTACATTTCCAAAGTGGGCCCTAATCTGTGACTGAACAGCCTGGCACAGGTAGACTGCTTGGGAAATTCTGAAAATGGTGAGTATGTGTATTAATAAAATGAATCTTTGAAAGATCATTTATTGTAGTGTGGTAATGAGAAAATATTTCAAAGAATGGTCAGGTTTCCAACTGTGCCATCTTACCATTAATTCAAATTGACTTTAAATACTTTGTAATTTAAGGTGACCCTTCCATCACAGGGCCACTTCTGTACAGAATGGAGCCTGTAAAAGAAGAGGCAGTCTATTTACCCTTCGGCCTCATGCACATAGGACGTTTTTTGACAGTTTTACAGCTGTTTTTAGCTGCAGACGTTTTTTTCTACAGTCAATAAACCCTTCATCATGTTATTCTATGTGTTCATGCACACACAGGCTGTTATCAGCTGTTTTTAGCAGTGACGTTTTTGAGCTGTAAAAAAACCCAAGAGCTGAGGGGTTTTTTTGGACGTTTTTCAGCTGTAAAAACGTTCAAACGCTTAAAAACGTCCAAAAATGCTCAAAAACATCAATCCCCAAAGTTTTTGGACGTTTTAGACCAATTGGAAAAAAAAAAAAGCTGGCCCTTTAAAAAAACGCGAAAAAACGGCGGTGATACAACGCTGGTAAAAGCTGAAAACTGATAAGCTACTGATGTTTTTGGGCTGTTTTTTTAAAGTCCTGTGTGCATGAAGCCTTCTAGTGGCCTGTGTGTTGAAAATCTGCTTAACTGCACTTCCAAATGTGTACATGCTCCCACTCCCCATTTTGTGGTTCCTTTTGCTGCCTAAAACTACAAACATGTCCTTGTGTCTTCATTTTCATTACACGGAAGGCAGGGCAATTGATAGTTTACAGAAGATTGCTAGAAGCAAGATCTTTGGTGCAGCTCAAAGGAAATGACAAGGACACTACATTTCTGGCAGGATCATAAAATATGCCCTGCATTTGCTGAAAAGGTTCTTAGCTTGGAAAAAAAAAAGAAAACAAATGTAGCCACCATATCTAAGGACTGTAAGCTACAACATATCACATTTTTGTTATGTTTAGTTATCCTTCAAACATACTATTCGATTCTACAGAAACGTAACTCTCTCTAATGCATGGAGATTATCTCAGGAAATGAAATGAATTACAGTGGTGTCAGTCTACTCTGTTTTTTCTTTGTGGGGGAAAAAAAAAAAATCGAACTGGATAATTATTAAATGACATAGCATCACTATTTTAGTTTTGACTAACAGTAGGAACAATTTAACATCAAAATCAATTCTGGATAAGTTTGCCTGGTTGATTCTTTTCCTGTTCATAACACTTTATTTAACAGTAGGCTTTGATTATACATTTCCAGTAGTACTTACAGCTATTTCTATGGCAGACTATAATTTTATTATTTATTACAGGTACGAATATAGCGCCATCAATTTGCACTTGTGCTTTACATTTCTATTGTACATTCACATCAGTCCCTACCCTCAAGGCGCTTACAATCTAAGGTCCCTAAGACATTCCCTACAGTACATTATGCAATTTTCTTTCCTTCAGCCAAGGGATGAGGGAGAGAAAATTGCTCCAATCCATCCCCCTGCACTATTGCGGGGAGAACGCAGGGTAAGTCTTTTTCAAAAGTATTATTTTCACTAACCTGAGTATAACTATTTTTTTTCTCTGAGTATAGCTGGGCTTCATATATGAATATTATGACTAAGGATTAAAACAAGATGATGATTCTTGCTTTCCTAAGATTCTGACTTCCTTCAAGGCACATGGCTCACTTGGTCTTTTGAGCCCAGATTAATCATTTCTTTAGAGTCCAAGATTAGCTAAAACATCAAAGCAAGATCAGCTGCAGGTCTCCTCTTATCCCTTCCAAGGAGATTTTTTTCCTTGACTTGTATTCTAATATTCTCTGTGTTGGTTGCTTTAAAGAGAACTCATGGGTTTATAGTCTTTTCTTACAGATCATGAGATTACACACATTAGCCATGACCTTAATGAATGTTGTGAGTGATTCCTGAAGATACAAATCTGATTAATGATGGCACCATAGGCACCAATGAGTTATCTCCTCATATTCATTGTCTTATAAAGGACACTTGTTATTTTGGAGATAGGACAATAAGGGGGTTTGAAAGGCAACTTATATAAAACATGAAATTGTTTTTAGATCTGTTTAGATCTTTTTATTTTTAATGTAGCTATGGTAAAATAATATTATATAAAATATGTACTTTTGAGGATTTTAATAAACTTTATTGATTACATTAAGTAGTAGATTACCGTATTTTTCGCACCATAAGACGCACCTGACCATAAGACGCACCTAGGTTTTAGAGGAAGAAAACAAGAAAAAAAAATATTCTGAACCAAATGGTGTACTAAAATATTTACCAGTGCAGCAATATACCAGATCCATGAAATACAGTCATATACCAGATCCATGAAATACAGCCATATACCAGAGTCCATGAAATACAGCCATATACCAGATCCATGAAATACAGCACATACCTGTGTCCATGAAATGCAGCCTGACAGAGCTGAGAGGGAGATTCATATCTCCCGCCACCACTGCGCTGTGATGATGTCATCACCCTGCGCATAGTGGAGCTCCACTCTGCAGCCAGATCCCATTCAGAAAGAAGCAGCTCCAGCCGCCGCAGTACTTCATTTGGCCACTGGGGCCGAATGAAGCCCCAGTGGCCAAATGAAGTACTGCGGCTGCTCTGTCTTCTCACTGTGTGAGATCAGAGCAGCACTCTATTGTGTCCGGGAGCCCGCAGTGTAATGCGAGCTCCCGGCGGCGACGAGGGGGGGGTTGGGGGCTTTGCAGCATATGCACCATAAGACGCAGGGAGACTCTCCCCCACTTTTTGGGGGAAAAAAGTGCGTCTTATGGTGCGAAAAATACGGTATATTTTTTGTTCCCAGAGATTTTGATGGAAGCCTTGCGAGCAATTTTATCAAACTGAATTCGAGGGTCAGGTTGTTAAAGTGACTGTAACGGCTGAAGCCCCCCAATACTTACCTGAGCCCCATCTTGATCCAGTGATGTGCACAAGAGTAGCCATTGGCTCCCGCTGCTTTCAATCACAGCCAGTGAGGTGGGGGTGGGGCCGAGCCACGCTCTGTGTGTCTTATGGACACACAGAGGTGGCTCCGGAGTGAGCATGCACGAGTGCCCCCATGGCAAGTAGCTTGCTATGGGGGAACTCGGCAAGGGGGAGGGGCCAGCAGCACCAGCAGGGGGCCCAAGAAGAGGAGGATCAGGGCTGTTTTGTGCAAAACCACTGCATAAAGCAGGTAAGTGTAACCTGTTTATTATTTTTAAAAACAAAAACATGAGCGTTAAGCCGGCCATGCATGGATTGAAATCCGGACAGTTCATCAGGGACCAGCTAAATTTTCATCTGTGTATGGACTAGCTGGTTATACACATGTCTATCTATCAGGTTCTTTCCTGAACGATCAGTGCCGCCATCTATAGCCGGCAACACCGATCATTGTGATCTTCTGGCTGGTAAGACTGTCCACCGACAGAATACAATAGCTCAGTGGGAGTGATTCCACCATCCACATCGAATGTGTGGCTGTGGGAGTCGGTCAGTTTTTTTTCATTCTCCCCGCTAGTTGAATGAAAAAAAAATGAATCATGTATGCCCTGCCTTACTTTACCCACCTGATCAGTCTGCTCTGTAGAAAAAAAGCATCACAGCAATGAACCTCCTGCTGTAGTAGATGCGTGTAAGTTGACTTGACACTCCATTCAGATTCTGGGAAAGGTAGTGAGCTAATCACAGAAGCCAAGCAGCAAATTAGACTTCTGGGGTGCCCCTATCTGTCATGATTGCAGAAAACCAACATTGTAATCCTTTTTTGCAAATTTAGAGAATCACAGATAGCTGCTGATTGAAATGGAAAATTAATTTGTAGTAATAATAAATTACAAATTGCTATTTCAGAAATGATTATATCATTTGTGAAAGTGGAGTTTTTCTTCACAGAGAAACTGCCATATGTACACGGTGGCGGCATCAGTGCTGTGAACAGGACTTGTATGCAGCCAGTTGGTGTTCTAAGAGCCAGTAAATATCACTGATGACCTAGTTGTTTCTATTCACATTAACATTTTACTATTCAGTTTTAGCAAATTGATAAGATGTGTCTGATAATTTAACAGATAAACACTTGGGAGAAGTCAACAAATTGTCTTTTCTAGTGGTATGGCCCCCTTACAAAAGTCCTCCTAGTTCATGAAATAATTCATAATTTGTTGCTATGGATTATTGCCAGTTCATAGATAACAAAACTGTTGGATTTTAGAACAATTCTAAGTTGGCATACAGAGACAGGCCAGAGGTATCAGAGTGAGGCTGAAGGGATTTTTTTTCACCTTTAAGTCTTTGATTTACCAGAACACCCGGATCCTTGTTTATCATTGACTCCCCCAGTTGTACTCCTCCTAGATTGTATGCATGCTTTGACCCCCCCCCCAGTACTAAATTTTACATTTACTAATACTAAACCTCATTTGCCACATAGTTGCCTAAAAGTGTGGAAACAAGTAAACTGGTTTATAGTTTCCTTTTAATTTTTCTGGTTGCTTCCTTAAAATTAGTAAAGAAAGAAGCAGCTAGTCTCTGTAAACTGGGGTTTATCTCAGTACTGGACGGAGGGCGGGAGCTGCCGGTGTTGGTTGCTTAGAAGCTGGGCGGTCCTGGCAACCAATCACCAGCTTCTTCATGTGAAAAGTTAACTCCGGCAGCTCCCGCTCCCACCTTCCATCTTGTACTGTGACACCTCTTGCTCTCTGCTCTACTACAGGTAGCATACGCCCACCCACACTGTGCTGTGTGGAGTGGGGTGGATGAGGAGTCAGGGGAAACTGTAGTGGGGATGGGAAGGGGATAGATGAAATCAGTGTAAGGTAGCAGACTGCCACCCACAATGTGTTGTGTGCGTGGGGGGGGGGGGG
>BLSH010078701.1:1112488-1127786 GCA_018402905.1 Glandirana rugosa | reverse complement strand
ACGGAATATGTGTGTTACGAGCATTGTGTGTATAAGGCCGCAGTGTGATCCAGAGGGGGGGAGGAAGCCGGAGCATTGTGTGTATAAGGCATGTAAAATTGTTTTAGTGGTCCAAGAGATTTGAAATGTTGGCGACCACTGTTTTAGAAAACTAAAATACAGTTGTGGCGTTAACCTTAAGGAAAAAGTGATTTCTTATTCTCTTTCTCTGTAACCTTTATAAGAGGTCACTATGCACTAATCTGAAAGTTTTATATTCATTACAGGAGTGACCAGCTGAATGTAGGAGACTACATTAAATGTGTAAACGGCATCAACCTTACCAAATTCCGTCATGACGAGATTATCAGCCTCTTGAAGAACGTTGGCGAGCGCGTGGTTCTGGAAGTAGAGTATGAGCTGCCTCCAGTCTGTAAGTAACACACATCATAATGAACATAGCACAGAACATGAGCTTAAATCAATATCAAGTCTGTAACTTGCCTGCACGATTTCTAATCTGTCAAAATCTGCTGCTGCTGATATATGTATCTTTAGCTGTTTGGATAGCATGGGAAGTAATTACTACAGTATAGATGTTGTGTGTTTGGACCGTATTCATCTGCTGATTAAGGCCTAGAATAGCATTTACCTTATCAGTTGTTTTACAAGTCATATTTGCAGTACTGGTGATAAAGTCTACTAATTAATTCTATCAATCTGAGTGGCCTTGGCGAATTCCCTAGTTGTTTTATTTTATTTGATCTATTGTTTTATGTGAATAGAATGCTGCTGGAATTGTTTTTAAAGCTGTTTTGCTTTCTTTGTGTCAGATAAACACTGCTCATGATAAATCAGCGGCTAGTGTTTAACCCTTTCATATCCAGTAGTCCTCAACCTTCATGAGAAAATCCAACATTGCAGTTTCAGTACACATTGGTGTACTCAATGACTTTGTAATTACTTTCGATGCCAAAATAAAAATTACCCTGGGTATTTTTTATAAAAGGCTTTGAAATGGACAAAAATGCAATTCTATTTGGTTTCATGTGTTATGTATATATACTGTATATATGTATGCATGTGTATATGTGGTATGTGTGTGTGTGTGTATATATATATATATATATATATATATATATAATATATCATTTTTCCAAAATTATTGACTTGTATATTCTGAATATTAGGGCCCATAACTGTGGGGAATGGGCTGATGAAGAAAATAAATGTACAGTTGTTAGGTGGGGGCAGGATAGGCTTCACTGAAGAGATGTTTTTCATGGATCATTTACATGGACAGAGTAAGAGCTAGTCAGACAGATTGGGGTAGGGGGTTCCAGAGGATGGGAGAGTCTCTGGAGAAGTCCTGGAAGCGAGCATGGGAGGAGGTGACAAGGAAGATAGAAAGCAGGAGGTCTTGGAGGAATGAGGAGAATGATTTGGTTGGTATTTTGAGACAAGGTTAGTGATGTAGCTGGGGGCAGAATTGTGGATGGCTTTGCAAGTTCTTGTTAGTATCTTGAATTTAAGTATTTGGGTGAGCGAGTTGAGATAGGCTCTCACATCTCGGTGATAGTGAGGTGGTGCACCATCTTGCTGGAAGTAAAATTGCTCATCCACATATGCTGCACGAATGGCCGGTAAAATGGATGTGCGAAGCATGTCAAGATATACTGGACCAGTGACCTTGCCTTCAAAAAAACAATGGTCCAATTAAACCCCTGGATGACAGTCCGCACCAGACATTGAGCCCCAGTAAATTGACTGCTCTGTCCCCATGAATGTGAGGATTTATTTGGAGGCCAAAAAAACACAATTATGTCAGAAAATATATATATATATATATATATATATACACACAGTTGTGTGCATAAGCTTACATACCCTGGCAGAAATTGATTTCTTGGCCATTTTTCAGAGAATATGAATGATAACACAAAAACATGTCTTTCACTCATGGTTAGTGTTTAGCTAAAGCCATTTATTATCAATCAACTGTGTTAACTCTTTTTAAATCATAATGACAACAGAAACTACCCAAATGACCCTGGTGATTTTGGCCTGATAACATGCACACAAGTTGACACAAAGGGGTTTGAATGGCTCTTAAAGGTAGCCATCCTCACCTGTGATCTGTTTGCTTGTAATTAGTGTGTGTGTGTGTGTGTGTGTGTGTGTGTGTGTATAAAAGGTCAATGAGTTTCTGGATTCCTGACCGACCCTTGCACCCTTCATCCAGTGCTGCACTGACGTTTCTGGATTCTGAGTCATGGGGAAAGCAAAAAGAATTGTCAAAGGATCTGCTGGAAGAGGTAGTTGAACTGTATAAAACAGGAAATACATATAAAAAGATATCCAAGGAATTGAGAGTGCCAATCATCAGTGTTCAAACTCTAATCAAGAAGTGGAAAATGAGGGGTTATGTTGAAACCAAAACACGGTCAGGTAGACCATCTAAAATCTCAGCTACAACTGTCAGGAAAATTGTTTGAGATGCAAAGAAAACCCCACAAATAACTTCAGGTGTAATACAGGACAACATGTGGTGTGGTTGTTTTAAGATGCACAATAAGGAGGCACTTGAAGAAAGATGATCTGCATGGTCGAGTTGCCAGAAGAAGCCATTACTAAGCAAATGGCAGAAATTATTCTGCTTACAATACGCCAAACAGCACAGAGACAAGCCTCAAACCTTCTGGCACCAAGTCATTTGGAGTGATGAGACCAAAATTTAGCTTTTTGACCACAACCATAAACGCTACAAAGGCACAGAAAATTTGGTCAAAATTGATGGCAAGATGAATGCAGTATGTTATCAAAAAATACTGGAGGAACATTTGCATTCATCAGCCAGTAAGCTGCGCATGGGACGTATTTGGGCATTCCAACATGACAATGATCTAAAACACAAGGCCAAGTTGACCTGTCATTGGCTACAGCAGAATAAAGTGAAGGTTCTGGAGTGGCCATCTCAGTCTCCTGACTTCAATATCATTGAGCCACTCTAGGGAGATCTCAAACGTGCAGTTCATGCAAGACAGCCCAAGAATTTCCAGGAACTGGATGCTCTTTGCCAAGAGAAATGGGCAGCTTTAGCAGAAGATAAAGAGCCTCATTCACAAATACCACAAAAGACTTCAAGCTGTCATTGATGTTAAAGGGGGCAATACACGGTATTAAGAACTGGGGTATGTAAACTTTTGATCAGGGTCATTTGGGTACTTTCTGTTGTTATGATTTAAAAAGAGTAAACACAGTTGATTGATAATAGATGGCTTCAGCCAAACACTAACCATGAGTGAAAGAAAAGTTTTTGTGTTGATATTTGAAAAATGGCCAAGAAATCATAATTTCTGCCAGGGTATGTAAATTTATGAGCACAACTGTATATATTGTATATTTATACACCTACAAAATTAAAAACATTATTACTGGGGATGAATTGAAATACCTATCTTTATAGATGCCCACCATTTCTGTTATGTACAGCGGGTAAAATAAGTATTGAATACGTCACCATTTTTCTAGGTAAATATATTTCTAAAGGTGCTATTGACATGAAATTTTCACCACATGTCAGTAACAACCCATGCAATTTATACATACAAAGAAACCAAAACAAATACATTCAGAAATTAAGTTTTATGTGTAATAAAATGGAATGACACTGGGAAAAAGTATTGAACGGGCTAACTGAATTTTATTTAATACTTCATACAAAATCCTTTATTGGTAATGACCGCTTCAAGAAGCCTCCTGTATGGAGAAGCTAGTCACATGCATTGGTCAGGTGTAATTTTTGCCCATTCTTCCACACAAACAGTCTTCAAATCTGGAAGGTTCTGTGGACCTCTTCTATGAACTCTGTCTTTCGTTCTTTCCATAGATTTCCACAGGCTAGTATGCTGAAAAACAGCCCCACACTATGATGTTCCCACCTTTAAACTTCACTGTTGGTATGGGAGTGTTTTTGGGCTGATGTGCAGTGCCATTTGACCTCCAAACATGGTGTGAATTATGGCATCCCAAGCGTTACATTTTGGTCTGATCAGACTGTATTCTCCCAGTATTTCACAGGCTTGTCTAAATGTTGTGCAGCAAACATTAAACGAACTTCAACATGCTTTTTCTTCAACAGTCAAGTCTTGTGTGGTGAGCGTGCATATAGGCCACGGTGGTTGAGTGCATTACTTAATGTTTTCTTTGAAACAATTGTACCTGCTAATTCCAGGTCTTTCTGAAGCTCTCCACAAGTGGTCCTTGGCTCTTGGACAACTCTTCTTTCACTCTACCAGAAATCTGGCAAGGAGCACCTGGTAATGGCAGGTTTATGGTGAAATGATGTTCTTTCCACTTCCGGATTATGGCTCCAACAGTCCTCACTTGAACATTCAGAAGTTTAGAAATCCTTCTGTAACCAATGCCATCAGTATGTTTTGCAACATCAGGATGTCGAAGGTCTTGAGAGAGCTCTTTGCTTTTACCCATCATGACATGTTTTTTGTATGACACCTTGGTAATGAAACACCTTTTTATAGCCCATCAGTTGAGAGTGAACCAGCTGATATTAATTTGCATTGACAAGGGGCAGAATTGCTTTCTAATTATTCATAGATTTTAGCTGGTGTGTAGGCTTTCCATGCCTTTTTTGCACCTCCCTTTTTTTCATGTGTTCAATACTTTTTCCCTGTGTCATTCCAGTTTATTAATTTCTGAACTTATTTTTTTTGGTTTCTTTCTATGTATGGATTGCATGGGTTGTTATCGACGTGGTGAAAATGGCATGTCAATAGCACTTTTAAAAATTAATTTAACTAGAAAAATGGTGACAAGTTCAATACTTATTTTACCCACTATACTGTGCACAAGACTTAGGCCACCAGGCCATCCAGTTATCTTAGCCTGTAGGTCCTTATAAAAACCTTTGACATTATACTGGTACGCAGTCATGTTGGAAAAGGAAGGGACCATCCCCAAAGTGTTCCCACAAAGTTGGCAGCATAAACTTGTCCAAAATTTCTTGGTATGCTTACGCCTTAAGAGTTCCCTTCACTGGAACGAAGGGGCCAAGCCCAACCCCTGAAAAACAACCCCACACCATAATCCCCCCCCCCCCCTGCTGACCAAATGATTTGGACCAGTGCACAAAGCAAGTTTCAAAAAAAGACATGGATAAACGAGTTGGGGGGTGGAGGAACTTGACTGATCCTGATCTCAGCCTGATAGAACACCTTGAATGAATTGGAGCAGAGACTGTGAGCCAGGCCTTCTCTTTCCACATGAGTGCCTGAACTCACAAATGCGCTTCTGGAAGAATAGTCAGACATTCCCATAGACACAGTCCTAAACCTTGTGGACAGCCTTCCCAGAAGAGTTGAAGATGTTATAGCTGCAGAGGGTGGGCCAACTCAGTGTTGACTAAGATGCCATTGAAGTTTATGTGCGTATAAAGGCAAGCGTCACAATACTTTTGACAATATAGTGTATGTCACTTTCAACAAGGATTTCATCACTTTGTTTCAAAGGTGCCATCATACTTGAATAATTCTTTGGTACTACAGACTGTTTTGATCAATGGGTTCTATCTCGTCCAAATATATGCTAGCAACATGGAACGTCAAGAATCTATACACAGTAATATCACAACCAATACATTGATGGACAGCAGTGCAGCTCCATCTTTTACTAATATTTCTATTTATTAGTTATAAGAAATGGTTTGTCTTCCAGCTTTGGAGTTGGGTGTCTTGTTTAAATAACATATTGATTACTTGATCCTGGTCTCGTAAGGAACCCCAACAATGTTGACTTTTTTTTATTGACCAAATCAACTGTCTTGGCTGTTCATCTCACCCTTTTTCACTCTGACAGTGATATCTGCTTCCTTGATTTAAACGTATAATGAAAAATACAGCTGAAGCTGCTTGTTTTCATCGTAGGGGCACTGATCATTACGCCTAGTTGTACACGAACAGTGCTGATCCACCCCCATTGGTTAGAGGGATCCCATTGACCCAAATGTTGAGGTTGAAATTGTATAACTCTAAGTATACTGCTTGCGGATTGCATATATGACCCGAAAAAGCCAGTGCCCCAGGCCAGGCTATTGAGTTTGCTTAACAACTGGCAGTAAGTAAGTATTTGGTCAATAACAAAAGTTCATCTCAATACTTTGTTATATACCCTTTGTTGGCAATGACAGAGGTCAAACGTTTTCTGTAAGTCTCCACAAGGTTTTTACACACTGTTGCTGGCAGTTTGGCTCATTCCTCCATGCAGATCTCCTCTAGAGCAGTGATGTTTTGGGGCAGTCGCTGGGCAACACGGATTTTCAACTCCCTGTAAAGATTTTCTGTGGGGTTGAGATCTGGAGACTGGCTAGGCCACTCCAGGACCTTGAAATGCTTCTTGCAAAGCCACTCCTTCGGTGCTCAGCCGGTGTGTTTGGGATCATTGTCATGCTGAAAGACCCAGCCACGTTTCATCTTCAATGCCCTTGCTGATGGAAGGAAGTTTTTACCCAAAATCTCACGATACATGGCCCCATTCATTCTTTCCTTTACACGGATCAGTCGTCCTGGTCCCTTTGCAGAAAAACAGCTCCAAAGCATGATGTTTCCACCCCCATGTTTCACAGTAGGTATGGTGTTCTTTGGATGCAACTCTGCATTCTTTCTCCTCCAAACACAACTAGTTGAGTTTTTACCAAAAAGTTCTATTTTAGTTTCATGTGACCATATGACATTCTCCCAATCCTCTTCTGGATCATCCAAATGCTCTCTAACAAACTTCAGACGGGCCCGGACATGTACTGGCTTAAGCAGGGGGACACGGCTGGCACTGCAGGATTTGAGTCCCTGGCAACGTAGTGTGTTACTGATGCTAGCTTTTGTTACTTTGGTCCCAGCTCTCTGCAGGTCATTCACTAGGTCCCCCTGTGTGGTTCTGGGATGTTTGCTCACTGTTCTTGTGATCATTTTGACCCCACGGGGTGAGATCTTGTGTGGAGCCCCAGATCGAGGGAGATTATCAGTGGTCTTGTATGTCTTCCATTTTCTAATAATTGCTCCCACAGTTGATTTCTTCACACCAAGCTGCTTACCTATAGCAGTTTCAGTCTTCCCAGCCTGGTGCAGGTCTACAATTTTGTTTCTGGTGTCCTTTGACAGCTCTTTGGTCTTGGCCATAGTGGAGTTTGGAGTCTGACTGTTTGAGGTTGTGGACAGGTGTCTTTTATACTGATAACGAGTTCAAACAGGTGCCATTAATACAGGTAATGAGTGGAGGACAGAGGAGCCTCTTAAAGAAGAAGATACAGGTCTGTGAGCCAGAAATCTTGCTTTTTTGTAGGTGACCAAATACTTATTTTCCACCATAATTTGCAAATAAATTCTTTAAAAATCAGTGATTTTCTGAATTTTTTTTCTCATTCTGTCTCTCATAGTTGAAGTGTACCTATGATGAAAATTACAGGCCTCTCATCTTTTTAAGTGGGTGAACTTGAACAATTGGTGGCTGACTAAATACTTTTTTGCCCCACTGTAGCTGAAGTGTTGGCATATTGTCTGGTATTCAAAGTTTGCTGCACATCACAATTCTGAAACTCTATACAAAACTATAGATTGCAATGTCTTTTATCTCCCTCAGATTGTTTTACTGTCCATATTACCAGGTTCCATTAAACAAGCCAAACAGGATATCCTTGTATATTTGCTATCTGCCGCATGTACTGTGATCCCCTGCCACTGGGGCCCATCATGAACACCTGCTTCACTAGAGTGGGTAATGGAATTAGACTTGAATTCCAGTATGGAACCCTGCCTAGCTCAGGAATGATATTCAGGGCTTCTATACTGGGATTTGGGCTACTTAGACTATTTTACATAACTCACAGGATTTCCTTAACAAACTATCTTCTCCATAAACCTACACCCTCTTGGGGCGGTCTAGGCTGAGGTGGCGGGAAAATCTTTTATTCCGCCCTCCCCCACTACCTCTGTACTTCTTTCCCTCACGTTATACTACTCTCTACTAAGGTCATCTTTCCTTGACCCCCCCCCCCCCCCTTTTAATGTCCTTTATTCTTCATGACCTCAACCTAACTTAGGTGCTGCACACAAGATAAACATAGGAACATGAGCACACAAACCCAGAGCGAATGATTCCTATAATTGATTATCTTCCCCTTCTATTTTGGAGTATACTGTATATTCATTAAATTGTGTTATTGCACCTGGAGAGTGTAGACTTTCTAATACTATGACAAATCCAAATTGGATCCTGTTGCCACCCAGTCAGTATCTCATGTCCGAGATCTTGACTTTGACATATGCTATGTTAATACTATGCCATTGCTACCCCTCTTTTTTTCTATATTCTGTATTCCTGACTTGTCTTCCAAAAAATGTTAATAAACTCAGATTGCAACAAAAAAAATGTTGCAAATCATTTGCAATGATTTATTCATCTGTGTAAGATACCATAATATAGAAGAATAACAACGTGGAAGCACCTTTGTGATTGGGCAGCATGCATAGGTTAATTACTCTCGAGCAACTAATCCCCAGTCTTATTGGGCCTTTGTTTTTTTTACTCCAGTTCATTTCTTCATGTGCTCTGTATGCAAAACAAGTAACCTTTGTCTACATCTCCTGCACAGATTCTGTTCTTGAGTGTGTTTTCTTTAATTATGTAGAAGCAGAGGCTGAGTGTGCAGCCTTTTCTGCCATTTGATGTTTTCATTTCACCAGCCTCAGGAAGCAGAGCCGGTGTTTCGTGTTGTAAATGAAGCATGAAAATCTAAATACTTAATGCTTCGAGCTTTTATTTGTTGCACGTCTGCACAGGCTAAGGATGGGCTTAAGTTGTTCTGGTATTTTCTGCTAAAGGCACCATTAGTTTAGTGAAGTGGCTGTCCTCATCTACATTTTTTGCTTCATATTACAGCAAATATTTTTTTAGATAATAATACCAATTGTGATTACACTTTTTAATAATCATACTTGGGGTGTATGTAAACTCTTACAATTAACTTCTGTTATTTGGGCATCCTAAATATACCATTGAACATGTTAAAACTGTTCAAATGCAAATACCTGTTTTTGCCAGGAATCTTGTGAGCTGATAACTTTTCGTGGGTGTCTGCCTGTGCACAAGGAGGGGTTATGAAAATGAGGAAGGGAAGAAAGGAGGAGAGTATGTGTTCTTTGTAATTCATCAGTAATTAAGTCGGCAGGGCTGATACCACGTGTTTAGGAATTAAATGCAGTTATGTTGAAAAGAATGGTAAAGTGCTCAAAAGGATAAAACATGGGAAAGTAATTTTTCTAGAGATGCGCTAAATATGTATTTTATTTTGCCTTGATATATGCGTTAATGTGGTTGTCAACTCATGACAACCACTTTAAACGACAGGTAAGACTATAATAAGGCTTACCTGTAGGTCCCAGGAATATCTCCTACACTTGCACCGTCTAGGAGATATTACCTGTATCTGCATGTGCCTACATCATCGTCACATGCGCACTTTTCTGTAAACATAGCGTAAATGACGGCTCCTGTGCGCATGCAGAGGAGTGATGTCAGCGCAGCTCCCCAATCACAGCACTGGGGCCCGCGCTGTGATTGGCCGGAGCAGCGGACCAGAAAGCAGCATGTCACGGGTCACAGCGGTGTGCCAAGACCTCTGCAACAGCCTCATTCCAAGGTAATGCAAACTAGCTCATTATGCCTTTGTTTTGCAGTTTTTTTTTTTGAAGGGGGGAAGTGGAGACTTGACAAACAACTTTAAGTGAAAAATGTTTTCTTTCATCCCCTGAATGAGTCCCCCTGTTAGGCACTGATTGCAACAAACCATTAGAGTATATGTAAACCCTAACAATGGACTTTTGTTATTTGCTCCAAAACTTGTGCAAAAAAAATACCAGTTGATTATGCCAGAAATTCAGAACTAACAAAATGCACACTTCCTGTGTTACCTCAAGGAGTCTAAATAGTCCTTGTAGTTTCTATTTTGAGCTAAAGAATACATAGTGTCTATGTTGTGGAGATGAGGAGAGCGGGAATATTTGAGTAGTTTTGCAAAAGGAAATTGGAACTTGGGCAGGGCTGACAACACTGAGATTTAGGACCTGCATGTATTCCAAACAGATTAGTAGGAGGTTTTTTCACTTCCAAGGTTAAAAATGTGGGCAGGTGCCATGACACACACTTAATAAGCATAAACCATTTCCTTGCATAAAATTAATAACACCCAGAAAGAGAATGTGGTTTAAAGCAGTATGACATAGTACAGAAACGTATATGTTATGTGTTGTGAATGTGTCAAGTTGGCTAAAAACAAATGATGTTTGCCAAGGACATTTCTGTGCCAACAAATGGCAACCACCCCAACCTAGAAACTAGCCTTTGCAGCAAGGAGCACATGGAAGAGTAAAGCACATCAAAAACAAATAAAAATTCCCAGTTCACTTACCAGCTAGCCTGCAACAAAATCTAATTGACCCTGTATAACAGTTTGTGTTAAAAACAAGGGTTTAGTCGCACACATTTGCAAACATATGTGTGTAAGCCACAGTGGCCTTGTCAAAGCACCCCAGTTTACTGCGGTCCTAATGCTATGATTTTGAGAGTCTGCCAAATTGGAGCACATATGTAGCAGTTGGATAGATTAAGGGAAGGTTTGCCTGGAGGGAGCCCACGCCTCCTTAAAGGTATAGGGACGCACGGAACACCCAGCAAGGGCACAATGGCAGCTGAAGGTATCGTGCGTGCCCGCACCAATTCACAAACTGTGCAACCAAATTGCAGCCACCCCGACCTATCACTAGCCTTTGCAGGAAGGAGCACGTGGAAGGGCAACACACATCAAAAACAAACAAAAATTCTCACCTCACCAGCCTACAACAAAAATAAATTTACCCTAACAGTTTACGGTAAAAAGAAGGGGCTTAGTTGTACACATTGCAGGGCTATCCCAAGACATTGTGCTGCCTGGGTGCAAGAATGAAATGCTGCCCCTCCCAAAAAAAAAAAAATCATGGCCACCAAAAGGTGTATCCATTATTTTATATCATGATAATTAAAACTAAAATTAAATTTATCAGGAAGTCAGATTTACATGCAACAGCACCTTGCCTATATGCAAAATTATATGACATACCATTATGTTCAATTCCAAGGGGTAGGCTAGGGCAGTATAGGGGCTGGGTAGGGCAGTATATAGACAGGCTAGGGTAGTATATAGATAGGCTAGAGTACTATATATACAGGCTAAGGCAGTATAAAGGCGCGGGATAGGGTAGTATAGGGGTAGGCTAGGGTAGTAGTATATGTACAGGCTAAGGCAGTATAGGGACGGGCTAGGGTAGTATATGGACAGGCTTGGTTAGTATATAGACAGGCTAGGTTAGTATATAGACAGGTCAGTATAGGGGTGGGCTAGAGTAGTATAGGGGCAGGCGGAGCAGCACGGGGGCAGTTGTCGTCATGACACACAAAACTGCTGGAAAAAAAATCTTGGCTGTCAATTTGCTGGGTAAATAGAAGAGAAGGAGACGCAGCCATGGTTCAATTTGCTGCCCCTCTGAAAGTGCTGCCTGGGTCCAATGGACCCACTGGGACCCATGGTAGGGCCGGCCCTGACACATTGGCAAAAGTGTAAGCCACAGTAGCACGGCAAAGCACCCTGGTTTACGGGGTTCTTTATTTTGAGAGTCTGCCTAATTGGAGCACATTGACATTTATGTCTGTGGTCGATTAGACTGTGTCCTGTCCCGGCACAGATTACTTGTCTACACTTGAACAGTTAAAGTTAAAATCTTAAAACGAATATACAGAGTGAAGAGGGCACGTCTCTGTACTTAGAGACCCTTGGGTTGAATTACTAAAGGCAAATTTGTTTTAAAGGCTAATTTCACCTTTAAAAAATAAATAATAAATGCACATATATTTGCTGGTAAAAAAATGTGCATTTTTTTTTTTCAGCAGATCACCGTGGCAATGTCAAGCTCCTGCAGTGAACACTTCCTACAGCTTTCTGCCTGTAGCTCTGTATGGGCTGTAGCAAGTGTCAATGAACTCTCGTATTGCATTGAGAACTACAAGCTGTCTGCCACAGTTGCAGATGGGACTTGTAGTTCATCAATTCACAGATACCTGTGAATGAATGATACAGCCGTGTGGGCAGTGGTTCCAGGGAGAAGAACCCTTGTCCGCCGCCACGGGGGGATCAGAGGGTTGCGGGCATGTGCTTTATAATAGCATTTTATGTTACACCCTAAATACTGGTTTAACATTGTCCCATGTTTCTAAAGGTGAACTTGGCCTTTACATTTGCAAGGAAATTTTCACATAGCTTAGTAAATTTAGTGAAAGAACACCCAATAATGTCCTGGAAAAAAAAAATGTAATTATATATGTAAATAAGTAGTTCAAGGGGCAGACTTAAGAAAGGAAAACTTTCTAAGGCTGAGTGGCTGTGTGAACTAGCAAGTATTTGGAACTGCTAGCATGCCTTTGGAAAGGGACAAGAGACAGAGAAACTGTAAAGTAGGTTGGAACAGTAGGTTGGAATGTGTCTGGAGGTTTAGGTCTACCTGTTAAAGTTGTTCTAAAGGCAGAAGGTTTTTTACTTTAATGCATTCTATGCATTAAGAAAAATAAACCTTCTGTGTGCAGCAGC
This sequence comes from Glandirana rugosa, assembly GCA_018402905.1. NCBI lineage: Eukaryota > Metazoa > Chordata > Amphibia > Anura > Ranidae > Glandirana > Glandirana rugosa. The sequence continues at coordinate 1,115,122 of BLSH010078701.1, read as the reverse complement.
CTCCCTAATACTTACCTGAGTCCATTCTCAATCCAGCGATGTGAACGAGAGCCTCGGCTGTTTGGGGACTCTCCCTCCCTATTGGCTGGTGGAGGGGGCAGGGCTGAGTTGCTGCTCCGTGTTTGAAAAGGGACACAGAGCAGCAACTCGGAAGCTTATAGCAAACCGCTTGCTTCGGGGGCACTCGGCAGGAGGGAGGGGCCTGGAACGCTGGTGAGGGACTCAATGGGTGGAGGATCTGGGCTGCTATGTGCAAAACCATGTTTGTTATTTAAAAAAAAAAAAAGAGACTTTAATATCACTTTAAGGGACACATTATGTAACATTGTAATGTCTTTGAGAAAAGTGGGTACAAATGTTTCTATACAGAATGACATCCTGGCAATTAAAGTATATATGTGGAAGGGTGTGCTGTGGAAATTCCTGCTGTAATTTAAGTGGTTCTAAAGCCTAAACACTTTTTTACCTTAGGGGCCCTTTCACACTAGCAGAGTCCGATTTGATGGTCAGCAGGGATCGATCCGCTGATCCCCACTGAAGTGGCAGATGACAACCCCATCTCTGCTCACTATGCAGAGATGGACCTGTCAAAGCCCCCGCTCTCCTCCATGGGGATCGGATGAAAACGGATCCACCTGTCCATTTTCATCCAATCCGATCTGCCAGACTGATGGAAAATAGGGTTTCCATCCATCTGTATTTAGCGGATCGGATGTCAGCGGACATGTCACCTCTGACATCTGTCGCTTCATAGAGGTTAATGACACTCAACAAGCAGCAAATAACAAGAGGAACTCCGTATAAGCCATTATTTTTTTTCTTCCTTTATAAATTGGTCCTTTTGATTTAATATTTAGTGCTGACAATACAATAATTGGCACAGAAACCCTTTTGGGTGTATTTGAGTAATAAAGTTAAGTATGCCCACATTATTCTCCATTAACTTTCGTCTGCTGGACTTTTTTGTTTGTAATAATAATGCCTTTGTAGTTCATCTGTTTAACATGAGTAGCATGGCACTCTGTGTTTATTATAATTCTAAATTATAATTGGGGGTTATTGCATGGAAAATATTTTAAACAGCCTAAAATGTTTAACACATGCTTCTTTTTTTAACTGTTACTTCAATAAGCTAAGGTATAATGATCACAATTTGCCATAATGACACATTGATAGCTAATCATTATGTCAACTGACACATGTTTTATAGCATTGTAAATTGGACCTTTTGTGTTCTGCAGCCACCTAGCCTTTTCTTTAAAAAAAAATTAACTAAACTCCTAGACGCTCTGGTACCATTATTGCTTGAATTTGTGGTTGTTGTTTTTTGACCATGCTTAGGGGACCACTGACTCATGATAACCTCCAGATCATATTGAGCAGCAATTGCCTTCATTCTTACATTGACGAGTGGCTGTATAGACCTTGTTAAGATCACAGATCTCCTAATGAAAGTGTGAGTCACTATGAACACCTACAGTAAGAAATGATGCTGACCGTATTTTTACAGGAACACATTCTTTTCTTGCCACTTCTCAAAAAAATGGTCTTGAATAGTTTTAGGATTCTTTGATGTGATGTTTGTCTGACAAAGACTTTTATGAAGCAAGCATTAGTAAAATATCCGACATTCCTTCTTTTCATAGATGCAATTCTGCCATGTTGGGGAGAAAGCAAGCTGGTAAACAGAAAAACACAATATACAATGGGAAGACATTCTGTAGGATGAATGGTCTTTGTAAAAAAAAATATGGTGCATTGAACAGTAAAATAATTGCCTTTCTAAAAGTAATTATTAAAATAAGCCTAATGAAAGACAGACTATTTCTAACCAAGCACATGATGAAAAACTGCATAACCAGAGATCACTTCCAGTGAAAACCGCATGTCAACACATCCAGTAGATTAAGAGATACCAGACATTACAAGTCATTAGAAGATTTTGACTGCCTAGCTTGGCCCTGTTCCCTGCTGTCCAACAGAACACCCTCTTTTGGTCCTTCTGTGTGACAGATAGCCTCATCAGCCAGTAGGGTGGCTCAGAAGATGTACAGTATCTCACAAAAGTGAGTACACCCCTCATATTTTTGTAAATATTTTATTCTATCTTTTCATGTGACAACACTGAAGAAATGACACTTTGCTACAATGTAGCGAGTGTACAGCTTGTATAACAGTGTAAATTTTCTGTCCCCTCTGTCCCCTCAAAATAACTCAACACACAGCCATTAATGTCTAAACCGCTGGCAACAAAAGTGAGTACACCCCTAAGTGAAAATGTCCAAATTGGACCCAAAGTGTCAATAGGTTAAACCTGTAAAAGTGAATCCCCACATGAGTGAAAACAACGGTCGCCAAATCTGTAATTACCGACACACAACTCAATAAAACTCCCCTGTCTCCCCTGTCTTTTAAATGTGACAATATGTTCGACATGTGAGCGATGTAACATCGTTTCACAGTAAAGAAGTCACAACAGTGTACTTTTCTATCTTATTTTATAAATGTTTTTATACTCCCCACATGAGTGAAAACACTCTATGACATGTAGAAGACTCGGTGGGATGACCGACTACTCCGATAGACAGTGTGTCTTCCTGGTTTTCTCCCACAAGACAACCTGTCGTCCCTTGT
>BLSH010078701.1:1099151-1111041 GCA_018402905.1 Glandirana rugosa | reverse complement strand
TCATTTCTGATCACCGCTATAAACAAAAGAAGAGCGACAATTTTGAAAAAAAAACCCCAAATTTCTTACTTTTTGCTAAAATACAAATCCAAAAAAAAATATAAAAAAACATTTTTTTCATCGGTTTTGGCCGATTTATATTCTTCGTCATATTTGTGATAAAAAAAAATCGCAATCGGCGTTTATTGATTGGTTTGCGCAAAAGTGGCTGCGTTTACGGATGATGAGAATTCATTTCTGGGGTTTTTATTTTTTTTATTTTTTACTAGTAATGGCGGCGATCTGCGATTTTTAGCGGTACTGCGATATTTCAGCGGACATGTCGGAACATTTTGACACTTTTTTGGGACCATTGGCATTTATACAGCGATCAGTGCTATAAAAATGCACTGATTACTGTGTAAATGCCATTGGCAGTGAAGGGGTTAACCTGCAAGGGGCGCTCTAAGGGTTAACTGTGTTCCCTGGGCGTGTTCTTACTGTATGGGTGCTGCCCTAGCTGGGGAAGGGAAGTGATCACACCTTCCGTGTAGAGGAAGGCTGTGATCACAGCCCTTCCCCCCCTCACAGAACGGAGGTCCGTGTTTACTTACACGGACCTCCGTTCTTTCACTCCGGGGGGGGCATCGCGGGTGGCCGGCGGAGATCGAATCCGCCGCACCCGCTCCCTGGCCCTCCCCGGACACAGTGAGCGTGCAGGCGCGCTCACTGGGCTCGATCTCGCGGCCGGCGATCCGCGCTAGCGAGCCACACTGTCGCCGTCAATTGCCGATCAGCTGTCGGCAAGCGGTTAAATAGGCCACTGCCTTCAGGGAATGTCGTTTTCATGAAGGGGGGTACTTGGTCAGCAACAGTGTTAAAGTAGGTCAGAGTAACATCCACATGAATGACAGTATCCAATGTTTTCCAGCAGAACATTGCCCAAAGATTCCCACTGCTTCTGCCAGCTTGCCTTCTTCCCATACTGCATCTTGGTGCCATCTATTGACTTCCCCAGATAAGTGACACACACACACCCAGCCATCCACATGATATAAAAGAAAACATGATTCATCAGACCGGGCCACCCTTTGTCTATAGCTCTGTGTCCCAGTTCTGATGCTCATTTGCCCATTGTAGATGCTTTTGGCTGTGGACACGGGTCAGTGCTATGCAGCGCCAACAAACTGGGATTTTTTTTGTTTTTTAACACATCAACTTCAAAGACGCCACTGCCTTAAAGGAATAAATGGGTGTATGTGGTCAGCAACAATGTTTAGGCACATATCAGAGTAACATCCACATAAATGACAAGACCTAAGGTTCAGAACCCCAGCAGAACATTGCCCAAAGTATCATACTTCCTCTGCCCACTTGCCTTCTTAACATACTGCATCCTGGTGCCATCTCTGTGTATTACGTAAGAGAGTACCCCCCTCTGGGACTTTAACGGGAAACCAACTCATTGGAGGAACCAAGAGCCAAACATAAAACTTGAAAAATTTATTGGTACAATTAAAACATCACAGGACCTTGAACATACTAGGTCCATCAATCAGGAAGTGAAACATGAAATACATACTAAACCAAAAAAGGACATAGACACATCCGGTATACATGAAAAGACAAACAGATGGGAGCAAAAAAAAACAATAATGAATATAAAACCACATGAATGACCACAGACCCACCATAAAGTGGCGGGGGAGACTCAACGCGTTCAAGTATGATCTTCTTCAGGGGTGTGTGGTCAAAAACAAAAATCCTCAGATTGCACAGAGGATCAGCCAATACGGCTGTGGTGGGTTCACTGAGATTCAACTGGGGTGCCTAGAGATCTGCTTAGGTCCAGAGGGAGCAGTGTGCCAAAGAGAGATATTGTTTGCCAGGACAAGTCTAGGACATAATATTTACCATGGGGGGCAAATAGCTGGCCCCCCGCCCGTTACCATATACCCGTAATTAGCAGACTATCGGAGGGGCTGTCTCTTGTAGATCATATATGTAGGGGTATAATTTTTAAGTGAACCTGGAGGGAACGGGTGAGGGCAATCACAACGATAGGTTCAATTATTGATCCAGTTATTAATCTAAATATCACAGGCAGAAAAATCTGCTAGGAATACAGGTCCATAGGCACCAAATATCACCTGGTGTCCCCCAAAGGGGAGAATAAGAAAGATCCAGGGATGTTGCCTATAAGGAAGGGTTTCAGTGAGTCTTATATGATCGATGTGAGCGTGAGTCACGGATCCCAGCACCAAAAAGGCTCCTCCCCAGGTAAGCGACAAACACTCACCCAGCCATCCACATGATGTAAACAAAAACCTGATTCCTCCGACCAGTCCACCATTTTTCTATTGCTCTGTGGTTCAGTTCTGATGCTCATGTGCCCTCCAAGAACCGTAAAGGAAGCCCAGTGTATATCAAGGCTGGGCTTGAAATCTGGAAATAGTGGCATTACTTGTCAGCTGGAGTATTGACATACAGGGCTCCCATATAAAATGACATTTACCCCTGTATTCCTAAACAACCTGGAAATGCAAATTCCTGGAATCCATTTACCATGCATTTCCAGCACAAAAAATGGACAATTTTACCAGTGTAAGAGAGCCAATTTTTAGATTTTCTAGAAATAAGTAAAACTGTTTCTGTGCTCTTAGAAATCCTTGTTTTATTGTTTACGTGAAGATTTTTTTAAGCTTGTGGATTGGGACCAATCTATGATGAAGAAACCTAGACTAGATGTCTTTCCTGGCATATATACATTTGAGAAGTCTTCATTCTTTATACAGGCCAACAGACAAACGCTAAGAGCGATTTGGTTCAAAACTATTTAACCTACCAGCGGTGGTTAGGTTAAAGGTGTGGGAGGAAGTTGGGTCCACCAAAAACGTCTTCACGCAGCATACAAATCAATGGGTTCAAACCTGAGATAAGTAGTTTTCTTTCGTACTCTTACATTCTCACTCAGGGTGGTAGTGGGATTTTTCTATTAAACAGTGACCTATTTGCAGAACTTGATTAACGTGTTACACCTGCCCAAATGAATTGCTAATATCGATATAAGGAGTTCCTTGTGTCATATACAAAATATCTCACAGTAACGTCCACCTAAGAGTGATCATTGTGGTGTATAAATATCTGCGACCTAGGTGTGGTGTTTTTGTCATTTTTATGAGAATACGATAGGATCCATTTAGGATCACACTCTATACTCCTTTGTTTTCTGATTGAGTGAACAGAAAATATGAGGGCTATAAAAGGACTAACTGTTCTTGTAAAGAAACACTAACATTTCTCCCATAAGATGTTCAGAGTCCCCATGTTACTTACAGAGTTAGGTATATCGGTTCACACCTCAACATTTTTTAATTACCAAGAGAGGAAGGGGTAAACTCAACAACATTTGCATTTCTGGAACTCAGGCCAGGCTCCACAACAACACAAGAAACACCCCAGGAGACCACCTTGCCCACTTAGAGTCCTTGTGACACTTTTTTTCCCCCGTTCACTTCTGTTTGTTTCGAAAGAGCAGTGCATGTTAGTTGCAGTCACGTACACTAAAAACCCTTTAGCCTATAGACTTTAGCCCCTAGTCCACCTCATGATTGAGCAAGAGAGGGTAGCTATGTTTCTACATACAGTGAGACCATGGAGAACAAATGTAGCCACCCTCTAGGTCAGATCACTGCAGCGAAACGTTCAACATTTGGAGGAAGCTGTGAGCATTAGAAGGTATTTTTTTTTAAAAAACATACTTTAGTATCTTATTAAGGATATCTAAATTTATCACTATCATATCTGCCTGACAGTATTGCATAAGGGCAGGCTCACACCGTGAATTGCACAAGAAAGCGCTGTGCATTACTGTCTGATTCACATGCAATCCAAGTACAGTGCGATTTCAACCCACTCGTTTGAATGGGCTGAAATTGTGCTGGACCACACCAAAGTAGTGCATGCACTACTTTAAAAAATACACAGCAATTGGATTGCATGGTACTACTGTACAATGTGATCTGGTGCAGGCAAAAACACTGCATTTGTAACCTGCGCCTGGGCTGTCATTAACCCTGACATCTGCTGCAGATTGCAGTGTAATGTGTTTTGACGTGGGTTTCCTGCACTGCATTTTGGTGTGAACTGGCCCTAAAGGCAGTGGGTGCTTAGTGCCTGCAAACATTTTTGGCCCTAAACTACTTTGGCTTGAAATAGTATTTATACCCCTTTGTCATGTTACAACCAAGAACATAAATGTATTGTATTGGTATTTTATGTGATGGAGCAACATAAAGTGGCACATAATTGTGAAGTGGAGGGAAAATGACAAATGGTTTTCAAAATTTCTTACAAATATCTGAAAACTGTGGCGCACATTTTTACTCACCCCCCTTTACCTTGAGTACCCCTAACTAAAATCTAGTGGAACCACTTGCCTTCAGAAGTCACCTAATTAGTAAATGAAGTCCACCTATGTATAATTTAATCTCAGTATAAATACATCTGTTCTATGAAGCTCTCAAGCTCTCAGGGGTTTGTTAGAAAACCCTAGTGCACAAACCGTATCATGAAGGCCAAGGACCACACCAGACAGGTCAGGCATAAAGTTGTGGAGAAGTTTAAAGCCGGGTTAGGTTACAAAAAAATATCCCAAGCTTTGAACATCTCATGAAGCACTGTTCAATACATCATCCAAAAAGGGAAAGCATATGGCACGACTGCAAACCTACCAAGATATGGCCGTCCACCTAAACTGACAGGCCGGGCAATGAAAGCATTATGCCTCACACTGCAGCTTGAAAAAAGCTCATTGCAGCTTTTTTTTTACTAAGCTAAAATATAGCCCATTCATTGTAATGGGCCTATGCACATAGGCATGTAAACCAGCGCTGTGCATTCTTCAGTAAAAGTAAAAAAAATAGAAAAATCTGCATTTTTGGCCAGTAATTTATGCCTCATACGCGCGATTGAGCACAAATGTGCGCTTATGACTATTTACAATCTGCAGAACAAGAATGTAAGAAATGTGTGAAAGTGCGTGAACGTGTATGCATGAAAATGCATGCAAATACATGCAAAAAAAAGTCTCAAACAGGAGTATCGTGTGAAAGAGGCCTTAATCAGAGAATCAGCCAAGAGGTCTGTGATAACTCTGGAGGAGCTGCAGAGATCCAAAGCTCAGGTGGGAGAATCTGTCCACAGGACAACTATTAGTCATGCACTCCACAAATCTGGCCTTTATGGAAGAGTGTCAAGAAGAAAGCCATTGTTGAAAGAGAGCCATAAGAAGTCCCATTTGCAGTTTGCTAGAAGCCATGTGAGGGACACAGCAAACATGTGGAAGAAGGTGCTCTGGTCAGATGAGGCCAAAATTGAACTTTTTGGCCTAAAAGCAAAATGCTATGTGTGGCGGAAAACTAACATCACCCTGAACACACCATCCCCACCGTGAAACATGATGGTGGCAGCATCATGTTGTGAGGATGCTTTATTCAGCAGGGACAGGGAAGCTGGTCAGAGTTGATGGGAAGATGGATGGAGCCAAATACAGGGCAATCTTAGAAGAAAACCTATTAGAGTCTGCAAAAAGACTTGAGACTGGGATGGAGGTTTACCTTCCAGCAGGACAACGACCCTAAACATACAGCCAGAGCTACAATGGAATGGCTTAGATCAAAGCATGTTCATGTGTTAAAATGACCTAAAGTCCAGACCTAAGTTCAATTAAGAATCTGTGGCAAGACTTGAAATTTGCTGTTCAGATGCTCTCCATCCAATCTGACAGAGCTTGAGCTATTTTGAAAAGAAGAATGGGCAGAAATGTCTCTCTAGATGTACAAAGCTGGTAGAGACATCCCCAAAAAGACTTGCAGCTGTAATTGCGGTGAAAGGCGGTTCTACAAAGTATTGTCTCAGGGGGGGCTGAATACATATGCACACCACACTTTTAGGATATTTATATGTAAAAAAAATACTTTGTGTTGGTCTATCACATAGAATCTCAATAAAAAAATACATTTACGTTTTTGGTTGTAAAATGACAAAATGTGGAAAAATTCAAGCGGTATGAATAAATTTTCAAGGCACTGTAACCATAGTCTTCAAAGAAACAGATCTCTCTTTATTTTCCTAGCTGGGTAGTCAAGCCTGAATTCTTGTCTTGAAAAGTGCTGTGCTGAACAATTGTGTATCATGCCCGCAATTGCTGTAGAAACGTGGTTTAGTTCCTTTGAAATAAACCATTTCGTTTTAATTTGTTTTCTGAAAACCGGGAAGGTCAAATAATATTTAACCAAAGAAAATAGAAGTTACTGTGCAGATATATATCAGCAAGAATTTAGAAGTTGCACTTTGCTACAGTAATTATGTGCTGAACCGTCAGTGCTATGATGATGAAATGCAGCTTTCTAGGTCATGGGAGGAGAGCGCATCCTGAGGCTGCAAGAAGCATAAAGAAGAAACTGATTAGTCATCAGCTTAAGGCTTCATGTACACAGGACACTTTTTCAACCTCTCCTGAACGATTTTTTGACAGCTAGAAACCGACGCTTAAAACGTCAGTTTAGCCGCGTTTTACATGCCGCGTTCGCATCTAGAAGCGTATTATTTTACTGCCTAGAAACGACTGTAAATGACCCTGTGTAAATGTACTGATAAGATAACATAGAGGAAAGTTCAGGGGCAGCTGAAAAAAACACCCAACTGCTCCTAAACGTTCCTTTTACCAGCAGCAGTGTACATGAGGCCTAAGGCATACACGAGAAACTGACTTTGAGCCAAATCATTGTCAGGTGACTCGACATTGAGACTGACAGGCTTATTAGCAACATTTAAAATCTCCTTCCCATCAACTGCGTACCATAGTTGTTACAGACTTTCCCTGTTTGTTTTTATTCCCTGTTTATCAACTAAAATATCCAAGCAGAATGGCAGTGGGAAGTGTAAATATGTTAAATCCATTGACACTTCCTCCAAAACTCATAGGCCCCTTTCACATGGCCATTCCATTCAGGTCGGCCTGTTCGTCTTTCAGGAGGACCTGAATGAATGCTCCATGCACTTCTATGGAGCAACGGATGTCCGCTGACACCCGCCACTCTCCGATCCGCTCCTCTACTGTATAGCCTGACGGATGGAAACCCTATTTTTTCATCCGTTTGGGGATCGGATTGGATGAAAACGGGCAAGACAGTCTGTTTTCATCCAATTTTCCATAGAGGAGAGCAGGGCTCTGACAGATCCGTCTCCGCACAGTGAGCGAAGACAGATCTGTCATCCGCCGGCTCAGCGGGGATCAGTGGAGCGATCCCTGCTAAGCAAAGTGGAGCCCACACACGGACACGGCTGCGTGAAACCATACAGAGCAATGCTTTGTAGGCTCCTGTAGAAAATAATAATTTCACAATTATTTTCCTGCAAAAATATGTGCATTTATTATGTTTTTTTTTATAAAGGTGAACCTAGACTTTAAAGTGGCTGTAAACCTCTGAAATGAAAACTGAGCAATGCATATCCTCATATAGCGTGTACATGCCTCAGTCCATAGCACCTAGTGTGATTCCTTTCTGCTCTTTCCTTCCTCTATCTGCATGAGTCACTTCTGACAGTTTATCTTAACACCAGACAGTCCTTGGGGACAGCCCCATCCCTGTCCCCCAGCACATATCAGGTGTTTGATGGCCTCAGCTGTGCATGTTTCCCTATGAAACTGTGTAGAGGGGGTCCTGTCCTTTTTCCTCCCCTCAGGTCTCAGATTACACTCAGCTCTGGGCTCTTTGCAGTATGTGTTGGATCCCTGCCTTCTAAAAGCTGAGAAATACCTTTTGATCTGTGTACCTAGAAGGGTTTTGGAGAAGAGAGAGCTGCAAATAAAAAGACACAGCTTATATTATGTTATGTTTGACTATTCTATTTTAACTGCTGAAATGAGTTTCATTTATTGTACATGTGGAGTGGATGAGGAGGTATTGAGGCCACATCAATGTCTAAGCACAGGTCAGGTTTAATTCACGAGGCATACAGTATCTGATACTCCCTAGAGAAATTGTAAACCGCTAAGCAACTACATACTGCAGTGGACACTGATGGGTATAAAAATGCATTTGAAGCGATTGTATGATATGGTGGATTTACCCATGTAGCAATGACCTCTGATGCAAATGCTTGTAGTGCAGCAAAGATCAAAGCAAAGAAACATTGATTTTATTTCTCCTTTGTGTGTCACTATATCCTGTCCCTTCTAATCAGCAACATACATGAATGCTGTGTTTTCTGCTGCTGTAGCCCTTCCATGTGCAGGAATCCAAAGAAGCATTGCACTGATTTTGATAGGCAGCGCACAATATTAACACATTTGAAATGTGTGTGACCTTAATTTTTATCTCCACGGGGTATGAGCTGCGTGATAAGCTGAGAGGAAGACGAAATGGAATAATGAATGCTGCCTCACATATACATAATTCTCTGTTCATTCAGTCATCACAGCATAGCTGTCTAATATGAAATCCACAGAACGCTACAGGTGTGTCTGTAACCATAACCAACCTTTTTCTACAGATCTAGATGGATATAGAATAATCCCTGACAGAACTTCTTCTTTACGGCTGGTTAATTTTCCTGGAATCTTGTGGCCTTTTATTTTACATATATTTAGAGAAACATTTCATGTATAAGCTGTTTCATATTAGATAGAGTATAGAGATTTAGCTAGACTTTGAAATACAATCTGCAGTCCTAGTATGTCCAGAGGATGTTTGTAAATTATGATTGAGCATTTGGCCACCTTGATTTCTCGGTTTATTATACTGCAATTACAGCCAACAAATTGTGAGTGAAGATTAAGTGTTTATTGCTTTTTGTATTGTCATTACCATACCAGTATGTATGGTACACATCAAGCAAACCTGACAATTTGTGTAATGGTGATGGCTAGAGGGCATCTATTATGCAGATGAGCGTTTACAGTATGATCAGTCGAGAGTAAAAGATGAAATTCCTATAAAAGACGCCTCATCTGTCTTGTTTCCGGAGTTTCTGCTTTTATCAAATAGGTTAAGCAAGGGCTTCTTTTTATATTTATTTTTAACAATAGAATTAGATTCATTATGTTCCCATTCACTTAACATGTGCACACTAGCCCTTTAAATGTATTTCTACTTTGCAGCCAAATTGGGATCATACCTACTTTATATTATATGTTCCTATTTGCACAGCTTAAAATTAAAATTGCGTCTCACCTTTACACATGATTTTTTTCTGAAAACTCCAAAACGTAAACACGTTTCGTTCTTTACTTCTGTGTAATGTTTGAGGGTGCTAGGGAGATATGTTTGTCTTATTTACACTGTCCGTACTGTGCTGGCAGATCCTAAAGTGGAACTAAACTGTGCTGTATATGAACACCACAAACTGAAAATGCTATTTAAAGTGGATGTAAATCCTCTCCTATACCCAGTGAAGTAAACAGCCTCAGATGATACACAGAGATGAAACAAATCTCCCTACATACGTTTTACATGCATATCTGCTATCTTCAGCTTTATATATTCTTTAGAAAGTGCACATTGTGTTAGAGATTTTCTGAAGTTTGGGCATACAGCCAATATAGCTGATTGGAGGAAAGACGCACACCCCACTCCACATAGGCAGAGACTCGCAGAGCTGTGTTGTGATAAGTCAAGCTCTCTGCTAATCTATTTATAGCAACCTCCTTTGACACAAATTTCAGGCTGGTTTTATCTCCTGTGATGGAGAACTTGTCCGAAGTCATCATACTGATAACAGAAAAATGGAGCAGCAGAAAGCCACTGAACTTAGTGCTTTGGAGAGACATAAGAAAACACTGCAGATCTATGTGCTTAGCTCAAATTTCATGAATCAGGTTTACGTCCACTTTAATTAATTTTTAACCACTTCAGCCCCAGCCACCGTTGTCATACGGCGGCTGCTTCCTGTGAATCGCCACAGTTGTAAAGCGGTGCAAGGCTGTATCTCCTACCTAAACACACAGCTATTGACTAACTGTTCAGTTTATCATGTGATTGTGGTATACAGATCAGCGAAAAAGCTGTATAGTGGCAGTATTTTAATGTAAATAGATTTATAAGCTGTAGTAGCTGTGAGGGGCAGAGGAACTATTTTCATATTACTGGGTTTAGTAACACTTTAAAGTTGAACTAAAGTTCCACTGTTACATACTTCTTGCGGGCAGGCTTTTTTAAAATATATTATTGCTTTTTATACAGCGCTGTCAATTTACGCAACCCTTTACGTATTTATTGCACATTCACATCAGTCCCTGCCCTCAGGGAGCTTACAATCTAAGGTCTCTAACTCACATTCATACATACACATAGTAGGACCAACTTAGACAGGAGCCAGTTAACTTACCAGCATGTCTGTGGAGTGTGGGAGGACACTGAAGGAAACCCAAGCATGCCCAAGGCAAAAATGCAAATTCCAGGCAGATAGTATGATGGTTGGGATATGAACCGATAACCAATACACCACGGTGCCCACATGTAAATTGAGCTATGCATGCGCAGCATCTTGCCTTATGCCCATGTGCTGGATCGACAAGCTCATGCCAAACAAAATGGCCAAAAACTGGCACACGAGAAGATGCCAGCGAGGGACGGTTGGAAAGGTGCATATTAATACCTTTTATTCCACTTTAATGCACTTGTAGGCCAGCATGTCTATGAAGTGTCCCTAAATAAGCATATTTTGTTCTGACTGATATATTGTACCTATAGAGTATATTACAATAATTTTTAACTACAGTATCTCACAAAAGTGAATACAGCCCTCACATTTTTGTAAATATTTTATTTTATCTTTTCATGTGAAGTAGTGAGTGTACTTTTTGCTGTCTCCTCTAAATAACGCAACACACAACCATTAATGTCTAAACCACTGCCAACAAAAGTGAGTACACCCCTAAGTGAAAATGTCCAAATTGGGCCCAAAGTGTTGATATTTTTTGTAGCCACCATTATTTTCCAGCACTGCCTTAACCCTCTTGGGCATGGAGTTCACCAGAGCTTCACAGGTTGCCACTGGAGTCCTCTTCCACTCCTCCATGATGATATCACAGGTTTGGGGGATGTTAGAGAACTTGCACTCCTCCACCTCTCATTTGAGGATGCCCCACAGATGCTCAATAGGGTTTAGGTCTGGAGACATGCTTGGGCAGTCCAACATTTTTACCCTCAGCTTCTTTAGCAAGGCAGTGTGTCATGCACCTGGTGGTGGAGTCTGCAACTGCCGAGGACAGCCGCTCTAACAGTCCTGACTCAGGAACCCCTGATATAACAAACAGGAGGCTCAAGAGTGCAGAATGGCACGAGTGCTTGACTGGAACACAGGTGCGGTGGTCACAGGCAGGGCTGGAGCAGAGGAGGAACTCCGGGAAACAGCTGACGATAGCCCTGTCCCGTTGAACCAAGCAGGTGATGCTGGATGAGAAGGCCAGAGACAGACTGGAAAAGCGAGCAGGCAGGCAGATCAGGAACTGAGGAGCAGGCAGAAGGATGGTCAGACACAGGCCGGGGTCGGCAACGGGCTGAGAGCGTGGTACCAAGGAGCAGGCAAAAGGATCGTCAAGGAAAGCCAAAGGTCAGGGCAGGCAGATAGCGGTGTCAGGATCAAGCCGATAGATCAGAAGAACGGGTTCAGCAGATAGACAGGTAACTGGAATCTCAGGAACGTTGTAGACCAAACGGCATTGATCCCATGTCACTGTCCAGTTTAAATAGCCCCTTTGGCGCTAAGAACGGTTATGAACGGGAATGCGCGGCTCCCGGTCACGCGTGCGCGCGACCGTTCGTGCCATCCGTTCGTGCACGCGTCCTGCGCACCGTGTTTCTTGTTATGGAAACACGAGTTCTCCGCCGACGAGGAACCATGG
>BLSH010078701.1:1059243-1076651 GCA_018402905.1 Glandirana rugosa | reverse complement strand
TCTGGGAGGCTGTGGTTGCTGCTGCACGCAATGTTGATGGTGAACAGATCAAAACACTGACAGAATCCATGGATGGCAGGCTTTTGAGTGTCCTTGCAAAGAAAGGTGGCTATATTGGTCACTGATTTGTTTTTGTTTTGTTTTTGAATGTCAGAAATGTATATTTGTGAATTTTGAGATGTTATATTGGTTTCACTGCTGAAAATAAATAATTGAAATGGGTATATATTTGTTTTTTGTTAAGTTGCCTAATAATTATGCACAGTAATAGTCACCTGCACACACAGATATCCTCCTAAAATAGCTACAACTAAAAACAAACTAAAAACTACTTCCAAAAATATTCAGCTTTGATATTAATGAGTTTTTGGAATCATTGAGAACATGGTTGTTGTTCAATAATAAAATTATTCCTCAAAAATACAACTTGCCTAATAATTCTGCACTCCCTGTATATATATATATATATAAAATTACAGAAACCCTTTGAAACCCTTTTGAAAACACATCATATCTCAATGGGGATAATGATCATGCTGGAGATCTATGCTGATATAGACTGGGTGATGGGTTAGGAATGAAAGTATGCCACATTGTTTGATGGAAATGAAAATTATCAACCTACAGAGGGAATCGGACACCCCAGAAATCAAATTACTGTGCATAATTATTAGGCAGCAGGCTAATCCATTTTGCTGAAATTTCATTGCAGCAACTCAAAATGGTACTCGGTAGTTTGTATGGCCTACATGTGCTTGTATGCATGCTAGACAACATCGGGGCATGCTCCTAATGAGACGATGGATGGTGTCCTGGAGTATTTCCTCCCAGACCTGGACCAGGGTATCACTGAGTACCTGAACAGACTGAGGTGCAACCTGGCAGCGTCGGATGGATGTCCCAGAGGTGACATTGAATTCTATTGAATTTAGGTCTGGCGAGTATGGGGGTCATTCAGTAGTATCAATTCCCTCATCCTCCCAGAACTGGCTGCATACTCTCGCCACATGGGGCCGGGCATTGTCTTGCACCAGGAGGAACCCAAGACCCACTGCACCAGCATAGGATCTGACAATGGGTCCAAGGATTTCATCCTGATACCTAATAGCAGTCAGGGTGCCATTGTCTAGCCTATAGAGGTCTGTGTGTCCCTCCATGGATATGCCTCCTCAGATCATCACTGACCCACCACCAAACTGGTCAGGCTGAATGTTACAGGCAGCATAACATTCTCTGACTTCTCCAGACCCTTTCAAGTCTGTCACATGTGCTCAGGGTGAACCTGCTCTCCTCTGTGAAAAGCACAGGGCACCAGTGGCAGACCTGCCAATTCTGGTGTTAAATGGCAAATGTCAATTGAGCTCCGCGGTGCCTGGCAGTGAGCACAGGGTCCACTAGAGGACGTCGGGCCCTCAGGCCACCCTCCTGAAGTCTGTTTCTGATTGGTTAGAGACATTCACACCAGTGGCCTGCTGGAGGTCATTTTTTAGGGCTCTGACAGTGCTCATCCTGTTCCTCCTTGCACAAAGCAGCAGATACCGGCCTTCTATGGCCCTGTCCAGTTCTCCTAGAGCAGGGGTAGGCAACCTGCGGCTCTCTAGCTGTTGTAGAACTACATTTCCCATGAGGCATTGCAAGGCTGCTGGATACAATTACTCACAGAAGCATGATGGGAAATGTAGTTCTACAACAGCTGGAGAGCCGCAGGTTCCCTACCCCTGTCCTTGAGTAACTGACTGTCTCCTGGAATCTCCTCCATGCCCCTGAGACAATGGCAATGGCACGTACTGATGTGCCATCGGGAGGAGATGGACTGCCTGTGAAACCTCTATAGGGTCCAGGTATCGTCTCATAGTGACACTGACCCTAGTCAAATGCAAAACTAGTGAAAAACAGTCAGAAAAGATGAGTAGGGAAAAAAATGTCAGTGGCATCCACCTTTAAAACTATTCCTGTTTTGGAGGGCATCTCATTGTTGCCCATCTAGTGCACCTGTTGTTAATCTCATTAACACCAAAGCAGCTGAAACTGATTAACAACCCCCTCTGCTACTTAACTGACCAAATCAGTATCCCAAGAGTTTAGTTGACTTGATGCTATACTCTGATTAAAAAGTGTTCCTTTAATTTTTTTGAGCAGCGTGTGTGTATGTGTATATATATATATATATATATATATATATATATATACATATATATCCTTGCGTTTCTGTGTTTGGTGCAAATATTTTTATTGTAATGCAAACAATTAAGACTAAAAAAAAACACACAGAGAAATCTTAATTGTGCATATGTATTCATCCCTTTTGAAAAGTCAGTACTTTTTAGAGCATCATTTTCTGCAATTACAGCTACAAGTCTGTTGGAGTATTTTTGCTTAGCACATCTAACCACTGCAGTTACCCATTCTTCAAGGCAAAACTTCTCATTCAGGGTGTATAGGCTAACCACTTGCCTACTGGGCACTTATACCCCCTTCCTGCCAAGGCCAATTTTCAGCTTTCACTACTGTTGCACTTTGAATGACAATTGCGCGGCCATGCAACACTGTACCCATATGAAATTTGTATATTTTTTTTCTCACGAATAGAGCTTTCTTTTGATGGTATGTAATCACCACTGAGTATTTTTTTGCTAAAAAAAAAAAAAATTCTGACACTTTTGGCCCTGGCACTGATGGGCGCTGATTAATTGACACTGTTAGATGGCACTGATGAGGCTTCACTAATGGGTTCTGATAGGCAGCACTGATTTGTGGCACTGATAGTCGGCACTAAAGGGCACTGATAGGCACTGGTAGGCGGCACCGATGGCACTGATGGGCAGTACTGATGAGGAGGCACTGTCAGGCACTATTGGGACTGCACTGATAATCAGGACACTGATGATCAGTGCCCTGAATATAAATGTAGCTGTCGCTTTAGCACAAGCTGGTTATCGGCTCTCTTCTCCTCACGCTGTCAGCTAACTGGCTTGTGCTTACATAGTGATCAACTGTCAGTGGACACAGCTGTAGCATGCTGTAGCTGTCTTTCGGCTATAGCATGGGCGGGAAGGGGTTAAGTTGGTGTACAACAATCTTCGAGTCATGCCACAGATTCTCAATTGGATTGAGGCCTAGGCTTTGACTAGGCCATTTCAAGACATTGGACTGTAAATCTGTAAAGCTTTAATCCACTCCAGCGTAGCTTTAGCAGTATGCTTAGAGTCCTTATCCTGCTGGAAAGTGAACCTCCACTCACGTCTCGCTGACCGAAACAGATTTTGTACAAAGACAAAAAAAATCCCACAGCATAATCCTGCCACCACAATGTTCCACTGTGGGGGATGATGTTCTTAGGGTGATGGGATGTGTTGAGTTTGCACCACACAGAGTTTCTCATGATGGCCAACATTTCAGTTTTAGTCTCAGAGACTTGAGAACCTTCCTCTGTGTGTTTGGGGAGTCTCCCATGTGCTGTTTAGCGAACGCCAGTTTTTCTTCTTTTTTTTTATTTTTTTTTTATATTTAAGCGTGGCATTCACGGCTTAAAACAGTCCTATGGACAAATATTCCCATCTCTATCTCACTGTGGTGAAATCCAGTTCTCTTTATTTTCTCAATGAAGCACAAACTCTGCAGAGGAAATATTTTTCTACATAATGCACTGTTAGTATTGGTTTACAAGTATAAGGCCATTGCAGGGCCTCTTCACTCAAACCATCTCCCTAATTGCTCAGGAAAGTTGTGCTTGCCATTACTCATCATTGCAGAAGTATATTCAGTGGTAAAACATTTTCCAACATTAGCACAAAGGTGAAAATCCTAAGTGACATGTTTATACTTAGCCAAAACATGTTAAAGCATATTGAACCCAAAACCAAAAAATGTTATATTGCAGCTTGTCAATCCTTCGATGTAGTGGCTGAATTTGTTTCTTATATCTTGACACTACAGGATGTAAGACTGTAGTCCTATATCATGGGTTGTATGCAGGCTGCCTGCAGGTGATTGGATACTGAAAAAGGACTTTGCTAAGGCTGCCCCTAGTGCATACTCCTATAACCCCACCCATTCTATAAGACTACAATTTTTTCCTAGTGTCTATAGGTGATCAACCACTTTTCCCTTTTCCTTTTTGTAGATTTGTTTTAAATCCATTCCTTTTTTATTTAGATCTATGCCATTTCTAGTTCAGTAAACCTGAGTGGTACCTGAAGGACCCCACTTTGTGGAGCTGGCCTGTAATGTTTGCTTCAGGCATTGGATCCTGCTTTGGGGGCTTACATTGGCACATTGTTGCAATGAGTGTAGTTAGCCACAGGGTGCTATACAGGCCTATGGTCAATCTCTGTGGTTCACAGACCTTGAAGACCCCTTCGAGGGTATAAAAGAACCCAATACGTACATGAGGCAATATTGGACTTTCATGGTACGGTATGAGTTCACAAAAGGAATTTTTTTTATAAAAGTACAAGTTTATTTGAAATGTTAAAAAAATGCCCACGTGGGCAGACATACAACATATAAACACGTTTTCACACTGTTGGAGAGCAAAGAAAACCACTCAGTACCAAATACTGATATGAACTGGAGGGGGGTGGATGTACAAACCCTAGGAGGGGAATTATGTATTCATCTCTATCCAATCATATACTCTACATGTTTCGCGGAGATCCGCTTCCTCAGGAGTGTCATTCAGAGATAGGTATATCATTTCTAACAGAGAAACGTATGTATGAATATCCATAACAATATTCATCATGGGGCACCAACACCCACATATTTTTTGCTGGCCCGACGCTCCATGACTGTAAAAAACATGGTATGCAGTTTTCATTGTAATATATCTGTCAGACCTATCAGGAGAAAAAAATCTTTTGGTTTCAGATGCCGATCCAGAAAATTGTCAGTCTCCCGGGGGAGTGTGGGCCCAGGTAATGGTTAAAAGAGGATATACAGTACAACTGTTGGAAGAAATAAAACAGGTAAGTAGGGGACTAAATGTCACCCAATATGGTTTATCATGGGGCCCCCAATATATGTGGGGAGGAAAAATGGTAACATATGTTCAAAAAACAAATAAAATAAAGCCACAAAGCTAATACACACCCTTTAGTAGTTTTCATAAAATAAAAACATGGATGCGGCTGGAATGGAGAACGAACATATTCATCATAAGGATATCCAGAGCTGATAAACAATCACTTTGTCTTATAACAAAAAAAGCCTCAATAGGACCTATAAGGATGGGAATGCTATCAATACATGCATACATAAAGATTGGATATAACAAAGGGTCATTAGTGGTAATCTATACAAAAGCTTACATCATTTGAGAGGCCCAAAAGTAACTCCCATACTGAGGTGAACCGCCTAAGCTTGGATAAAGGTATTCACAAAGACACAATCAGACCCTGAGAGATTCAGCATATTTACACTAATACCCCAGATTATGAGGCTGTTGCTCTCCAACAGTGTGTACACGTGTTTTATATGTTGTATGTCTGCCCATGTGGGCATTATTTTAACATTTCCAATAAATTTGTACTTTTGTAAAAAAAAATTCCTTTGTGAATTCATACTGTACCACGAAAGTCCAATATTGCCTCATGTATGTATGGATTCTATTAAATTGATAGGACGAATGTTCTCTTATGATAATTTCCAAAAAGTGGCTTATCTTCCCTTCGGGGGTATGCCCACCTTGATAGGTGAAGCCTGGACCTTTATTGGGCCCTGTGACATGGACAAGGTTAGACATGGTTTCCCTGTAATTTAGACCATTCCTAACACAAGCGGATGTATAGGCACCAGAAGAGAGAGTTATTCACTTATTGTCTTACTTTCCCATTTTACTTGTCTCTGGCGCCATAAGTGTTTTCACTTAGTGGTTGTAAACCTCAGTCATGAAATCTAAACAAAGCACATATATCTTTAGTGTTTACTTGTCTTTCTCCAAAGCTCATGGTGTCATTTCTCTCAGGTGCTTGGTTCCTCTGTTATCCGCATGTGTGACTTCTGACAAGTTGTCCCGACATCAGAGATGAAATGGGGAATGGAGGCAAGCTCAGCACACAGCTTGTCTATTCACATAGATACTTCATTCCTGTGCAGTGTGTGAAGTGCGGTGTGTCCCTTTGCTCCAATCAGCTCACACACACTGTACAAGATCTCTGGCTCTTCAGCACTTTGAAGGGATGTAACAAAGAGAAGACTACAGATAAACTAGTAAAACTTGTGTAGGGGGGTTTATTTCATCTTTCTGTATCATCTGAGGCTTTTCACTTCACTGGGTATATGAGAGGGTTTACAACCACTTTAATTTAAATTTGGCATTCTTTCCCGATCTGTGCTTTGTCTTGGGATGGTGATGTATTTTCATCACATCTGCTGGCTGAGACACTTCCACCCAGCATATTGGCAGGAAAGGTATACACCACATTTGCTGCATTTAAAAAATGCAAAACCCCATTCTTTCCACATCCATTCTGTGAGTATCCCACTGGGCACACCCTCACTCTAACAATAGCGGGGCACATAGGATCTAGGACAAAATGATTGAATACAACTCATTCTGATGGTAGCCTACACTAAACTTAAAACACTGCTCAGAGTAATAACTGTTCCCTTGTTCCAGATCAATGTCCTATTATGATACTGCTCACCTCCTCTTACTCTAGCTCCCTCTCAGGCTCACATAATGCAGCTTATCTGAAAAAAGTGAATTTCTCTGCCATTACGTTTAAATTATTTGTAAAACTTCCAGCACTCCTAGAACCTTTGGTTCCCAGGGGTGAAAAACACTACCCTGCCTTTCTCCCCATGCCTCTATTTATGAATCAGAGATGGTGCCTCCTTACCTGTTTGAGGATGAATTGGAGGAAAGCAAAGGGGGTGAAGATATTGTAGCAGAAGCTGCAGAAGATTTTTTTCAACCTGTGCATTTTATGAAACAGGATTTTTTCCAGTACCGTCATGAGACATTACAACAACTTTGTTAAAAATCAATTCATTATATTACCTATTGACAATTAAAAAATTGAAAAACATTAAAAACATTGCAAGTCGTCTGAAATGGTCACTAAACCCAAAAGGTACCTCCAAGAAATGGTATTGAAATATTCAAACTCTCATCAGCGGTTACCCGCTTCTTCAGGAGAGGAGACAAGAGCAAGTAGAGAATGAGGACCATACACTCAAAGGCTATCACATGGCTAGTAAACACATGTAGAAGGCATCAGAGTCACCCCTTCCACGGCAAGCATGGTAGCAAATCAAGGGAATCCTATGGGCACTCAAGGAGATGTTCCCGTCAAACTTGGTATTTAAAAAAGCCGCAGATAAATTATCTGGCAGTGGGGTCTTTGAAATATAGCGGAATCATGAATTATGAGGAAAGGAGCTGAATGCATCTCATTGTTGCTTCCATTGAACATACTTTCAGTATGAAGTATCACGTGTATGTACTGCAGACAACCTTAAAGAGGTGGTGATCTACCTAAACAACATGGGAGAATTCAAAGATCACTGGGCACAGTGTTGACCTGTATTGCCTCCTCACACCTGATTTAAACCTCTAATTTCTGTACTACCGTGCATGGCAATCATTAAAATCAGGCGGTGAGGAGGTAAAGGGCACCATATCTGTAAGATTTAATGGAAGCCTCTGGCTAAACACAGCAAACCCACAGGAAAGCTGTAGGTACACTTCACTGCACCCGTGGTGTAGGTAAACCGCAGCCCATCAGTGTGAAAGCAACCCTATAGTATTATGCCCAGTGTATAGCTTCACACTGACCGGAAGATCTTTTCTTTCCTGCTGCTGGCACCACTGTGGAGAGCGCTAGCCTGGATAAGAGGGTGGAGTGCATTTGGTATCACTCCTCATGGGACAGGAGCCAGCACTACAGAGGAGGCATTGGCTTATGGGACTCTTGCTCCCTACTACAGATCCAGCTTTACAGGTAGTCCTTCTCCATTGCACTCTGATGCTTTGGAATGGTGGGTCAGCAATCGACCGCGATCTACCAGTCACCTGTACAGGATCTACCAGTTGATGGCGATCTACAGGTTGCTGACCCCTGATGTACTGGGTTTAAATTCCACAGGCAAGATAGCAGTTTGCAAAAAAGAGGGATTTTTCAAAATATTTTATGAAGCAGCTCCTGGATAACAAGGGTCAGCCGCATGCAACCACCGCCATACTAAACACAAACTATTAATTTGGGCAGTGATTGAAAGGATGGACTTTATAGGCACCAAGTATTAAAATTGATAATAATTTTATTGGTTACAAAAATATTTTTTTACATATAAAAACATGAATACAATATCCATTCAATACATAGGTTTGTGATCTTGTTGTCTCCATAAAGATGGCCACATCTATCATGTAAACCAGGACATGGACGACCTGGTGGCAGTTGCCACTTAGTAGATTTGAATTTTTTAGGCAAAAAGCAACTCTACATGTTTCGCAAAAGATCGCTTCTTCGGGAGCTTTATAGCTTTTACTAAAAAGGTGGAGACAACATTACAACAGATGTGTTAATATTGACAAACATATATTTATAAATAAGATGCAAAGTTTTTATATGTACATGAACAATAAGTATACCGCATCCAACGCATGAACACTCCACCACACCGGAATAGAGCACTATGTGAACCTGGGGACATGTCCTACATACTCAAAGAATAGTAGAGAAGACACAACAAGCACCATCATGTGCGTATATAGTAGCACATTGGTATAAACAGCCAAGCCCCTCGGTGTCATGCGTTGATTGCAGTAAAACAGGACTGCAAGTGAAAAAAAATCGCAAAATGCGATAAGACACCTATACCTACAACTATACTTGCCTACAGTGGGTCACATACACATATATACCAGTGCCCAATAGGATGCACTAGTCTGATGGATATGGGATTATAACACTGATCACTAGGCAGGGAGATACAACTCCCACTGAAACCCACCTTGAGGCACTAATCCTCCTACCAATACCCGTGGTAGGGCATTATTCCTCCTACTGATCACAGGTGCCATGTCAGTTTTTTACACCCACTGACCACCAAGCCTGAGGCATTGTTTACGCTCACTGAGGCTAGCCCTGGGACATTTTATACCCCCACTGGCCACAATCCAGTCCCCCTTAGTCTGAAGGAAAGTAAACTTGGTCCTTTGTTTAGAAACTCCTGCTCTGGAGAATTTAATCCACTGAGTCTCTAGAATGTCTTGTACCTGTGCACATAGTTTTTGTATGATTCTGTGGTTGGAAGCTTTGTCTGCTGAACTTGCTTGTGGAAGGCACCTCTTCTGCTTGTCTTTTGATAGTGAACACCTGTACACCCTGAACTTGAACACCCTGAACACCCACAGCTGCTGTTTCTGCTCGGTGAAAGGGGCACTCACCTTAAGCATCAGCTTCAAAACCAAGGCTCTTCGCTTTTTTCATTTCAAGTTCTGGCCCAAAAGGTCCACCAAGCCTTCTCAGAAGCCCTTCTCACAATGTAGTGGTGCCCCCACTCTTTAGAGTGGGGGTCGTTTTTTGGCGTTTGTGCCAGTCTGGATCTGAAAGGTCCCAGACCTCTGGGTCTAATCTATCAGTAAATAAACAGGATGCCTATCTCATATCCCCATTTTACTTATACACCAGC
Organism: Glandirana rugosa; assembly: GCA_018402905.1. Taxonomy (NCBI): domain Eukaryota; kingdom Metazoa; phylum Chordata; class Amphibia; order Anura; family Ranidae; genus Glandirana; species Glandirana rugosa. Next base: position 1,067,009 of record BLSH010078701.1, on the reverse strand, counting down.
ACTTTCTATAGTTTTCTGTTAGAGATCAGCACTTCTAATTTATAGAACTGCCATTCTGACTTCCTTCTGCACCCAAAGTGTTTGCAAAGGTCCTTGCCCTGCTTCTTGTTCCTCTGTGGACTCGGCCTCCATGTCGCAGGATAATTGAATGACTTTTGACTAAAGGGCTCCTCCGCCACGACACTGTTAACCAGTATCCAAAAGACTATTCAGTTTCTTTAAACCTTTGGCTGGTTAATGAACATTTTAAAATCTCTCCGGCCCACTGTGTAAAGTACCTAGGTCTAATCTTGGACACTCATAAATCCAAAATGCAGCCCTTTGTTTGCTTCTGTTTGAGGGTTCTGGACCTAATGGTATCCTCCTTTTGATGCGGTTCCCTTTGCCCAGTTTCACTCCAGAACACTCCAGCTCAACATCCTCACCTTTTGGAACAGACAGATCCATCCTCTGGACTATCTTCTGCATCTAACCAGCCAGGCAGTTCTCTTCATTGCATGGTGAATCTGCAGCTCTGCGCTGGAGTCAATCAAGTGTTTCCTTTGCATGCCCTGAAAGATGGTCACAGTGAACACGTGCCTTTTCAAAGTTTAGATTGAATTTTTAACTCTTTAACTGTCCAGGGGATCTGGTCTTCAGTTAAGTCGAGACATCATCATCATTCTGGAACTGAGAGCCATCATAGAATGTCTAACTTTGAATACCCCCTTCTGCAGGATCACCCTGTCAGGTTGCAGTCAGATAATGTGTAAGCAGGATTGCAGCCCTAGCAGATGTTTTTGCCAGTGTCCAATTGCCTGAAGGTAGCCTGCATATAACCTATTGTCTGACAACAGGCTTCTGTCCTCTTCTGAATTCAAGATGAGGACTTTACAGGCAAGTCAAAATTTCAGCTTTTTCTTTTGTTTTTCACCTGGAGATTCTGCCAATAACACATTTCCAGGCCTAGGATGAAAACACTCACAGCACTGTATCTATGGAGGAGCAGCGTTGTCCCCCTAGGCTGTTCTCCTAATTTGGACTACAAACCCCTCCCAAATAATTAGTTACACTGTTTGTAGTTATAGGCAACACCTAAGAACAGCTAATGTTGAGTTTTTTTGTTAAGTCCACAGGAAGGACACTATTTTGCTAAGGCCTCATGCACACAGTTACATGCTGAAAAGTCTTCTAGCATAAAAATTGCCGCTGTCCTGTGCCTGAGGTGCTGAAATGGTCACCAGTGTGCATGAGGCCAAAGAGGGTCAACAGGTATTTTTACTGTGCTTGCAGAAAATGTACTTGGCCTTACAAAAGAAATTGAATGCTGCTGTTGCTAAATATAAGGGCTTGCAAGCTGCAATATTATACATTTTTGTTTGGATTTAGACATACTTAATACTTTTCACTACATACTATTCACTAAGATCCAAAATGCATAATCTGACAAGTCTGCCTGCATTCTGAAGCTCCAGTAAATTATTTTGGACAGTGAACCTGCATCTGCCCTAATGAATGCAGCATGCTTTTGACATCAGTTTGAGACACTTGAGATTATTCAGAATCCATTATGAGTGCGTTTGTCCTGCAGTTTGTTTCTTTTATTTCTTCCAGCCCATAAAATTCAACAGATAAATATGTATAGTGCATTAAAAGTGCAAAAATATATTGGGAAGAATTTGATAAAGCTGCTCCGTCTCCGGTGTTAAAGTAGAAGTCCAGTCAAATCCTAACTATACTTAAAGCCCATTCTAACTGCCCTGTAAAGGCTAGATGCTTGTACCTACCTATGTTGAGAGCACTCTCACCTGGTCACATGATCTTTCCAGTGGCGGCTTTTGTGAAGAGGAGAGATCAGACAATTACTGTAATGCCTGTGTAGTGATGTCACCCACAGGCTTACTATGGGGCATCCGTTGTAAGCTGTCCCTGCTCTACCATGAGCTGGTGCTGGAATCTGTTCATTTGACCAGACTGAAGCTCCCTCAGCATAGATAAGCATCTTTCCTTCACAGGGTAGTTAAAACAGGCTTAGAATGGGGTGGGATCACATTTAAGCATAGTTAGGGTTTGACTGGACTTCGTTTAATTCCCCTTGTGAATGTGTTGCGGCAAATTCATGAAGAATTTGCAACACTTCTGGTTCTGGCAATGACTTGTACACCAAATTCTGGCTGTTCTAAAATGGGCAACTTTTACATTGTGGTACAATGAATACGCCAAATTCAAAATAAAATACTGACAGTTTGTATCTTATGAAAGTGAAGCTAATTAAGATCAACTCTTTTGGCATACAGAGAGAAGCTGGCGTAGACATATTTTGCGATATTGGCTCACGTGCATTCACATGCACAAAATTCAAATGCAAGTTCTCTAGCCAGGTACATGAATTTAGTGCATACTGCACCACTTTAAGGCTTCATGCACACTAGCGTTTTTTTAAGCTCCTAGAAGCTGTTAGCATTTTTTTTCTGCTGCTAGAAGCTAATTAGTGTTATCCTATGTGTCCATGCACACTACTTTAGGCTATTAGCATTTTTTGAGCTTCAGCGTCTAGGAGCAGAAAAAAAAATAGTTTTTGTAGATTTTCCTGGAGCGTTTTTCCAGCAGAAACACTCCTAAACACTGCTAAACACTTCTAAATGCTACTAATCATGTTTTTTTAGCTTTTTTTCCCCCCATTACTGCAAAACGATGCTAAAATGCTACTACAAAAGGCTATTACCAGCATTTTTATCCAGTTATTTTTTCCAGCGTTTTCTTAGCTTAAAAAAATGCTAGTGTGCATGTAGCCAGAATGCATGAGAGACAATTTCACATAATTTGTCTGCACTAGTCTTTATTAATTCCAGAAATTATGTTTAAGTTTGTTCACTGCATAGGTTGTATTAACTACACCTTACTGAGGAACTCAAGCATGTCAGTTGACCAAGGGCCAAAAGTGAGCGTAATATTCCTGCTGCAGGGGTTACAGTAAATGTGTATTTGTCTTGTTATGTGATGTTCAGCTTGGCTGTAATCATCCAGAGCGAGAAAATTGTTCTGTAGCGCTACGATTAGTCAGGGCTGGGAGGGAACATCTTAAACATGAAGATTTTCCCAGCTGGTGGTTGACCTGTCAGTCGGCATGTGCTGAGGGCAGTGGCTGCATAATGATATCGGTAGGTGTAAATTCCGGGTTTTCTATTTGGAGTCAGAGTTGTGAGTCTGTGCAATGTGAAGAAATATTTTATTTTCCTTTATTAAAGGGTTACTAAAGTCAGAATTTTTTTATTATTATTAAAATAACAAACATGTTATACTCACCTGCTCTATGCAGTGGTATTGCACACAGTGGGCCCCGATCCTCCTCCTCTTCGGTCCCTGTCGGCTATCTTGGCACCTCCTCTTCTTTTTCCATCCCCATAGCAAATCCCATGGAAAGCTGTTTGTTATGGGGACACACTGTGCGTGCTCGCTCCCGACCTGTGTGTCTACGGAGCCGTGCTCCATAGACTTGCACAGCGCGACTTAGACCCGCCCCCACTTCCTCTTCACTGCATTTGATTGACAGCAGCAAGAACCAATGGCTCCTGCTGCTGCTCGAATGCTGTGTAATGAGAAAGTAAGGAGAGAATAGATGCAACCATGCACAGCACTGATCTCTTCTTCCTTCTCTTCCTCTTCATACAGCGGAAGAGGGACACAGGGAAACTGAAAATGTTTTTTACTTTAATGCAAACAATGCTTAAACACTTTAATCAAGTGTTATTTGTTGGAAAAGTTTTTTCTGGGGTAGCATTTTATACACTATTCATTTATCACAGGCACTGTTTGCATTACTTGGATTTGTCGTGAATATTGGACAGTGTGTTGGAAAATACTTGTCCGTTGTATCTTTCACGTTCACATTAAGAGGAACTGCAGTCTGCTCACATAATTTGTAATAAAAACATCTTTGCCATTCTGAAACTTCCCTCCAACCACTTTGCATTTTAATTTATATATCTTGTGATTCTGTGCTTGCCAAATATGTTGCAGAAATCTCCCTCCACTGAGTCTGGCTGCAATCACTGTGCAATTAACTGTGGGCAGCTGAAGCTGCTGCCTGTTCACTTCCTGCATTTACACAGACACACAGAGGCACACCTCCAGCCCTGCAGCTCTCATTGGCCCTCTTATGACTCATCCCCCCTCCCTTCCTGGCAAACCCTCATGAGAGTGAGAGGGAGAGCTGTGCATGATGTCAAATGCTGAGGCTTTTTTTCCAGCCAAGAAACCCGAAGTGGGCTATATATAGTAAAAAATGTTTTGCTATCCAAAGTTAAAACAACAAGGGCAGAGGATTTAATAGATGCAAAGATGAAAAAAATGACTGAAGTTCTGCTTTAACTTGAGATTTTAAAGTGTCATTAAATCCAGACTATGACACTCTCTCATTACATGCTATATAACAGAATTTACATACTCACAAAGCCTCTAAAGCTTTTGTTTTGTGCAGAGTGAGATATACCTGGTTGATGCTGTCTCTCTGTTCTCTGTGTCCCCATTGCAGGTTGAGATTGTCTAGACCAGCTGATGTCCTCTACAGAGCATGCTCATATTTCAGTTCCCTTCTAAGCTCTTCATTTTCACCTTTTTCTTATCTGTGCAGCCCGCATGAGTATAGAGTTACACATATGGGTGTATACGCAGTGGTAAATGACACTCCCCTTTCTCCTTCCTGTATGTTCTGTTGCTAAACACAATGGGGTAGGATATCGTATGCTGATTGATTACATTCACTAAAACTCACAAAAAAGCTAAGCTTTTATATAAATCAGTATTAAATATATCAAGCATAATTGCTAATACCTGTAAAGTAAAAAAGAGCCTTGGTTGCAGATGTTGTCTGAATAAAATGAACGCTAGTGTCGATGATCCTTTGATTCTGTCTACACCATATCAATTCCGAAAAACACAATACTTGATGTTCAATAAAAATTTATAGGGCGCTATGAAACCATTTTTTGATATTTACAGTTTTATTTGAATTGCTCTTCTGAAACTTTAGTCATGTGACTGGCACAGCACCAATTAGGGCTGGCCAGACAGACTCATACTGAGAGAGCATACATCAGCAGAGTAATAGAAGCCCCTCCCAAGGACCTTTCCCTGTAGATGCCAAAGAACAGGTAAAGATTATGTGACAACAGTGCTGCAGGAGTAAGGTACTTGGAGGATTAAAAAAAAAATTACAGTGGCGTGATTTAATTTACGAATTAATTATGACAATTAATATTTCTTGTTTTAGTATCATTTAGTGGTGCAGCATCTAAGGCTGTTATCTTTTCCTCATTACTTGGTTACTTACTAACCCAGAGCAAGCAGTGGTATATCAGGGGTCCGATCACCTGATGTGCACATCCCTCATTTTAGCAAGTGATTAACTAATTAATAAAGCAAAGATAAAGGTGACAACTCCAAACCTTTTAACTCCCAAAAAAGAAAGAAATTCTATATTTCTGTCTCGTCCAGGATCGCTTGGTTTCACCTAAATGCTTGTTTTGACAGGCATGCCCTATTTTTCTGCTGAATTTCTTTTGCTAAAAATGTGTATTATCCAATGACTTCTTGACTCATTGCTGATTATTTATGCAATTTTTGCCCATTAGAATAGTTTGTGTTCCTTTGGGAAGCGGTCTCAAAGAAACACCAGGAAGAGAGAGGCAATGTCTTTACAGAGAGAACGTGAAATCCCCATTGGAAAATTTCCTCTCACCTCATATCTAATGGCAATTATAGCATTTTGATTTCCTATCATATTCTGTCCTCATCATAATGGTTGTCAGGAACAATAGAAAGGGTGAATCAATCCAGCAGGGACACAAACGGTTATAGATGAACTTAAATGAGCGTTTTCCTAATGAGCAATCAGAGCTGGTATAATGAGCAGCACATATAGTTGTTCATCAAGCTTTTGGACTGGACTGCGGTAGTCTTCGTAATTCCTAGTCGCTCCCCTTCCCCCAGCTTAAAGTGCATCTAAACCCAAGAACAAAAATATAACTATTGTAGCTTGCCAGTCCTGAATTCAATGGGTGCAATTATTTTCATTTTTTTTCCCCCCTTTATTTTCACCTGGGGATTCTTCCAGGTACATGCTTTCTGCTCACTCGCTGTACTGTATGCAGCAGCAGTATTGTCACCCTGGGGCAAGACTAGATAACACCTCCCAATCCTCTTATTTTCCATAACCTAAGAAGGAGGTGTTCTGTAGTCATCAGAAATACAAAAATTCCACGCTAGGGCAAAGGTTTATGCAGCTGCTGTGCACAGTATCCTGATACAAAACACTTGAAACATGGTAAAGTAATAGTGCAGCGCTCTAGTGCTCAAATAATGCATGCAATTGAACTTTAGTAATCCATAAAAAAAGTGAAATATTAAGTGTGATCAAACAAAGTCCAGAAAAAATAAAAAAAACATCAATTTCAGTGATCCCACAGCCACGATGGAAACAAGACTCCAAAAAAGCCAGATGACACCCTTCACTCTCATGCTCTGCTTACCGGATGGAGTGTGACCCCCTAATAAGAGTGGTCAACATGCGCTCTTATTACAAACCCAATCCAGCATCTCCAGCAGGCAGGGAGGTCCCTTTCAGAATGATGACCAAAACAGCTCCAGCAACCAGGCAGTGGCAATGAAGGCTTGCGCAACCATTCCAGAACGGCACTTTCACTGGTTAATGTGTCCTCTTTGACCAGCATTAACTGAAATGAAATGTTTCTGTTAACTGTTGATTAGTCCTGCTTGGAGGAATTACAGGGAAAAGTAGCTTTGGAATGGTGTCCGGGGGCTCGCTGGCTCAGTCAGCTGCTGACCGAGTCAGTGAGAGTGAAAAGGTGTTTTCTGGCTTTCTTTGAGTCTCTCGTTTCCATCACGGCTGTGGGATCACTGAAATTGATGTTTTCTTATTTTTTCTAGACTTTGGTCACTTCTAACCACTCCCCATCCGCTCTATAGCCAAAAGATGGATACAGCGCGGGCCTTAATTGCTGGGAGGGCGACCATAGTGGGCACACATCAGGAAAGATTTGTGATGGCCGTGTAGACACAGCCAATCACAGATCGTAGTAAATGGCCAATCACAGTGTCCATTTACCACGTGATCGACGTGTCCAATGAGAGATGATCTCAAATGTAAACATATGAGATTATCGCTCATTGATGGCTTGCCCTCCTCACACAGACACGTGTGAGGGAGAGTGACCTGTGCTACTTATCTGTGAGTGAAAAAAAAATCTTAATATTTACCAGTGCCCAAACTGCCCAAATAGTGCCCATTGGTGTCACAGCGTTCATCAGTGTCACCTGTCATCAGTATCACTGTGTCATAAGTGCCATCAGTGTCACAAGTGCCGCAGTGTAATAAGTGCCATCAGTGTCACCGTGTCATAAGTGCCCATCAGTGTCACAGTGCCACCTGTCAGTGCCACAGTGTCGCCGTGTCATAACTGCCATCAGTGTCAGCAGTACCTACTGTGCCATCAGTGTCAGCAGTGCCTACTGTGCCATCAGTCAGTGCCATGAATACTGTGCCACTGTGACTACCGTGAATAATGTGACGCCGTGAACACTGTGACTACCGTGAATACTGTGTCACTATGACTACTGTCCACTGTGACTACTTGCGACACTGTGGTTACCCGTGATAAACCCGTCAAACCCGTGACCATTTATAATTCTAAAAAAAAAGTGAGTGTCTATTCATCGTGTCCAGTGAGAGGGAGTGTGCACAGACACACTCCTCCCGTTCGGTAGTT
>BLSH010078701.1:1042014-1052781 GCA_018402905.1 Glandirana rugosa | reverse complement strand
AAATTATGTAATAATATTACAGAGCTACATTAATTTGTGTCTTTTATCTGCTTAGAGCTCAGGTTTAAGGATTTTAGCGGGTAAACCTATAGCTTTGCAAATTAAACAGGTGCCCATTTATCCTGGAGTCTGGCTTTTAATAGCCGTTGTCTAAGAGATGCCATTTAATGTATGAAATATACCTGGATTCAGGGGCTCTTTGGGCACATAGATCATTTTGCTCTTCTGTCTGGGCACTTGGTACCTGCTCTTATGGTTGAAGTAACTTGATATTGTTAGGTTCATGACAGGTCTTCTTAACTGTGTTAAAAAATTAAGTTAGCTTGTAAAAGCTTAGGGGCTGGATATAATCCATTACCTTTGTAATTTCCACATATTTTTCCACGTTTTTCCTTGTTAGCTCCTCAAAGGTATTTTAACATGATGTTAAATTACATTTTGCTCAATTATTTGGCAACAGATGATGAAAGACTGAATATTCTTTGAATGTTCTAAGTTTGTTTTCTGTGGCCTGTTTCACAGCCTTTCATCACATACTAGATTGTAAAATCCATACCCTTGAGGCTGTTGATGTAGACTTTAAGCTATTACATTATTTAAGGGATATTTATCAAGCTAGTTACCAACAAAATAAGGCACATATCTAATGCAAACCAGTTTACTGCTCACTTACCAAAATATTTGTAGTTTTGTGTGCATTTGCGACCCCCTGTGTCTGCAGTCCTGAGCATCAAAGACCTGTGGCAGATTTATGCTTGTTGATTCTTTTTTTGGTAGTATCGCTACATCTTAAAATCGTTTTTGAATCCCCTATGGTACCAAGTACTCTGGGCACTTGGTCTTGTTCTGATCCGTGCTGTGGTTGTGCAATAAAATAATTATTTTAGTTTATGCTAGTTGTAGCTCCACCCCAGGCTGAAGCCAAAATTATGGACATTCTTGTGGGGAAGCACAGCCAGCAGTGAAGCCAGGGCCCCTTCTCTGAGTGCTTTTTCTATTCGGATTAATGTGTCTATACTTAGATAATTCGGAACAGGATTGTTCTGCATTACTTGACAATAGGCACATTACTCTGCGTCTCATAATCCAGACATACAAAACTGCAATAAAACAAATACAAGAAGTACAGTGCAGATTGGTATCTGCTACCTCTGTATGCTGCAGCTTCACTTGGGAACCTGGCATTTTCCCCTTTTATGTCTATTCAGCCAGCTTCACGTTTCCCCTCTACTTCTATCCTGCTAGGCTCTGTCTCTATGCTGACTTCTCACACTCCACCTTCCTTCTGTCAGGGGTCTTTGTTGATCTCACACACCTCCTCTCCTTCTGTCTTGTGTAGGCTCTGTGTCTCCTGGTTGGCTTTGTTCTCATGCAGAGAGCACACCCCCAGCTCTGATGTCACTTCTGCCATCTCCAGTAGCAGCAGGCACATTAGTAAATGCACTGAATTAGCAGTGCTGGAATGTTTATTTCATCACAGCACACGTTGCTTGTTACAGAATTATAAGTCAATTAAAAACAAGGAGCCCTGCGCTAATAGGCTCTCACTTCCCATGCCGTAGGGAATTACCGCTATGTCTTCAAAGCTCCCCTGCTGCCAAAGACCATGGCTGTTGCTTAGACCTTATTTTAGATACAGACTCTTTGCTACAGTGTGGTCGAACAGCTGTGGGTCAAATTATCTGACCACGCTGCTCAACAACTACAGCACAGATTCTGACTGGACCAAGTGCAATGCGCAGTAGGTCCCCTGGGGGGTCCAAAGGTGATATTAGGTTGAAGTGATATTACTACTTTAAATGTTTGAATTTAGTGGTCTAGTGACCACCAATGTGACCACATTTTTTTCTGAATGTGATTGTTTGTCATGTTATGATTATTACAGAAAATGTATGACATATTCTGTTAAATGATTCATAAAGTAATTTTGTCCTGACTATTGAATAAATACTAGAAAGAGCGCTTAGCGGCTTTGTGATAATTATGCATTACACCCATCCATCTACTCCCAGCCTTACGAATATAACCTGTTAAAGCAAGGTGTCCAACCTGTGGTCGCATGTGGCCCAAGACCACTATGAATGCTGCCCAACACAAACGTAAAAATGTTGATTTTCTTTTTTTAAATAATTTTTATTAAATATTTAAGCATACTATACAGAAAGGATATCAATGGGTCCTGAAAAAAAACATACATTACAGCCTAAGTGCAAATGACAAATAAACAAGGCTTCAAAATGCCAAACCTTGTTTTTTCATTTTTTTTTTTCCTGTAAAAATTAATTTACACTTCACAAACACATGCAGCTGAAGAAAAAGTTGTAATGTTGTCTCTTTACTGAACCTTTATTATTTATTTTTAAGTTTTATTTTCCCAAAGAAAAAAATCCCACTTTTCACAATCACCTCTTACTGTCATCCATTTTCGGCAGCACCTATGTTTGTGAGCAACAATTTTCAAGGATGAAGCACACAAAGGGCAAAATTAGAACCAAAATATCTGATAAGCACCTTGAGAATCCATTGTGAATCGCTACTACATACATCACACCAGATATTGATGCGTTGCTGTATCAAAACATGGGTACATAGGATGTAGGTACATTATTCATATCAGTGATCGTTAACTTGTGATCTGCCCAACTATTTCTGCTCATCAGTTATCCTTATTGTTAGTGTGTATTATGTGTGGCCCAGAAATGCAAAAGGTTGGACACCCCAGTTTTAAAGGTATCTAATGCCCAAATTCATTTTGTGAGGTACTGGTTTAATTCCACATAGACATAGAAAATATCTGCTACATCTTTGCAATTTTGAACCAAAAATACACAATATGACAGCAGTACCAATATGCACCATATAGTACGCAGTAAGCAGATGTCATATCATTCTATACTTTTAAGGCCACCTGATTTGGTAGAGCGATGTTTTTGCTATATCCTGCAATATAAGTAGCTTGGTGTATCATGCTTTAGGCTCCATGCACACTGGACGCTCTCTGGGCGTTGGGCTTCGAAAACGTTCTTTTGCAGTGTTTTGTAAGCAGCGTTTATCGTCGTCTGCGTTTTTGAGCGTTTTTTTTTTTACTTCATTAGCTTCCATTGACTGCAAAAAACGCTGGACGCCGATAAACTGTCGTTTTACCGGCGTTTAGGAGCGTTTAACGGCGTCCAACATTTTTTGTGGTCAGAAGCAAGACTTTTGAACGCCAATTCAGGGCGTTCAGATAACAGCCCAAAATCGCCACTGCTGTTAAACGACAATTAATGCCCATGTGTGCATGGACACATAGGATAACATAAAGGGGCATTTTTGGGCTGTTAAAAAAACATCCAAACGACCAAAAATGGTAATTTATCAGCTACAGTGTGCATGAGTCCTTATAGTTCTGTTTATTTCTGTTTTCTTTTTTTAAAAGCAAACATTCTAAGAGTGTTATGTGATCTGTGCATTCTGCTTGTTTCTTTCTAGTGACCTTTATAGCTCTGCATTTTGTTGCCAGCCAACCTGACAGTAATCTTTCATGTTCTCTAATTCTATTGCCATAGCTGAATGTTTAGTGGCAAGGAAAGACTGAATGTAATATTTGTGTCGAATAGTGAAGACTAATGTATTTGAGGTTATGAAGCCACGAGCAAGATGCGTGTGCGTGCTCAGACCAATAAGTTTATTCTCTTTTTTTCTTTTTCCAGGAGGTGCACATGAGGACAGGAATAAATCTCGTCCTGTTGTAATAACTTGCGTTAGACCTGGAGGACCAGCTGACAGGTACAATACATCTTTCTGCAGCAATACAGATGGATCTGGGTTATTCTGGCACACAAGCAGATAAGCTATGCATCAAATGTTATAAGCAAATATAATGAATGTGCAAGTCCTTACTATGTATTAAAAGCGGCACTGCCAAAAAAAATCTGCAGAGGATGCTTATTCCTCATCTCTTGCATCCGTTATCCGCTATTACCATTGGTTTATACAATGACAGTGTATTCCCAGACATAATGCAATAAAGAAGACATATGACAACAATAGTTACTATTATTCAAAGATAGCAAGACAATACTGGAATGTTCACGCTAACCAGGCTGATGAAATAAAAATAACAAACTTTCTGTCAAAACACACCGCCGTGTAGACTTATATCCCTGTTTTCTGCTGCAGGATTATGGGTATGTTCTCAAAGCTATTTAGTATTCCAGCCAGCATAAGCAGTCATTAGATTTTACAGTGTTTTGCAGCATTTCCTGAATTCTTATAGCACAATTTTTTTTTCCTGTTTTGATGCCTGAAATAAGTGGCAACAGTTATACCACAATAATGTAAAGATGGTTCTGTGTGTAAGAAGCAGAAATCTGTTCTGAAAGAGAGTTTTCTGACTGGTGGGAAAATATTGACCTGCGCTTCGAGCAATGGAGTGCACGGATGAAAATTGTTAATTTTTAATCCTAATGCTATTCTTTTTACCAGGGCTGGATTCTCAGAGCTAGATCTGGTAGGCCATCAGCTTATGCTGTCCAAAACAAAAGCTTTCTGCTAGTGTCACCTCTTTTACATGGACATTTTTCTAGTTTTATTGGTACTAACCCAGCTTAAAACATTATGACTATATTCCAGTGTTTAATTTTCATGTCAAATTTTGATTTAGTTTTAGTTAGCCTTTTGACTAAAATGCCATTTTAGTTTGTCGTATTTTAGTTATCTGAATTATTTAGTTTTAGTCGACTAAAATCACCAGTACATTTGTTAAATTTGAATGCATTTCGTTCGAAATGCTAAACATGATATACCCCTGGAGTGAAAATGAAATAATGTTATTATTTATGGTATTAAGGATTGAACATGCACTACACAGACAGATTTAGGCCCCTTTCACACTTGTGCGACCCGATTTTACTGCGATTTTTTTTTTTTTTTTTTTTTTATTATTATTTTTATTTTTGCCGCAATTTTAGCACGATTTTGACGCGATTTGGGATCAGTACGACTTTGGTCAGACTTTGTTGCAACTTTGGCTCAATGAAAACATATTACAAAGTGGCACAGAAGTAGTACAGAATTCACATCTATATTATTCAGGTGCGATCTGCATGAGACTTTGAGGGTTTAACATTGAAGTCTATGGACCTCAAGTTGCATCAAAGTTGGACTAAAGTAATGCAGGGACTACTTTGAAGTCGGCACAACTTGAAAGTCATACAGATATGAATGGTACTCGTTGGAAATAATGGGGAACGACCTGTCATGTGAATTTGCAGTCCCAAATCGCAGGACAACTCGCACAAGTGTGAAAGGGGTCCTTATAAATAAAACCAAGGTTCATAAAATATTGCTTTCTTTTTCGTACATCACAGGACACAGAGCAGACTATATAATCATTACTTAGGCGCCTTTTACACTGGGGCGTATTTCAGGCACTTTTGGGCTAAAAACATCTCCCCATCCATAAAAGTGTGAAAGCCTGAGTGCTCTCACACTGGGGCGGTATGCTTGCAGGAGGTTTCAAAAGGTCCTGCAAGCAGCATCTTTGGGACGGTGCGGTGGGCGGTGTTGACGCCGCTCCTCCACCGCCCCTGCCATTGAAATCGATGGCAAGTGCTTCCAAAGCGACCGCCTCAGAAGCGCAGTGCGCCGGCACTTTTAACAACTTGTGTGGGGTTAAAATCTCTGCGCTTCCGCCTGCATAGCGGAAGCGCTATAACAGTGGAAAATCGCCGCTGAAACTAGCGGCGCTTTACCGCTCCCGCTCGCCCCCTTGTGAAAGAAGCCTTACTGGGTTATATGCCACCTATAGGTGAATGGACACTGGCAGACAAAAAATAAACCGGAAGTCCCCCTCTATATAACCCCTCCCATACAGGAAGTACTTCACTTTTTTTCACCAGCATCTAAAAGGTGGATGGTCACTTTTAAGCTCTCTTGAGCTCCCATGCTGTAGTCCCAAACAGGTTCTTAAGAATCAAGGGACAGCATTTGCAATCGGACCCATTTAAAAAAGCTGCTATGTGAAAATAAATGGTACCCGAGCCTCGGTAAGAAGACACAGCGAGGTTTTGCCTGTAATGCGACCCTTGAGAGGCGCTGGACCCTGCATAGTGGAATCCTGGGCACTTCAGAACTAAGGCAATTCCGGCAGGGTGCTGTACAGGTTCAAGGGAGTGGACCCTCATTATAACAAGGGTACTCAGTCCTTGAAGGTCCTTGGCTGACAAAATCCACCGTGACAGTCTTCCAGGGGGATTATGTGGTACTGAGGAACTTGTGTTACTCTTCACACAAGCCAGTTACAATTTGCTTAGGCAAGCTATATCTTCCAGAAAGGGCAGTGGGGGGAGCACAGCAGCAAGGGGCACAAAGGTTCCACCAGCGGCCCTTGAAGAGGCCAGTAGGAACTCTGCTGTCATAACCTACCCTGAAAGACTAGAGGGGACCGGGCTGTCACAGCTACTGCACCTATCTGGCATTGTAGCTACTACCTGTGCTTCTAGAAAGCAAGATTGCTGGTATGATTTCTTCAGTCACACAGGGTGGCAGAAGGCGTGACAAGTCCCCTTCCCCTAATCCTCCTGTATTTGAGCAGGAGTAGAAGAGGTAATGGTTAATGACTTAGCTGATATTCAAGCAGAGGACTCTGCTTTTGGAGAATCAGGGCCTGAAGATGCCCAGATTGTGTCAGCTTCTCAGTCATAAAAGCTTCTGATCCATTCTCTTACACAGATGGTGCGGGCAGCTTTTAAGTTACCTCCAGTGGAGGTCCCTGAGAGCCTGTGTTCCTCCCTAGGGTTTTTAAAACCTTGACAAAGTGCACAGGTGTTCCCCTTTCATCCTTCATTCATTATTGAAACAGGTGGTGCATTCTGGCTGGGAACTTTTGTTCCTCCAAAGAAATGGAAAGGTTTGTTAAAAAATGGAGTACCGGCTGTGGATGCACCAATCTCCTCCATGAGAATGCACAGATTTTCAGTGGCCTTGCTGATAAGAAACTGGAATCCTTGTTAGGGGTTTCCATCTCTCTGGCAGGTTCCCCTATTCAGCCTGCAGTGGCAGCAATTGGTGTTTGTCAGGCCTTAGAAGTCTATGACCACACCACCCTGAATGCGCTCAATCTCATCTCATCTCGGAAGCTAAGCAGACTCGGGTCTGATTAGTGCTTGGATGGGAGACCGCCTGGGAATACCAGGTGCTGTAGGCTAAAAAGAGGAGAAGTTTCTGCTGAGGAAATGGCAGCCAAGCGTCTAGCATATGCCTTGTTATAGATGCTCTTATAGACTGTATACAGCAAGTCTCCTGGTTGGCTCTCTTATTTGTGCATATGCACAGAAATGTGTGGCTAAAAAGCTGGCCAGCTGAGCTTTCTTACTAAAGGTTGCTAGCTGGTTTTCCATTTCATGGGGATCGTTTGTTTGCGGAGGATCTCGATAGTACATCCAGAAATTATCTGGAGAAAAGAGCTTGCTTCTTCCTGTGAAGAAGGCAGCTAAGAGTCCCTCATTTAGGGTATCAGAATCTGCCACCTCAGGCTTTTCAACCCCTAGGGCCCTGGTGGGGGGGGGGGGAGGTTCCTACAGTTTGCAGGATTTTGGGAATCGCTGGTTCAGGGCAAGTGGGGCCATCCCTCAAGGGTACAGGTCAAGGGTACAGGCTGGATTTTCAAACCTGTTCTCAGTTCCAAAGCCGAACGGGGACATAAGGCTTATCCTGGATCTAAAGGCACTGAATCATTATCCCTCAGTGCGCCTTTTAAAATGGAATCAATTCCTTCTGTGGGGTCTCTCTCAATTTAGATTTTCTGGCATCCATAGACATCAGGGATGCATACCTGCATGTGCCAGTCTTTCAGCCTCATCAAAGGTTTCTGCATTTCGCAATAGAAAAGCAGCACTTCCAGTTTGTGGCACTGCTGTTCGGGCTTGCAACAGTCACCCCCTCTGCCCCCCCCCCCAAGTCTTTACAAAGATCCTGGCACCAGTATTGGGCCTTCTAAGGTCTCAAGGGATCCTGGTGTTAGGTGATCTAGATGACCTCTTGCTCAGAGATCACTCTCTGCAGGGTTTAAAATGGAGCGTAGCTCTCACAGTTCAATTCTTAGAACACCTGGGCTAGATTATAAATGTTGAGAACTCGGCCTTGGAGCCGGTTTAGCGTCTGGAATACTTGGGCCATTTTCGCACTTCTGCGATTTGTTCCTGTGACTTTTGACAGAGTCGCATGACAAGTCATAGCTTATGATTCCCAATGATAACCATAAGCCATATATGTGCGACTTCAAGTCCCTGTAATACTTTGGTCCAACTTTGATGCGAGTTGAGGTCCATAGACCTCAAGTTTACACAGGCATTGCCCGGAATCGCGTCAAAATCACTGAACTTCAAGTCACGGCATTGTGAAGGGGGCCTCAGGTTGTTCTAGACACAGCCCAGGCAAAGTTGTTCTTGCCTTCAGAGAAGGACAATGCCTTGAAAGTTCAAGTTTGGCAAGTATAGGAAAAAGGCACCCTTCCATTCAGCTCTGTATGGGTCTGCTAGGAAGGATGGTATCCTCATTCGAGGCAATTGCTTGTGCCCAGTTTCATTTCAGTCCCGTACGGCAGAACTTTCTGTCAGGGTGAAACAAAAAGATGCAACCTCTGGTTTGTTGCATGTCCATATCCCCCAAGGCTCGTTGGAGTCTCAGTTGGGGGTTGGAAGATCAGAATGTAATACAAGGGGGGAGTCTTTTCTTCCGGTACTTTGGAAGATAGTGACCGTAGCCAGTCTCTATATCTCGCCCCAATTTACACTAAGCTAAATTTACCTTTTGTCAAAGAGTGACTCATTGTTGCCTCCCGTTCCTCTATGTCCTTGACACTTGAATTTGGTTTTGTCTGTGCTATATAAATAGGCCTTTGAACCTATCGAGGAGATTCATTTAGTTCTTTTGACACGAAAACTAGCTTCTCTTTGCAGTCACTTTGGCTAGAAGAGTATCAGAATTGGCGGCTCTTTCTTGTAAAGAACAATATTTCACCCTGCATCATGATATGTGGTGCTATGTCCTCTCCCGTCCTTTTTGCCTAAGGTCATTTTTGGTTTTCATTTGAATCAGGATATTATTCTACCCTCTTTTGTTTCTCTCAGCCTAGCTCGCCAGAAGAGAAACGGTTGCACTCCTTGGATTTGATTCGTGCAGTTATGGCTTATCTGAAGAGATTTGCAGGCATCAGATGTACAGATGCATTTTTTGTTTTGCCAGAATGGCCCAAGAGGGGTCAGGCGGCTTCCAAAGCATTCATTTCACTTTTGGTTTCGCCAGTTGATCGTTCAGGCCTATGGCCTGAAGGGTATGCTCCTCCCTTCAGGGTAAGAGCTCATTCCACCAGGGGGGTAGGAACCTCCTGGGAGTTTCGCCATTAGGCATCAGGGGCACAGATTTGTAAGGCCGCTACCTGGTCTTCAATATGTATATTCGCAAGATTTTATGAAGTGGATGTTAGAGCAGCAGAAGATTCAGCTTTTGGCTGTAGTATGTTACAGGTTGCTGTATATATTCTGATGGTGTTTTTTTCTTACATTGCGTCTCCCTCCCCTCAAAGGGGTTGCTCTGGGACGTCCCAGTAAGTAATGATTATATAGTCTGCTCTGTGTCCCGTGATGTACAAAAAGGAAAATTGGATTTTTTCTACATACTTACCTGTAAAATCCATTTTTTTGAGTACAACATGGGACACAGAGATCCCTCCCCTCTCTTTTTGGGAATTGATTGTTTGCTACAAAACTGAAGTACTTTCTGTATGTGAGGGGTTATATAGAGGGAGACTTCTTGTATATTTTTTGTCTGCCTGTGTCCATTCACCTATAGGTGGTGTATAACCCAGTAAGTAATGATTATATTGTTTGCTCTGTGTCCTGTGATGTACTCAAAGAAATGGATTTTACAGGTAAGTATTTTAAAAAAAAAAAAAAAAAAAAAAAAAAAAAAAAACACTGTAAACTCTATTGGCTGCAATGCCATTGCACATATTACCTGAATATATTACCAACATTACATATTAAGAAAAAAAATAAATAAAAGCCTTTTTCTTTCTTTTTTTTTTTTTTCTTTCAGCAGTTTAGTAGTACGTATTTTTATGTGGCAGTGCAGTGTTAATTTTTATGTCAAATTTCAATTTAGTTTTAGTCATAGTCTTTTGACTAAAATGCAATTTTGGTTTGTCGTATTTTAGTCATCTGAATTGTTTTAGTCGTATTTTAGTAAACAAAAATATTTTAGACGATTAAATTAACACTGCTGTATAAAGCTTATAAGAGAGAACTGTACTTAGAGAAAAGCTACCTCTTTGCCTCCTATAGGTAAATGCTGATTGCTTTTCATGGTGAATCCATCTATGCTTGTGTTTTTGAGATTTCTGAACATCACTTTGGGAAAAGTCATGTGTTAAAGTGGTATTTAATGCAAAAACAAACATGTATTAAACTGCAGCTTACCAATTCTAATATTTGGTGTAGTGAATAAATATATGCAGCTCCTATGGTATTTGAAAATGTCTTTCAATAAATGAGGGTGATTCACTCAAAGAGAAAATTAGACATTAAAAAATTCTTCAGCCGTGATTAAGACAATGGATGTAGGCTTACCTACTGAAAAGGGTTTCACTACAAGTCTTTAGAGTTTTTGTGTTCGTATCTACCTAAGTGGTACTTTTCGTTAGTCGTAAATGGATATCCTCCGTTTCTCCATCGAAAAGAGATTCATGTCAAGAGAGAATATTCGAAATATGTCGTCACAATTAAA
>BLSH010078701.1:1023109-1035130 GCA_018402905.1 Glandirana rugosa | reverse complement strand
GGAATAACACACACCTGGTCATGGAACAGCTGAGCAGCCAATTGTCCCATTACTTTTGGTCCCTTAAAAAGCGTGAGGCACATATACAAACTGTTGTAATTCCTACACCGTTCACCTGATTTGGATGTAAATACCCTCAAATTAAAGCTGAAAGTCTGCAGTTAAAGCACATCTTGTTCGTTTCATTTCAAACCATTGTGGTGGTGTATAGAGCCAAGAAGATTAGAATTGTGTTGATGTCCCAATATTTATGGACCTGACTGTAGGTTCTCTTTACCTCATTGAGGATTATGTGCTGTGCCTTGGGAGTCTTCTTGGCTGGACACCCACTTCTAGGAAGAATAGCCACAACAGTAAACTCTCTCCATTTATAGACAGTTTGTCTAACTATTGACTGATGGATGTCTAAATACTTTGAGATTGCTTTGTATCCTTTTGCAGCCTGATGAATATGAATTACTCTTGTTCGTATGTCTTTAGGGAGCTCCTTTTTTGCCAAGCATGGATCACATCAGCTGATGCTTCTTATGAACTGCAATCTTAAAATGTTTGAGTGTCTTTTATCAATCAAAGTAGCTCTAAACCACACATCCAAACTCATTTCATGAATTGGTCTCCAAGTATATAAACTATTGACTCCAATTAGCTTTTTGTTAAATTAATTAGTCTATGGGTACACCTATTTTCCTTCCACATTGCGAATAATTATCAAGTGTGTTCAATAAAGACCTGAGAAATTAGAACTGACTGTGTGTATTATCAACTTAAGTACATTCTGTTTGTCTATTGTTGTGATTTAGATGAGGATCAGATCACATTTTATGGCAAATTACTGAAGAAAACCAGTTAATTCCAAGGGGTTACCATAAATTTATTTGGCCTTCTAATTGGAAGCTTATAAGTTAGGCACGTATTTATAAATTGACGGATCTTGTTAAAGTGTAACTGAGGGCAAACCTTCTTCTTATTCCTTTTTTTTTTTTTTTTTTAAAGTTTTGGATAGACAGGAGGGATTACAACACCTGGGAGATTTGTCTGCTGTTTGTCCCAGTGACTGTTATCACTCAAATTAAAGAAAATCACACATTTTGAATGGTCAACAGGACAGGAATAGAAGGGAAATTTTTGAACGGGGACACTATTTCTGGTAGCCAGGGATTTCCCTCACTTTGGGGTAATTTCCTCTCACTTCCTGATTTGGCTAGGGGACAGGAAGTGAAAGAAAATCTTCCAAAAAGGACACAAAAAAACTCACAAGGGTTAAAACTCTTCCTTGCACTGTCCAAAATGGGGAAAAAAGTTTGCCTTCAATTCTCATTTAAATTTTATATTTCCTTTTTGAGTCTGTGGTGGAAGTGAGACATGCCTTCTGCACAAAAAAAAAAAACTACTTTACTTTGCACTGGTTTAGCTGAGGGTTTTTGGTTCAATTAATTTACTTCCCCTTTGTGGGATCGGTTATGGTGACAATTAAGTGGAAACGGAACAACAAAAGTATCATTTCGAATAATGTAAAAAAAACATAAAAAGTATAAAAATAAAAGAAGTGATCATTCAGTAGTAGACAAAAACAACTAGTTAAAAGAGAAGACAAAACCTATAAAAAATAATTTAATTTACATATCCGAAAAGGAGTGGGAACAAGTACACCCTTAATCCCACCCCTTCTCCATATTTAATATTAATGGTCCATCACTATAAAGTTATACAATAATTAATAATTCAAATATAATATATGAAGTATCAATAATCTAACTACACAATCATACACATATATGCATGCACATACACACCCAGACCAAACTAAAGATAATACAAAAAAATGAACCAATTACATTATCAATAAACACACAATAATAATTCAAACACCTTACATTTTATACCTTGTAAAAATCATCTCTTTATACCTCTTTTTAAACTGGTTTATGCTTAAACATTTCCTGAGTTCCACATTAAAACTGTTCCACAGTTTTACTCCACAAATAGAAATCCAGAAGCTTTTCCTAGTTGTCCGAGTCTTAAAATTAAATATTCCCCTTAGATTATAATTCCCCTCCCTTACATTAAATACATTTTGTATATTGCCTGTTTTAAAGTGGAGTTCCACCCAAAAGTGAAACTTCCGCTGGTTGGATTCCTCCCCCCCCCCCCCGGTGTCACATTTCGCACCTTTCGGGGTCGAGGGGGAAGAGGACACCTGTCCGGGAGCTTGGCCGGCAGCCACGGCTGCTAACGTCAGCAGCCCGGCTTCTTCCTCCCTGCTCGCTCTGCTACTGGCCGCCTGGCCAATAGAGCACAGCGGAGCCTCGCACATGGGCAGTAAGGTGCCCAGCGTGAAGCTGTAATGCTACACATCCAGGGTTCCCTTACCCGCAATGGATACGGCTGCGCCCGACCCCCGATCCAAAGATCGGCGGGGGGTGCCGACATCGCTGGACTCCAGTACAGGTAAGTGTCCTATTTTTAAAAGTCAGCAGCTACTGTATGTGTAGCTGCTGGCTTTTAATTTTGTTTTTTCCAGGCGGAACTCCGCTTTAAGTGGTTTTGCACAAAGCGGCACGATCCTCCCCATCAGCATTTCTGGCTCCTCCTTTTTCCTGAGTGCCCCCATAGCAAACCGCTTGTGCGTGCTTGATCCTAAATCATGCTCTATCCGTCCATAGACACGACTTGGCCCCATCCCCTGCTGTGATTGACACCAACAGGCGCCAATGGCTCTCACTGCTGCCTCCATATAAAGAAGGGAGAGAGAGGTGAGAGTCACTGCTCTGGCACAGCTCTGGATTGAGATCGGCTCAGGTAAGTATTCAGGGGGCTGGGAGAGCTGAATACAGAAGGTTTTTAGAATGCATTAAGGTAAAAAACCTAATGCCTTTAGAACCACTTTAAATCTTTATCTTTTAAACCGGTTTGTTTTAGAACTTTATTGATCCTTTAATTTGAGTAAGAGCCAGAGATGTGGGGATAAAAACCTTCTGCTTCCACATCCGTGAAACTTTCCAGTGCACTGTAAGATTGATTCCATCTAAATACACAAGGACCTCAAGCAAAAATATTGATACATACTTTTAGACAATTGCTGATACCTGTAATGATATCACATGGAGGACACACAAAAAATGGCAGGCATTTTGTCAAACGTACGTCATGACGGTCTCCGCTTTAAGGAGACAGCCACCCTGCAATGAACAAACCCCTCTCCCCCCCCCTCCCGGCAAGTTGGGACCTGGTCCAATGACCCAGGAATTCCTAAGAGGTCTGGCGTGTATGCCAGGCCTGATCATAAACCAATAAATCAGATCCATTAAGAGACAGCACAGGATGCCTGAAGATAATGAAGGGTCATAAAGCCCCCTCCCTCAGGCAGCTGTGACCTTCCCAGAGACCCTTAATCAAGTTTAAAAGTAGAAATTTACCCATATTTCATAACTCCAGATAGGAACGTGACATCTTAATGAAAGGTATATATTTGAATGCGGAAATTCATTCCGAAAAAAATGAATCAAAACGTTGATAAATTCGATCATAAGGGAAACCGCTGATAGTTTCTCCTCTTTCCAGGAGAAAGGAAAGTGACTAGTCTGTTGTGTTTAGACTTATTTTAATGCACTGTGCATGCTGAGCTCGAATTCCTTAGTGTTGGGTCTGCACGGTGATCCCATCCCGAGATGTGATTTTTAAACTGCTAATTGCATATCAGGGAGGGTTGTTATTCCACGGTCTGCCCTGGACAGCCCACGGGCCCTCCTTACCCATGTGAGTGGTCAGAGGCATATGGCCCCACCCCTTGGCTTCCAGAGAAAAAGGGAATAGACCGGACAGTGCTGAGTTCTCACCTTACCATCAAAGAACGAACATCCTAGGACATGTGGACTCATTGACCAATCTCTGATTAATCACGGACATTTAACTGCAAGTATCTTTCTCCCCCTTCCATTCTGTCTTATTTCATTGCTGCTGTATATTATGTCTCGAATTGCTTTGTAACACCATTTTTCTGTAAATATTTTATCTGCACCAACTTTGACCTTTTTATTATTAAAGCTTATTCTGAAAAGTGTTAAACTTGTCCCTAAAGCTCTTAATGCAAACTATAAAGAACCTGTGCCTTTGAAGAGCGCTACTGTTTAGGATAAATCATCTGAATATTCCTGTCTGTTGTGACAGTGTGTGTTACTGGTGATAATTCTAAAATCATAAGTGGTATTGCTAAAATCCGGATCATCTGGCTGGCATCCAGAAGTGGTAGCACTGAAAGGGTTAATTGCTTGAAATAGCCCAGTAACAATCACTTTCAGGTGGCTGTCACCTAGATGGTGATCCCGCAAGCTGGAAAATCTTTGTGCTAGAAGCGGCTGAGAGTGGTATTGTTACGTTAGTGACAAGCATGGTGTGAGATCAGGGGGGTCCTCGGTCACCAGACAGTGAGGAGGGCAGTGATCTGATGCCCACGTTCGTCACAAATTGGTTGGCAGCCGTTGGATAGTTTTGCCTTTAGAGCATTCAGTGCATTGTTAGGAATTAGCTCTGCACTGAAGGATTGTAGCCTTTGTGGAAACAGTCCTTAGAGACAATATATAAAATATGAACGGCAGATGGCGCTACCCTGGAAGGTTATGCATTAAAAAGGTATATATGAAAATAAATTAAATAAATTAGTGTGTATATCAAATAAATATATATATAGAGATAATGTGTAAAGTCAATTTAAAAAATGTGCACGTGTAAATAAAGTGACTGTGCTCTCTGCATATATTAAGAAGGCATGAGAAATATAGATAAAATGATATTGTTATGCAATCACAGTAAAATAATGTTATGCAATCACAATTCTTCAAAAAGACTTATTATAGGTTTAAACCCAGATGTAAAACCAGTAGAAAAGAAGGTGACTTTAGTGGCAGTGCTTATTAAAAAAAGCAATAAGTATAAACTCAAAACTAAAAAGGCAGAATCTGCAAAATGTAGAAGTAAAACCAAATCTGAAAACTGGAAAAACAACAAGATGGCGTTTTCAGAGCGTCTTCATGTATCATATGTTGAGCGACTAAAAAGATGCTAGTATTTATATATCATATATTTCATAGGCAAGTGCCCTGTCAGTAAATATCCAAAACAGGGTTCAGAAAAGTGGCTTAAAACAGTCTGGTGCTCAAAACGGACGTGACAGTTCAAAATTGGTGACTCCACACGGTGCTCCCCTCCTGAGTCCCTACTTATCAGAACCCTGCACCCCTGCAGGGGTAGAACGCGTGTAGGGACCTTTATCCTGGGTGGGTGTAAGGAGATGGCTCCACAGTGCCCGTGACCAATGCTGGCTCCCTTTCCTGTTCTGTCGGTGCTCCTGGATCAATCCGGTACGTCCGGGGTCCCGGGAACTCCTTCCGGTCAGAAAAAATATTTCTCCAACAGTTCGTATGTGTAAGGAACGGAAAAAACTCATATAGTGTAAATCCGTTAAAGTATTTATTCAGTACAAGAAGTAAGTTCAAAACAGGTTAAAAATAGGTTAAAAAATGGGTAAAAAAGATCAGGTGCAGGGTTCACAAACAAACCAGCAGCGCAGCTGCTGTTTGAGAAAGGGACGTCTCCCTTCCTCTTCCTGTGGTTTGCGGTGCAGAGCGCTGAACCACTGAACCCGGAAGTGATGTCAGGTTCATCTCCTTACCCCCACCCAGGATAAAGGTCCCTACGCGCGTTCTACCCCTGCAGGGGTGCAGGGTTCTGGTAAGTAGGGACTTTTTGCAGATTCTGCCTTTTTAGTTTTGAGTTTATACTTATTGCTTTTTTTAATAAGCACTGCCACTAAAGTCACCTTCTTTTCTACTGGTTTTACATCTGGATTTAAACCTATAATAAGTCTTTTTGAAGAATTGTGATTGCATAACATTATTTTACTGTGATTGCATAACAATATCATTTTATTTATATTTCTCATGCCTTCTTAATATATGCAGAGAGCACAGTCACTTTATTTACACGTGCACATTTTTTAAATTGACTTTATACATTATCTCTATATATATATTTATTTGATATACACACTAATTTATTTAATTTATTTTGATATATACCTTTTTAATGCATAACCTTCCAGGGTAGCGCCATCTGCCGTTCATACTTTATATACACTCTTCCCTAAGGGGACTCCGGGCAGGGCAGCTTCCCATTTATTTGCACTAAGTAACAAAGAATATCCGTAGCGCGGAATTTTTTCTCATACTCTAAGTCCTTAGAGACAAGCTGGTGCATACTTTTTTTTTTTTTTTTTTAAAGAGACCTACAGCAACAACTCCTTCCTACAGCTCCTTTCTATCTCTGCTTTCTGTTCTATCTTTTGTGCTTGCAAAATGTCTGGGGTATCAGGGTATAAGAGGATGAACAAAGATGACCTGACTGCTGAGTGTACAAGAGGCCTTGACGTCAGTAACAAAACTCGTGGAGACATGATACAGGCCCTACAGGAGTACCATATCCCAGCACACCAGAACTCGGGAGAACTTGAAGCTGAAGGGATTCCCTATACTCCAGAGCCCAGTGGTTCAGACTCAACGGCCTCACAGGATAGGCACAGAGACTGACACGGGAATACCGCTGAATGTCCCCTCTAGGCCACAGCAGGAGCAGGCCAGCCCCAGATTGCCTGCAGCCAGCATAGACTCTTAAATGCAAGAAACACTACAGCACCTCAGTGAAACGGATCCTGTGATGTACCTGCACTTTCTGGAAAGCCGGACTGCAGCTGAGAGAGAGGCTGCAGAACACCAGGCTGAGAGAGAGGAACGCCCAGCTTGAGAGCCTGCGCAGAGGGAGGCTGATCATCGGCACGAACTGGAGATGTTGAGACTGCAACAGCAATGACAGGCTCGGATCCCACGAGCACAGGGACACCTCTCTGCCTGCGAGCCCAGCTGCCAAATTTCCAGTCATGGAAAAGGACAGTGACATTGACGTTTATCTACTTTCGTTTGAAAAAAACATTTGCCCCCAGCACAATGGTCCCGGTACCTGTCACCAGGGCTACAAGGCAAGGCCCTGGATGTGTATGTCAACCTGCCAGCAGAGCAGGACAAAGAATACGAAGCCATAAAAGCTGCGATCATTCAGAAATATCGACTAACCCCGGAAATGTACCAAAAACGGTTTAGGTCCCTGCAAAAAGGGCCTTGGGGACTCCTATGTGGATGTGGTAAGCTGTTTACGTACCACATTCCAGCAGTGGACTAGGGGCCTGAAAGCCAATTCTTTTGAGGCCCTGGAAGACCTCATGATTGAAGATCTGCTTTTGCACATCTGTCCTCCAGATGTCAGACAGTTTGTGTTAGGGCAGAAGCCTGATTCTGCTAAGTCGCAGCAGAACTGGCAGATACCTTCATCAGGGTATTGGACAATCGCAAGGCCCCACCGAATGGCTGGAAAGGCAGAAAATTGCAGGTGGCAACCCCTCCTCTGCCTGCCAACCAAGCTTCTCAGTGGTCTGAACCTGCAGTTCCTGGTGTCAAGCCCTTCCTGACTGACAACCGCAGGTGTTACTCCTGTGGCAAGCCTTGCCATCTTAAAAGACAGTGCCCTGAGCAGAAGCAGATTACATTACCTGGCCAGCCGGCCATCAACTCTTCAGTGCTGTTCGTCTGCAAGAAAGCTTGGGTAACCACCGCCAACTTGCAGCAAGTCACTGTGGCCAACCGGGTTGCAACTGGTTTCCGGGACACAGGAGCTGAAGTCACTTTGGTCTGACCAGAGGTGATAGATAGAAGGGACATCATCCCCGCTCACAAGTACCCCGTGCGCATGTTTTTATTGATTGGAGTGCTGGGAGTGGAATGAGAGAAGTGGGAGTCTCGGACGAGCTCCCCACAGGCGTTCTGTTGGGCGCTGATTTAGGTACCCCTGTGTGTCATACTATTCCTCTGCTAAGAGCACCCAGGATGCTCCCACTGAACTCTCTGGACCTACCAAGGTACTGTTTACAGATGTTTGGGTAATATCTGGGAAGCCTATGGATGGACAGAGGGAGGGGGAGGATGGAGTTGAAGCGCAGGGCTCTCCTTTGACTAAGCAAGAAGAGGAAGTTCCCTTGCAATGTGCTAATATCAGAAGCATGTGTAGTTGATGATAAGAATGTCATTACTGAATGTAATAATGTTTTGTCTTTGTTGAAGGTCACCCACAATGCTGACGGGGGTCAGGAGACAACGCCTCTGGCTGCGGAGCAGAGGAGTGGCCCAGATGGACCATTTCTGCTCCGATCCGGAGGGCTGTTCCTCCCAGCCGAGGTCTTTGTATGTCACTGAAGGGCTGGCTGTTCCTTTTGGTGCTACAGCAGAGCTAGCACTGCTGACACACACAAGCCTTGCAGCATTCAACAGGCTAGCTGTCAGCTTCCCTGCTGAGAAAGATAAACAAAAGCCTGAAAAAGACAATGAACAGGTGGGTTTGACAGGTCTGCCAGCAGGGGGCCTGGAGACTGGAAGGGTTAAACCACTGCTCATTGTGTCCAGTCAACCTAAGAGGCATGGGTTGAAGGTGTCACCTGATATGGTCTGTGAGGATACAGGTGAAATCAGAATGGCCAGAGATAGTACACCTGAAGGGAAAGAGATAGGTGCCCTTTTAGATGAGGTAGCTGACATTTAGGGAGTGGGCTTAGGCCGTCAGCTATCAATGCCCTTCTCCCTCCAGGTACCTGCAATGCTGGCAGTGATTAGCACATGTCAGGGTCACGGGAAACCCTGGGAGAGCACACCATGGCATCCATGGGGTGGGTTGGTAGGGTGTATCCTCCCCTCACCCCTGCAACCCACCTTGTCTCACAAGAAGTGCAGACAAGCAGGGCAAAGGAGACGGAGGGAATACTGCAGTTAGGGGTCATTCAAGGAGCTCGGACAGCCTGGACACCCCCAGTCGTCTTGGTTCCTAAAAGAAGTCAGACGACCAGGCTTCCGGGAGGCCTTACAATGCTGAATGCTCGGCCTGCGGTTGTGGTCTGCCCCATACCCAGGAACCATGAAGTGCCAGAGCAGCTGGCAGATTCCTGCTGTCTCACTATCATTGACCTGAGCAGGGGGCGTGGACCAACCCCTCGAACACAGAAGGCTCAGGATGAATCAGCCTACATCACCCCATGTGACTTGCCTGCCTTGGCAGCAATGTCACCTGGGGTTGAGAACGCACCAGTCACCTCTCCAGATGTCCAGACTGACCTACGATGCGGGATGGAACCTTGGGAAGTGACTTGCTTGAGGGACTGAAAGGGATTGGCCCTGTTTGGGTGGAGGTCCTGGTGTTGCTGTCAGCAGTCCTGAACAACCTGGCAGGGCCCACTCTGACAGCTCCCCCTAATAACTGTCAGATGGGCATGTCAGCTGCTCGGTACTGGGAACAGCAGGGAGGAGAAAACACCTAGAGGTTAGGAACTGGGAAGGTTGAGGCTAGCATGGCCTGGCCTACTCCTCAAGCCAACATACTGGTTGTGTCATTCCTGGGTACAGCTGGCCACAATAGGATGCGAGAGTGCCACTAAAGGGGCCCAGCTGAACCTGTGGCTAACCGACCAACCCGAGCACGTACGGACATGGTATCCTTAATGTGAGAGTGTAAAGAGGACCGTGCCCTCTTGGCAAAGAAACTGGCCAGTGCACCTGAGACACAGACCCTGGAAAACCATGGTCCGGTCCTGGCGCGCACCGGTGCCAGTACCTTTGGGTCAGGTGCAGCCCTGGGCAGAAGAGAAATATCTCATCCTCTACCTAGGCAGGAAGGCTGGTCCTTGTGGTGCTACAGCAAAGCTAGCACTGCTGATGCTGACACACACAAGCCTTGCAGCATTCAACAGGCTAGCTGTCAACTTCCCTGCTTTGAAAGATAAACAAGGAGGAGCCAATCTGGGGGTCTTTGTTGTACGCCACCATAAGGACTACTTCATAAGTGTCGCTGTCCTCGTGCTCCCAGAACTCTCACCTCGATATTCGGTAAAAGAGCGCTTATAGTACCAGTTATTGGTGGAGCTTAGCCGTGGTCATACTGTGGAGAGTGGAGAAGCTTAGAGGACGGTTTAAAAGAGAAGGATACCACAAAAAGAGCTAGATGATTACTCTGAGCACTCTTTTAACGAATATCGAGGTGAGAGTTCTGGGAGCACAGGGACAGCGGCACTTATGAAGTAGCCCTTTTGGTGGTGTACAACAAAGACCCCCCAGATTGGCTCCTCCTGCACGATTGAAGCACCTAAATATCTTCTGAGCACTTTAAGGCATCAAGTCACTTTGAAAGATTAACTTTCCTTACTATGCTATAGGCTCTGCCCTATGAGAGACATCTGATACAGGGAGAGCGGCAGAATACTCTGTTTTATTCTAGGTTTTTTCTGCTTCTTCTGTTTGTCCGAGGACTATTATTTTATTGCTATTTAATTGCAGAATATTTATGTGTTATATGCACACTTGTTTGATTTTTTACCTATAATTGAATAGTTTTCAGCACATTGGCACTTTGGCCCATTTTATAATTTTGTCCCACATTCGGACACATATTGAATGTTGTGATTTCATATATACCGTATATATTTTTATAGAAGGTTGATCAGATTGCGCAATATCATTATCTGTACCTATTAAGCCTCTCCCAGTGTTATAAGTGCATAGGTAGCATGCTGCCAGTCACTTCCTACCTTAAGTGTCCCTCATTCTGAAGTTCAAAGGTTGGGAGGTATGCTAAAAGAGAAAATGTAGGTTTTGTTCTGAGAATGCCACATTCAAAGCAGAAAAGCGAATCCTGCTTTTGGGGGCTTGTACATACTCCTACAGTGTATCAATACCAATAATCCCAATAGTCTATCAGCTAACTACACAATCAAAGCCTATGAATAGTTACTGTTTTACCTTCCAAAACAATTTGTGAAACAATGTGTGCACTATAATGCCACACATTACCCACACATGCTGTGTTCTGACTGCATAGCATAAGGAATGGAACATCTACTAGTTAACTTCACACTGTGGATACCTAATCTGAACTCTCTTAAAGCTTGTAGCTCCCTCAAATAACCAAAACTGAAATTTCAAAGTGATTTATGTCTTTTAAATGAATACATAAGTTAAATAAAGGATGTTAGTAAACGATTGTTGGGAATTAATACACCCACTATTGCTAAATAGTGAAAAAGCTAATTCCCCTATGTGACCTATAAACTGTGTTGGAGTAACGTATCTGTTTCCTTTATGGAGGGAATATAATTTTTTGGATTCTTAAACATAATCTGTTAATTAAATGTTGCTGGTTGCCTGGCCCTATCTTGTTTCGTTTATAGGCAATCTACATTAATAACTATGATTGCAGTTATTACAATTTTACACCCAGTTTGAAAGTAAATCTTGTGATGAAGATAATGGCTAGTTCACCAAAGAAACATAAACCTTTTGTGACACATTCATTTTATGGTCAGTGTGTATTGTAATAGAGCACAGTGAGAACTGTATCTTCAACTCCTGTGCATTCTGCTATAAAATGTAACTGCACCAATGTGAATTAATTACTTTGGGAAACATTACTATATTCTCTACTATTTTACATATTTCCTTAACCCCTTAAGGACTGCCCCACACAGATATACTGCGGCCCTCCTGTGTGAAATCACGTACCTGTATGTGATTTTGTTCACTGGGTCTGGGGCACATGCCGCGGCGACCCGCTCCTGCTGTGTCCAATCAAGCAGGTCTTGTGGGCACGCGTGCTGATCGTTTCTCCCACAGCGAAACCCCCCCCCACACACATTTAGGAAGCACTCCTAAGGACCCCTGGTCACTGTAATAATGTCACTAGTCACGATTTTTTTTTTTTACCTGACAGTGACATGATTACTGTGACCGTCCCTTCCCCAATTGTAGTCCCCACTAGTCTCCCAATTTACACAAGGAATCCTCACGAAGGATTTACACACACCCCCCCCCAAAGCGACACCCTCTTTGCTAGTCGTGCGCACGGGTGTTCTGGACGAACTAACCTGTGTCGTCCTCGCCCAGC
>BLSH010078701.1:984537-1006989 GCA_018402905.1 Glandirana rugosa | reverse complement strand
TATATATATATATATATATATATATATATATATATATATATATATATATATATATATATATATATATATAATATTTTGAGCGCTGCACCTTTTGTGAACAAAGTTTGACTTTGGAATTCTGCACAGGAATTTAGCTGTTCTTAGGACAATGTCTTCCTCTACAATAACACCCAGGAACTAGATGATGCCCCAATACAGTTAAGCCAGAATGCTTTTATAGGGATTAGAAGCCATGTGCATGCTTTGCACAGTTTACATTATATTTAACTATATTTTACTTCTGAAACATGCTGAGCATCTAGAAATATTGCAGGCATTGTTGATACTAGCTTATCTCTTATTTCTGTATGATACAAAAATGTTGCTCATGACTGCTAATGGATATCACTTCATGTGAAGTGACCTTAGAGCCACTTTAATGCCATCCGGCATTGTCTTAACAAGCCTTCATTCATGACAGATGATGTGATTTCTTTAACAGAAGTTCATTCAACTATTTCAAAAATATTTAATTAATTTACTGCTTTTTCAGCTTGCTGTGATTAATATGGTGACCTAATGATAATGGTGGACCTATACAAATAAATCTCATCTGAATGTTGCTATAAAATAATATTTGAAAAAGGAACTGTTCATATCCTGATTACCAGTGGATTAGTCCTAGAGTCATAAAAAATATACCTAGTTCATCTACAGCTCGACCTATATGGAGAATGTTAACCTTGCCTGCTGCGTTTCAGTTAAACATTTCTATTTCATACATCACGGGACACAGAATTCGGCTAATATTCATTGCCTACTGGGTTATACTTCATCATCGAGTGAATGGACACTGGTAGACAAAGTCTTAGACAGGAAGTTATCCCCTATATAACCCCTCCCATACCGGAAGCACTTCAGTTTTTTAACCAGTGTCCGCAAGGTGGATGGGCACGTTTGTTTGAGCTCTCTGAGCTCCAGGTCTTTAGTCCCAAAAACGGTTGTTAAATGAATCAAGGAATTGATCAGATCCAATTTAAACTGGCTATATAGATAAATGGTATCCGAGCCTCGCAAAGAAGACACAAGGATCCTGCAAGGTTTTGCCTGTAACGCGACCTTCGGGTGCTGGACCTTGCGTAGTGGAATCCTGGACACCACAGAGCTAAGGCATTCCTGCAGGGTGCTGTACAGGTCCAGGGGAGTGGACCCTAAACATGAAAAGGGTACCCAGTCCTTTAAGATCCTTAAGTGACAGGAACCCGCAGTGATGGGTGAAGATTGGGCGCTTAGTTTCTAAGACTGCCCAGCGCCTGAACGGGTAAGTGAAAGTCCCCTTATTTACTTATTTTGGGGTGCCCCAGTGATTGTAAAAAGATTTGAGTAATTTGCGAATACTGCCACACCCGTTTTCCGGGACCATGCACGTGCATGTGCACACAGGTGCAGAAGTTCCCAGCGCACAGCCAGCTTATTTAAGCTGTGTATAACAAGCATGCAGTGCTTCCGGGGGATAGTTGTGGGACACAGAGCAGGCTCTGAACCAGGCATTTTCAGCAGTACATTTCTCCTTACCTGGGTCACATGAGTCACCAGGTGTTACTTGGCAGGCTAAGGTGCTTAGCAGAATTCTTGCATAGGGGCTTGGGGAGCCCTATTAAAGGGTCTTCCTTCTGGGGTATGCAAATACTAAACCCAGGTACTCCCTTTTTGTGGCTTGCTATGTCTTAAAAAAAAAGAGGAGCGTGACTAACACTACAGGGAAGGGCACATCCATGTCATCAGTAGCTCCTGAGGAGGATCAGGTGCGTCAGATAAGGGGCACCAGACAACCCTCCATTCGGCTCTGTATGAATCTTCTAGGAAGGATGATGTCCTCTTTCAAGGCAGTTCCCTATGCCCAGTTCCATTCCAGGCCTTTACCAGGAGACATCTTGTGTTGGCTTGGAACAAGAGGGGGCAAGCCCTGGATTATCCCATGTTCTTATCTCCCCGGGCACGCTTAAGCCTAAGCTGGTGGTTGCAGGATCAGAAAGGGAAGAGCCTTCCTTCCGGTGTCTTGGAGAGTACTGACCACAGACACCATTCTCTCCGGCTGTGGATCGACCCTAGAGGGGCTCACAGTTCAGAGGAGATGGTCAAAGACAGAACAGAGCCTGCCCATCAACATCCTAGAGTTGCTGGGTCCAGTACGGTCCTGGACGTTAGAGCTTCAGGACTGCCCTATCAGGGTTCAGTTTGACAATGCCACTGCAGTGGCTTATATAAACCACCAGGGTGTTACCAGGAGTTGTTCAGCTCAGAAAGAGGTGAACCACATACAAGCCTGGGCAGAAGGACATGTGCTATTGGCAGTTCATATGCCAGGGGTAGAGAATTGGAAGGCGGATTATCTCAGCCGTTAGCAGATCTGCCTAGGGCAGGGGTAGGCAACCTTCGGCCCTCCAGCTGTTGTGGAACTACATTTCCCATGAGGCATTGCAAGGCTGGCAGTTACAATTACTCCCAGAGGCATGATGGGACTAGTAGTTCTGCAATAGCTGAAGGGCCGCAGGTTGCCTACCCATGGCCTAGGGGAATGGTCCCTACACCCGAACGAGTTTCGGGAAATCTGCCAGCATTGGGGATGGCCAGATGTCGATCTATTGGCACCCAGGTTCAACAAAAAGCTACAGCAGTTTGTGTCCCGAACAAGGGATCCCCTCGCAATTGGAGCAGATGCTCTGGTAGTACCATGGAGCCAGTATTCCCTGGTTTATTCTTTCCACCTGATCTCTCTCCTTCCACATTTGTTGCGCAGGATTCAGAGAGAGGGGGTTCCAGTCATTCTGCTGGCACCAGCCTGGCCCAGAAGTCCCTGTTTCCTGAAGATTGTGAGATTGGCAATAGACGGGCCATGGACGCTTCCGCACCACCCTAATCTACTGTCTCAAGGTCCTATATTCCACCCCAATTTACAGTGTCTAAATGTGACGGCATGGCTATTGAAGCCAGGGTGCTGAAGGAACGTGGCCTCTCAGGACCGGTGGTGTTAACCCTAGCGAATGCTAGGAAATCGGTCTCTAGCAAGATCTATCATAAGGTCTGGAGGACATATATTGCTTGGTGTGAAGCCAAAAAATGGCATCCTCGGAAATATGTGATTGGGAGAATTCTCTCTTTTCTACAGTACAATCAGAGGTCAGATTTCGGCCATGTCAGTATTCTTCCAAAGGCCTTTATCCTCTCATTCGCTGGTCCGAACCTTTATGCAGGGGACAACTCGTTTGCTTCCCCCCATTGAGTCGCCTATGTGTTTATTTGTCTAGATCTGCAGAGATCCAAGGATGAGACTCCTTTTTTGTTTTACCAGAAGGACCCAAGAAGGGGCAGGTGGCTTCCAAAGTTTCCATTGCCAATTGAGTCCGTTAATTGATCATTCAGGTCTACGGTCTGAAACGTAAAGCTCCTCCCTTTAGGGTGAGAACTCATTCTACCAGGGGTGTAGGAACCTCCTGTGCTTTTCGTCATCAGGTATCTGTGGCTCAGATTTATAAGGCTGCCATCTGGTCTTCAGTGCATATGTTCACAAAATTTTATCAAGTGGATGTTCGAGCAGCCGAGGATTTGGCTTTCGGCCGCAGTGTACTGCGGGCTTCCGTATAAAGTCTTATGGCTGTTGTTTGGCAGGGTGTCTCCCTCCCCTCAAGGCTATTGCTCTAGGGCATCCGAGTAGGTAATGAATGTTAGTCTCACACTGTGTCCCGTGATGTATGAAAAAGAAAATAGGATTTTTTCGTCATACTTACCAGTAAAATGTGGAGAGAATTTGGGTAAAATTCTTTGAGGATTCAGTGCTTGCTACAAAACTGAAGCGGATCATTTCCTGTCTAAGACTTTGTCTACCAGTGTCCATTCACCTGATGATGAAGTATAAACCAGTAGGTAATGAATATTAGCCTAACTCTGTGTCCCATGATGTATTCATAGAAAATGATTTTACAGGGAAGTATGACGAAAAAATCCTATTTTTAATGACATAAGTTAAATATGGTGTCAGGCAACGTTCTAAAATTTATGTAGCATGAAGGAAAATTGTATGATATTACAATATAAGTTCAGTAAATCTATTGTAAAACAGCCTGCTCTGTTAACCACTTAACCCCCGAAGCCCTTTTTTACATTTGTTGTTTACAAGTTAAAATCAGTTTTTTTTTGTTTTTGTTTTTTTGCTAGAAAATTGCTTAGAACCCCCAAACATTATTATTTTTTTTCAAACACCCTAGAGAATAAAAAGGCGATCATTGCAATACTTTTTGTCACACGGTATTTGCGCAGCGGTCTTTCAAGCGCAATTTTTTTGGAAAAAAATCATTTTAAGTTAAAAAATAAAACAACAGTAAAGTTCGCCCAATTTTTTTGTATATCGTGAAAGAGGGTGTTCAATAGATACCATACATGTTACCGTTGAAAATTGCGCACACTCGCGGAATGGCGACAAACTCCAGTACTTTAAAAAAATTTAATGGTTACCAGGTTAGAGGTGCAGAAGGAGGTCTCTTGCTAGAATTATTGCTCACACTCTGGCGATCGCAGCGATACCTCACGTGCGGCTTGAACACAGTTTTCATGTGCGGGCACGACTTGCGTATGCATTTTCTTTGCTGCTCGAGCTCGCGGGGATGGTGGCGCTTTAAAAATATATATATATATATTTTATTTTTTTAGCACTGTTCCTTTAAAAAAAAAAAGGGAGGGGGATGCCCCTTCCCACTGCGTGGGATAACGACCGAGCGGCTCTCGAGCCGGATCGACCGTTATCACCAGATCGCCGGCCGCCTGTTCTAAAAAAACGGTACCAGGGTTTAGCCTTCAGCTGCAGGCTATACCCCAATACATCCACTTAAAGCAGCCGCCGTTTATAAACTGCAATTTGCATTAAGTGGTTAAATATGTCTTTGTGACACACAATATTATTAATTCAATCTTGCTTTTTATCTTATAAGGATACTAGCCTAAAGCTTAGTTTACATAAAAGCTTTAAATTGGCTGTAAACCCTAAGAAACAAAATTGTCCAGCTGAACGAAAAAATACTGAGCAATGTATGTCCAGCTTTTGGTATACCCACTAAAGTGACAGGATTCAGGTAATACAGAGATTAACCACTTCAATACCAGGCACTTAGAACCTTTCCCGCCCACACCAATTTTCAGCTTTCAGTGCTGTTGCATTTTGAATGAGAATTGCGCGGCTGTGCGACGCTGCACCCAAACAAATTTTTTATCATTTTGTTCCCACAAATAGAGCTTTCTTTTGGTGGTATTTGATCGGCTCTGCGTTTTTATTTTTTGCATGATAAATAAAAAAAGACCGAAAATTTTGAAAAAAAAAAATTCTGTTTCTGTCACAAAACTTTGTATAAAGTACATTTTCGGGCACTGATGTGACTACACTGGTGAGGCTAAACTGACAGGCACTGAGGAGGCAGTACAGATTGGCACTGATGAGGTGGCACTGATAAGGTTGCACTGATGAAGGGGCACGTATGCAGCACTGATGGGCGGCACTGATAAGCACCGCTGATGGGCACTGACACGTGGCACTGATATGCGGCACTGATGGACACTCATAGGCGGCACTGATAGGTGGCACTGGGCACTGATGGGCAGATAGGTGACACAGATGGGCACTTTTGGGTGGCACAGGTGGGCACTGATAGGTGGCACAGGTGGTAACAGATAGGTGGCACTGGTGAGCACTGGTGCATATAGCACTTTTAGGGATAGCACTGGCAGGCATCATACATGGGCACAGTGCCATCCCTACAGTGCACTGTATTGCCCTTACCTGATGGTCTAGTGTGGGCTCCCTGGTGGTCCTGGGCGGCCTCCATTTTCCCTCCCTGGTGGTCCTGAGCGGCCTCCTCATGGTGTCCAGGGGGGGCTCCCTGGTGGTCCTGGTCAGGCTCCCTGGTGGTCCAGTGGGGGTGATCCTGAGGGTGGCTGTGCTGATAAACATTCGCTCTCCGCTGCTCAGGTCTGCAGACCTGAGCAGAGGAAAAGCCGATAAACGGCTCTTCCTATTTACACTGTGATCAGCCGTGATTGGTCACGGCTGATCACATGGTAAAAGGCTTCGGATTGAAGCCTTTTACCTCGGTCAGTAATGCGGTGGGTCAGACTGACCCACGGAACCACCGATTGCCGCGATGCGTGCCCCCAGTGGCGCGCGATCACGGATTATCCTGAGGACGTCAATTGACGTCCAGTCAGGATAATGAACTCCCCGCCCGGATGTCATTTGTCTATACGCCGGGCGGGAAGTGGTTAAAAGATTCCTACATAGGTTGTATCTGCAGCCATTTATTCTGTGAAGCCTTCTGAAACAACACAGATCAAAGGATTTTTCTCATTTCTAGCCGGCAGGAGGTGGGGATCTGATGTCCCACACATTGCAGAGCTAGAGCACAGAGTTCCCTGATGTCTGAAAGCTGAGTAGAGGGAAATCCCCCCCCCCCCCTTTACGCTGACATTAAAAAATACACAGCTGAGGGTATAAGTAACCTGCTACATGCTTGTGGGTGCACATCTCCCTTGAGGCTGTTGTGTCAGCTTAGAGTCTTTTCAGTGACTCGTGCAAATAGCAAAAAGGATCAGATTAGAGAGGCACCATACTCAGTGCTTTGGATTCAGGGTAGTATGCACTATAAAAGTATGTGGTCAGCGGAAGAATGCCCCCTTACATTGGTGGCTTGTAGAAAGAATGCAACTTACAACGGTGGTCGATGGGAGGAATGTCCCTTACATTGTTGGTCAGTGAAAATTCTATAAAGTAAATAAAAGTGATTTTTTTAAAAATGTACATAGCACCCATGATCCCCGCACACGCGCTATATAAAATGCGTTCTGTAGGACTAGCACATGTAAACGATAATGGTGCCGCACATGTATGGTATCACTGGGAACATCGGCGTGAGAGCAATTCTAGGGCCATCATTTTGTAACATGCTGGTCTGAGCTTTTTATTTTTTGTATTATTTTTTTAAATTAAACTGTTAAGATAAAGACATTTGTTGCGAATGTTATATTGTGTTAATTTATGAAAACCTTAATTTTGGAAATGTACCATTGTTGCACTTTAATATAAGTTTATTTTTCTATAATAAAAGTTTATCTTGCGTGAGGCATCTGGGGGGATTGATTGGTACAACAGGTACCTCCGTCCACAATTGTTAATCTTGAACATTGTGTAGAAAAATTCTGTGACTAATGCATGTAATGTGAGCAGTGCAATATGTAGGTGGGGCTTTGTGTGGGTGTGGCTTGAGTGTGGACAGGAACACAGGGGGTCCCATGATCCCCTATTGTCCGGGGGCCCCCTGAGTTGTCTGCCCCTGTACCAATATACCATTAATGTACCTTTGTTGCAGAAAAGAAAAAGCTTTCTTTATTTTCTAGGACTGGCCTGATCTCAGTCTCCAATCTCCTATAGGGAATTCATCCATTCCTCCCTGCTACTCGATCAGATATTTGTAATTTGGGATGGGAAAAATGTTTGTGTACAAAGTAGTTCAGCAGCTGACCTCAATAACACACACCCTGCACCTGCCCTCCCCCTCCAGGAGATTTATCCCATCCATCTTGGCAGTTTCATGCCTTTCCAGTGCAGGCAATGTCAGTGAGCCCTGTTCTCCCTAAAAACATACATAGCCAGTGTTTTCCTCTACCGATCAACCGAAAACCCACCTGAACAGCCCATTTAATTTGTATCAAATCAGGCAAGACCTTGCACTACATAGCTTATAGGATATCTAAAAGGAATGGTACAATAAGATTGTATGGTATATGGCCACCTTAGAGGAAGAGGTAGGGAAGTGGGTGGAAATAAAAATGAGGTGGTATACTGAGGGGGGTGTCGTCCAGAGTGGTAAAACATGCCCTGTACTGTGATGCAGTAAGGCAGCGCATGATGGGTTATGAAGTTTTGGTGACATGATGATACAGGAAGTAAGGTCTCAGAAAGCATTTTTAAAAATGTTGAACTAGCAGGTGAAAGTTCAAAACTTCTGTGGCGTAGTTGGGAGATAAGCACATCGGGATGGCTTGGCCAGAAAGGACATTAGAAAAGGCTTTGCTTCATTATGAAAAGTGAAATTCTGCCTGAAAAGGTGTACTTAGTCTTCAATGGCAATATTTACAGTTGCATTTTTAGTATTGCCGGATTTTGAGATTGATTAGTAGTCAGGCCTGGAAGCCTTGTTCAATTGCAGATTTAATAAAGCACTGTAGATTTAATCCTCAATTATGGGCACCTCCAAAATGACTTGCATGTATATAATTATAAAGCAGTGAATGAGATATTCAACAAACATTCACTGCAGGTGAATCTTGCTGCCACGTGTGTTTTAAATTGCAGTGAATGATTTACCTACAGTGAATGTTTGGTGATGCAGGCACTGCTTCATAAATATGATCTTAAGTGTGGATGAGAATGTAAATTCAATATTGGATAGCATAACCCATTATCCAGTGTATAAATATTTTTTTCTGTCTGTACCATTACCATATGGGCCATTCGCTCACCAGGATATAAATATTGCTAATTGACACCAAAAAAACATTTTACACTTATCTTTAGTGCATAACATTAAATAAGGATTACTTTGATGAAGTCAGGCCTGAACATAAATTGAAATTGGTTACAAGGGTTACTGAATTTAAGATTTTGTTTTTCCAGCATAAAATGCTTTATTATACAGTTTTATATCCAGGCACAGTTTTATTACCTTAAAAATGTACAAAATATATGTGATTGTTTACAGCTAAGTAAAAGGGAGCAAGGCAATGTGAGGATACATGTAAGATGAAAGACATACTATTTGCATAATGTAGACCATTTTTGAAGCACAATAGTACAATTGTTATATGGAGAAAAGTCATGTAAAGGCAAATGCTAAAACAATTCATTTTTATTTTAATATATATATATATATTTTAATACATCTCTTTGCATATAACACAATAGAACATATTTGCTGTGCATATTTTTAGAAATAAAGTTGATGAGCAACACCTTCTAGATTTTTAAACAACAGAGCAAAGTCCATGGATAGAGATATTAATATCTGAAGCCATATTTTATTTCAGAGTATTAACCAGCAAGTGCTAGCACTATTTATATCCAGTTAAGATTACTCCATTACCAGCAACAAAATGGTCAGTCGGCATTGTTGTGAAATATTCAGTTAATGTTTCCATGGCATTCTAGATGCTAAAGACAGAAAATCTTAGTTAAATCTTAGTTTTACTGCGTTTGCACATTGGTAGATTTGCAATGGATCAGTTGTGGATAAAGTGTCATAGTATGTCAGCATGTTGTGAAAACGTATTGAAGTTATTAAGTATGTAGGTCATTCAAGATATTCCTGAAATAAGATGGTACATTTCTCATTTATTCTCCAAACCATTTGTATTGCTTATTATACAATTTAGCCTTCTCCATAAATCCTGAGAAATAGAACTTTTCATATTAAAGGAACCCATGCTTTCTATTAGATGTTTTCATAATTCGTTGAGACATACTGATGATTCTCATTTGGTAGTATAGAGCTTATATAGCAGCAAGGAAACATGTCCTACACCATTACACCACCGCCAGCTTTTAAACTATCAACAGAATGGTGTAAATTGTGGCCCTACCATTAAAATCAATTATTATACAAAATGAAGATTTGTAAAGCCAGGTAATGTTCTTCAGTTGTCTGATTTTGGTGATCCCATATGCACTGCGCCATCTTCCTATTCTTTTGTTTACAATCTTTTATTAGAAGGTATTTGCAATACAAAAATATTTGGATGTTGCATAGAAAATACAAAGAGAATAAATGAGTAAAGACTTACATAGGCACAATACATGTAGCAAAGAAGTTATAGAACATATCAAAAGTGATACAGAAGGTAACTTGTTATATAGCCATATATGTCATACAGAGCAACTGAGAATCTTATTAATTTGAGGTAGTTACACGATTATCCCAAAGGGACCATTTTTCATCATAGATGTGCATATTGTCTTGAACTGAGTGGTATATCATTTAAGTCAATTTAACCATGTTCATTCTATTAAGAACCTGTTGCCAAGGGAGATTGGGTGAGAGCCAGTTACAGGCTATCATCCATTGTATAGAGCTTAATAGTGAATGAATGAATCTTAGGCATGGTTTGGAAATATCAGGAATGTTTTGGTAGAGTATACAGATATAAGGTGACAAGGTAATTTGTTTGTTAGTGATTTGAAATATCTCATTCGATGCCTTACTCCAGATTGGATCGAGGTTTTGACATTGCCAAAAAATATGATAAAATGTACCTGTCTCTTTGCAGCCTCTGAAGCAATCTGAAGACACCTCAGGATAAAATTTATGTATTCTGGCTGGTGTCATATACCACCGAATTAGTAATTTGGAAGGGGTCTCTTTAAAGGCGGTGGATCTGTTACATTTACGCATGTTGTCTAAACCGATGTGCCATTCTTTGATTGAGACCGAGCAATCCAGATCCGATTCCCAATTTAACATTGCTTGTGTTTTCAGTGGTTGCAGAGTTTCATTTAGGTGTTTGTATAAAGAGGAGATTAGACCTCTACCTCTTGGTGTATTAGTGCATAATAGTTCAAAGATTGTGTGTGTAGAGGGGAGCAAAGGGGAGTAATGATTGGAGAAAAATTCTTTAACTGCTTCCCGACCGCGCGCCGTGTATTCACGGCGGCAGTCGGGGAGCTGGGCGCGAATCGCCGTAAATATACGGCGATTCGCATTTTGGCGCACCCGCCGCACTCCCGAGGAGTGTGCCCGCGGCTCGGGCGGACCCGATGTCCGCCGGCGAGCCGCGATGAGCGGCTACAGGGAAAAGAAGGGGAACCGCCGATGTAAACACGGCGGTTCCCCGCCCTGTCAGTGGGGCATGAGAGATCTACTGATCCCTGTCACTGGGATCAGTTAGATCTCTCATGCCCATGTTAGCCCAACCCCCCCACAGTAAGAACACACCCAGGGAACACAGTTAACCCCTAGCTCCCCCCCCAGGTTAACCCCTTCACTGCCAATGACATTTATACAGTAATGAGTGGACATTTAAATTTCTGATCGCTGAATAAATGTCATTGGTCCCAAAAATGTGTCAAAAATGTCCGACATGTCCGCTGAAATATCGCAGTACCGCTAAAAATCGCAGATCGCCGCCATTACTAGTAAAAAATAAAAAAAAATAAAAACCCCAGAAATGAATTCTCATCATCCGTAAACGCGGCCACTTTTGCGCAAACCAATCAATAAACGCCGATTGCGATTTTTTTTATCGCAAATATGAGGAAGAATATAAATCGGCCAAAAACGGTGAAAAAAAATGTTTTTTTATATTTTTTTTTTGGATTTGAATTTTAGCAAAAAGTAACAAATTTGGGTTTTTTTGCAAAATGGTCGCTCTTCTTTTGTTTATAGCGGCAATCAGAAATGACGCAGAGGCGATCAAATACCACCAAAAGAAAGCTCTATTTGTGGGAAAAAAAGGACGCAAATTTTGTTTGGGTACAACGTCGCACAACCGCGCAATTGTCAGTTAAAGCGACGCAGTGCCGAATCGCAAAAAGTGCTCTGGTCCTAAAGCTGCAAAACCTTCCGGGGCTGAAGTGGTTAATAAGGTTAAATTGTGACTCCCGTGATGGTTGTAAGTTGTACTTTCTAGCCATTTAGTTGAAGGAGAGAAACAAGTTTTTTTCTATAAATGTTTTTAACGTTAGCAGGTTAAGAGATTTCCATGGTTGATAATAAATATTATATTGAAAATGTTTGTGGATTTCCGGGTCACCGACAAATGAGGCCAGGGGAGGGGGAGAAGATGTAAGTTTAAATGGATCTTTAATTTTGAGCCAGAGCTGTAGGAGATGAGAGATAATCTTATTACGGTTTTGAAATTGCCTAGCCTTTAACACTGGGGACCAGAGAAAGCCACGGATATAATATGGGGAAATGGACTCGGACTCAAACGTAAGCCAGGGAATATCCGACGAGTCCGAAAACCATTGTATCATATGTGTTAGCCTTGTAGCTATATAATAAAGCCATATATTTGGCAGGCCTGTACCGGCTTCTTTCTGGGGCCTTCTACCCGCCCAAACGAACGTATTAATATCTTTTTGAATTGATAGTATATGATACTTGGGGATATTAGTAAAGATGGAACAGAAATAAAAGAGGATCTTGGGAAGGATGGTCATTTTAACCGCACATAGCCTACACAGAAAGGAGATATGAAAGGAGGACCATGATTTTATAAGGTTTCTGATTTGGGTGAATAAGGATGGGAAATTGTGTTGATATAGGGTAGAAAATTGAGAGGTGATCTGAACTCCTAAATAG
Source organism: Glandirana rugosa (assembly GCA_018402905.1). Lineage (NCBI taxonomy): Eukaryota > Metazoa > Chordata > Amphibia > Anura > Ranidae > Glandirana > Glandirana rugosa. The sequence continues at coordinate 994,615 of BLSH010078701.1, read as the reverse complement.
CGGATAGAATGAGTGCACCATGTGAAGGCGTAGTGATTTTTAATATTGATCAATAAATTTGAGGCCAAATTAATTGGGAGGAATGAGCATTTGGAATGATTAATGTATAGTCTGGATACCAGGTAAAAGGAATTTAATTTGTTGAATAAGTGAGGTAAAGTGGTATGGGGTTCGGGTAGGAACAATATCGCAACGTCCGCATATAGGCATATTTTATATGTTTTTTGATTTTTGGTGTAACCAATTATATTTGGGTTACTCCTTATCACGCAAGCTAATGGTTCTAATGCTAAAGCGAAGACTAGTGGGGACAGAGGGCAGCCCTGCCTTGTCCCTTTACTTAAACTAAAGAATTCTGAGTTTACTCCCGGAATTTTTATTATGGTTTCTGGGTCTTTATAAAGGGCCCTAAAACCATGAAGAAATTAATTAGATATGCCAAATCTTTCAAAAAATAGTGTCGATGTAGGACCAGCTAACGCTGTCGAAAGCCTTGTTTATATCTAGGCTGAAAAGGCTAAGGGGAAGAGAGGATATATTCGCATCTTGAACCAAGTTAGTGACCAATCTTATATTATCTGTGATTACTCTGTTAGGCATAAAGCCTGTTTGGTCACAGTGGACTAGGTTGGTTATTACTTTCCATCTTCCTATTCTTAGTGGGCGAGTGTTGAGGCTATCATAATCCTCCACTGCTAAAGCCCATCTTCTTCAAGGTTCGAAGTGTTCTGCATTCAGAAATGCCTGCCTACTTGTTAGCTTGTGACGCTGACAAAGCTTTCGACAAGTTTAGCTGGCCTTTCTTGCAACATTCACTCCAACAAATAGGCATATGCCCTAATCTCCTTTCTAAAATTGTGTCCCTATACAGTTCCCCATCGGCCCACATACTAGTTAATGGTACTTCCTCAGACCCTTTCCTCATTAATAACAGCACTAGGCAAGGTTGCCCCTTGTCATCCCTTCTATTTGCCATAGTTGTGGAACACCTCACCCAAGCCATACGTAATAACGGGTCCATTCATGGTATACAAACACCTTCTGCCCATTTTAAAGTATCGCTTTATGTTGAAGACCTTCTCCTGTACGTAACACAACCTCACGTAAGCATCCCCTCCTTACACAAACTCCAAAGGTTTGGAACCTATAGTAACTTTAAACTTAACATTTCCAAAACGGAAGTCCCATAATATATCTCTATCTTCCCCGGTTTTATCCAGTCTCCAATCTAACTTCCCATTCAAATGGCAACCCCGATCTATTAGATACTTGGGGACTGAAATACCTCACTCCTTCTCTGATTTATACTCTAACTACAGCCCCCTGTTAACCTCAATATGGAGACTGACGAAGACGCGGCAACCCCTACAAGCATCTTAGTTCAGCCGTATGAACATCCTAAAAATTTACATTTTACCTAAGCTTTTATACGTTTTTCAAACGATCCCCATTCAGCTACCTGTAGTATTCTTTAGGACTCTCAGGCCTCTGGCTATCCAATTTGTGTGGCAATGTCGCTTGCCTAGGCTTAAACATAAAAGCTTGTGTCACCCTAAATCAAATGGAGGCACGGGACTTCCTAACTTTGAGCTTTATAATTCGGCCGCTCTCCTCTCTCGCATACTGGAGTGGTTCCCCCGTCCTTTTATCAAAGCAGCACATCTGGTGAAACAAGACCTCTCACCCATTGACCTGAGAGCTGTATTAAGGGTATATGATAAAAAAATGTAACTCTTTCATGAACCTCTACCCTCTAACCAAGGTTCTGTTAACTAAATGGTACCGCTGTAGTATACCATGGTCCTTATCTTCGGAACCCAGCACCCTCACCCCCCTTTTTGACAACCCAACACTTCCTAATAGCAATTCCACTTCTGATTATGGCTCATGTGACCACTCCACATGGCCTACAGCTTGGGACTTTATCCACCCTGCAACCAGTGAGTTTCTACTTAACGACCCTAATCCTGAAACCCCACCGGACTGGCTCACATCACTTAGCCTCAACAAATATAGTGACCTGCTACACAATTCAGGCATAATTCACAGGAGACTAACCTATTTTAAGGAATTGTGTTCCCTCTCAGAGACACCATGCCACACGTTGTCTTTATTATATAGAGAAATTTTATCTCACATGCATGGAGAGCTCCCAACTTACACTAGACTGTGGTCCAGGGATTTGGAGACCAAAATTACATCAGAGGAGTGACAAACTTCCTTTTTATTCACCTATAAGTCCTCGATCTCTGTATACACCCAGGAGAAAAATTTCAAAGTACTATCACGCTTGTATAAGGATCCAGTTACATTGCATAGGATCTTTCCCATAACCTTTTGGAATCGCATCTTCCAAATTTATAACAGAATATATGAAGGGACACTCCTCCCCTCCCCTGCCAAAAAATAGCACTTCTATCAGTCCTACCTGGTTCGATGAAAGCGCAAAAAAATGATTTACTAAGATTCTTTCAGCAGCCCGCCAGGTAATTTCCAGGCACTGGAAGACAGATCACACCCCCCCCACGATCAACCACTGGTTGGACACGATCAACAACATTATGTTGATGGAGTAAATACAAGCAAGGGTAACGTAAACCTGGGAAAAGCATCGCATACTTTGGGGTACATGGACTCATTATTCAAATTCAGTGCCTTTTCAGAATAGTTTTCTTACTTGAGAAATAATACACCTAGACCTCGGTTCCCCACTTTATTTGACCTCACCCCCTGAACCCCGGTTCCCCTAAACTAACTCCATAGAGGGAAGCACTAACCCCATTAAGCATTAAACAAGTGGACTGCGATCCCTGCCTGGACATTCTGGATTGCCCACCCTTCTCTTACCCTTTCTCTCCTTTTTCTACTTTCTCCCCTATCCCCTCTTCCCCCCCCTTCATAACTACTCCTTTTGTCATCTACCACTTTGTCAAGAGACTTTCCCAGTCTAATTTGTTTTCCAACTTGCCAAACCTACAAAACGGTACACATGGGATAAAAATGTGCACCTCTCAGATACCTGTTGTTGAACTCATACTGCTATATTGCATATTCTGTATCTGCTCACGTTGCTTTGTTATCTCTTTCACTTTAACCTTTGTATTTTTCCATGATGGGAGACATTCTCTCTTCTATTGCTTGAAATAAAAATATATTCAACCTAAAATTTAGCTGTATATTACTTGTTAGTGCCATAACCTACCACCAAAGAACAACCCAAAATAAATTCTCCTGCTACTGATGATTGCAACTATACCACATATGTGTGTGTTATTTGTTGTTTGTACCCATACTACAGCCCAGAAACACTGTGTGTTTTAGGTAGGACAAAAAAAAAACAAAATGCACAGACACTGACCTACAATGATACTAATGTGGAAAAAATTCTACAAAAAAATGATTACCCAAATATACTGACCCTGACCTTGACTGTTGGCTCAAACACTAGCCCTGATACTAACCTAGATCAAACCTTGAGCTAGGTATTTTTTCTTTATTTTTTTTACACAGGTTTGTTTGCAATGTATCTTTCCTCTCCATTCATAGATAGAGAAACACAGGGGCGGGCTTCACAGTGACTGATCACTCTGATAGTCAATCCATTGAAACTTGGAGTTTCAGGTACCAATCGCTCACGCGGAGACCCCAGTCTCTGTGCTGGGATGGTGCTGTGTGATGCGCTCCCAGCACAAAGACAGATACGCATATATGCGGTCTCATGGAAAAAAGCCCTGCCCCATGAGGCTGCATATATGTGTATTGTCGGCATCAAGGGGTTAATAGACCCATATACTGTTCACCTATGAAGTCCTCTATGCTTTATTAAACTTAGGTTTACACACAGTTTTTTTCCCTCTGATAATATTTGGATTGCTTTGTACAATAGTCGAATGATGCATTTACCAAAAGTAGCCAGATATTCACCAAATTCTTTCTTCCTTTTTGCCATTGTCAGCCTATTCCTTCCATAAGTTAGTGGAATTGTTTGTTGAGTTTGAACCATACAAGCACTGTGCAATCAATATATCTATGGGATGGACCTGAAAGCATACATTTATCACATGCACACAAACATCTGTTTGCATTGTATCATTAGATTTCTAAACTATACAAATCAAAAGTCCAGTAAAGATGATTACTTCTGGCCGTTTTAACATTTGTGGCAGTTCTGTATATTCTTAGTGTGTCTCTGCACTTTTTGTGTGATTACCTGTAAGTCGAATGTACAATATGAAGAATTAATTCTTAGATACATTTTATTGTCTGTCCTCTTACTCCTGACGTATCGATAATCTCATCTTACGTTTGTTCTGTGGGAATTGCATTGGGCCACACTTAATTTCCCAGACATCTATTACAGCTTTTTTTCATCTCTTACAATTTGTCTTTACTGATTTTTCTTTGAAAGCTTGTAGCAGGCCAGGCAAATCATGCTGCTAGTAGTTAGGGAAATCTTACTAACCTCATATAACATGAAGTGATTGTCTATTTTTTAAAGAGCAATCTGGGTTTTTGGGTTTTAGGTTTTCAAATGAAGTTGATAAATCATTTTTACAAAACATTTAAAATAATACTCTTTACCCTTCGCAACCAGCACTTCCAGCTTGTGAGTGGTGCAGATGTCAGTATACAGTAGTGTGAAAAGGTTTTAGGCATGTGTGAAGAAATGCTGTAAAGTAAGAATGCATTCAAAAAAATATATTTTTTCAGACCCTGTCAAATACTTTCATGCGACTCATCTGGCCAGGGCAGACAGTGGATCTTCATGGAGCAATTACTGACATCCCTTTATGCTCTTTCCCCTGGATCTGCCAGTCTCTCTTGGGTGATCTTAGGGGTCACCCATTAATTGGTTCTACTTTGTGTGCCGGCTAAGGTGTAGGTATCTGGCAAAATACTTTCCCAAGATTTGTGCCTCACCCTGTTGCTGAGAAACAGAGTTCACGCCTGGCATATCAAACTGCTGATTTAAGGAACTCTTGAAATTGGGCACCTATTGTATAAGAGACTTTGGTTGTAAAATGGGCATGAAAACCATTGGCTCTATTCGACATGTGCTTGATCCTCCCCTAAACCAATGGATGCACCAACAATTTCAACATTACCTTGCTTCTGTTGTAAAAGGTGGTAAACATTTCAATTACCAAAATTCCCTTTGAACGTGTATGCAGTGAATAATTGCAGGCTTTGATGCATATAAACTTTTAGCTATTTCAGAAGAAGGTTTCACGCCTCCGTTTCTCAAAGTGTTTAAGGAAAAACCTTTCTTCTATAGTCCCCCTCTGCTCTAGAACAGCAAGCTCAGCAGTGCATGTCATTTATAAAAATAAGCTGTATAATAGCTTACTTCAGAGAGCCGTTCAGCGCTCAGCTGAGTGTCTGCCTGTCTCCTTTCCCGATGCCTTAGCTGCAGAGGAAGGTGCTGGGAAACCGCCGCTGACGTCAGCTGAGACGAGCAGAGGGGAGGAGGAGACCAGCGGGCCTTTACCTGAGAGCCGAACGGCTCTCTTAAGCTATTATACAGCTTATTTTTTTAACTGACATCCACTGTGGAGCTTACTGTTCTATAGCAGAGGGGACTATAGAAAAAAACTTTTTTTAGAGCAGGAGCGGAGATCAGGTTGCTGACACTCAGAGAGGGGAGGGGGGGAGGACAGAGGCACAGACACAGGAGAGCAGGCTGCAGATAGTGGAGGCACATATGCTGACTCTGGCATGAGTTCTCTGGAGCCCTGACACATCGGAGTCAGCGTAGAGAGGGGAGGGTGGAAACTGGCAGGATCAGCCAGGTATTACAGGTGATACAGGGAGCCAAATGACACAGCACAAGCGCTGTGCTGTATAACATGCGTTAAGGGAACAGGATTTAATTTTTAAAATTTTTTTGGGGTTAACAAACGCTTTAAGTGGGAACCCTTTTTTACCTGCAAAGAGAGGAACATATCTTATATTTTGTACATTACTCCTCAATAGCTAGCAAGTATGAAGAAGTAGGACACAAAATTGTGGTACAGGGTTCCCAGCGGTTTTACATAAACTGGTCCTGTGCTCTTCTAGTACTTGTTGCAGTTTCCGTATAGGGGAGGTTACCCTTCTACATGTCTTCTGGTGTTGTGATGTTAAACATTTCTCTCTCTCCCCACACCCCGGGATGCGACAGCAGGCTGGGGATCCTCTTCCCACACCCACTGTCACTGTTCAAAAAGACTGTGGCCCTGTGGGGCTCCACCCATCACACGGCTGTGTCATTCATTTACAAAGTTCCGTGAATGAATGAACTGCAAGTACTGACAGTTTTTGCGGCTGATGGCTTGTAGTTCTCAATGGGACTACTAGGGCCATTTGTGGGTGTTCTATGTAGTTAATTGATCTTCCTATCACTCAGTAACTCTCTGCCCCTATCAGAGGTATGGGCAGATAGCTACACAGACAGTCTGCAGAAGCCTGGCATTACACCTGTGATCTGCTGTTTGAGGATGCAATGTTTTACAGGTTCCTAAAAAAAAATAAAGATCGCTGCCCACACTACTGGCAAATTTTAACATGATAGTAACCGCTAATAAAATGAGCATGTTTGTCATTTCATGACATCGCAATTGTCAGTTAAAGCGATGCAGTGCCGAATCGCAAAAAGTGCTCTGGTCCTAAACTGGGAAATCCTTCCGGGGCTCAAGCACTCCCATTAGGATCTGTGTTCAACATTTACAAACTGGATCCAAAGAGGACTTCTTGAATAATGTGCCACCGTCCCTTAAGACAATAGAACACAAGTTGTGGGTAACCCCACACAATTAGACGTTTTAAATGGGCACACCACGAGATAACACCCAGAGTATGTAAAAAAATACAAAATTTATTTATTTCAAACAGACATTTAAAAGTATACACAACTATTATACAAAAATAAAATAGAAACAATTCATGTCAGTAGGACCCTAAGGAAGGGACTACACATCATGATTAATTTTTACCCAGATCGTAACAAATAGTCACACATTGGCTACCAATACAACCATACTTCTGCAACATACAGCCATGCTATGACTGGGGTCCTGAGGACGCTCATAGCGAAACACGTAGACCTCTGCATTTGTGTGTGCATACACACCATGGTTGTATTGGTAGCCAATGTGTGACTATTTGTTACTATCTGGGTAAAAATTAATAATGATGTGTAGTCCCTTCCTTAGGGTCCTACTGACATGAATTGTTTCTATTTTATTTTTGTATAATATTTGTGTATTCTTTTAAACGTCTGTTTGAAATAAATACATTTTGTAGTTTTTTACATACTCTCGGTGTTATCTCGTGGTGTGCCCATTTAAAACGTCCAATTGTGTGGGGTTACCCACAACTTGTGTTCTATTTACAAACTGGAGTTAAATGGTACTTTAAAAGCCTCAACAAAGCTTGCTGAAAGCTCTGCAAATGTTTTGTAAAAGCTCGCTGTTCACACTGCTCTTACATAAGCATGAAATAGGCTCTAAAGTAGAACTATAGGAAAAACCTGTTGTTTTTATTTGGATAGGGTAATGGAAGGTTATTACCCCACATCAGATTTTTTTTTTCGCCGTCTGTGTCCCATTGCGGAGATTTTCGTTCACTAACTGTCCCATAGCCAAAGAGGAAGTGAGAGGAAATCCATGCAAATTAAGGGAATTCCTTGGGGACCTCCAGGTCACCAGAATTAGTGTCCACACTAGATTTCCCCTCTATTACTTTTCTGGGACAACCCCTACTTTTCTGGGGACAACCCCTATTTTTATGCTTTATATTGATGGACTATTTTATGCATACTATTTGTTCACTTTAGTGCTGCACTTCTATTACTTTATATCAACAGGCCCCTAGTAAAGGAAGTATTTTGTGGTTCTATAATTACCTTCAATACTCCAACTCATTCATTAAAACAGCCTATATGCTTAACTGGGGAAAAGATTTTAGTAGATCCTTTTCAGATGGCAACACACTTTAACTAACAATATCAGTGTAACCGATTGTGTTAATCACTGGGATGATACCCTTAAAATCCTATATAGAGGCTATCTAACTCCTTATAAATGATCCAAGTTATATCTTGATGCCTCACCCCTTTGTTGGCGGCAATGAGGCAGTGTTGGAAACTTGATGCATGTTTTATGGGACTGCAAATCCCTTCACAGCTTCTGAAATTTGGTTATTTACTTCCCTGTCACCACACTTAGCCCTATTGTGCCTTAGGATAGATTCTTTCTCAGTGCAATTTAGAACTACAATTTTGCATATTTTTATAGCAGCAAGGCTAACAATAACTAATGCCTGGAATATCCACGAATGTACTGAACATTATCGATGTCATTCGTAGAGTTAATGCTCATTATCTATATGAGAAATTCTTAACTGCCAATAATCAAGGCCTCAAAGCCTTTCATTCAAAATGGGTTGACTGGGATTCAATTTTAAAACTATTGGAGATGATATCATTTCTCCCATGGTACATCGGGTCTGGAGGCAAATTATTAATTTCAAGAGTACTGATGCAGGTTGTTGTTTGTTAATTTTTCTTTAGTTCTGATCTGTTAGCACAACACAAGTAAAAACTATGTTTTGTCCACCTTTCTACGCTGCAATGTAAAGTATCTAATTGTTCTATATTGCAGCCCTACACTATATGGGTTTTGCATAGCGACAATGTGCTTTTTGGCATATTATGTACTTTTCTTTGTGCGAATACAGAGGAGTGTGTTTATTCCATTAGATATGTATGCATCGAATTATTGCATTCGTACTGTGCTTACTTTTTAATAAAAACTATTTGAAAGAAGCAGCTTTAGGATGTCCTCTACATGTTTTTGAAACTATGTGTTGGGATTGATGACCACGCTGCCTGAGTCTTGCATCTTGTTGAGCTGATCGTGCTGAAAAGAAATTTGATATAAGTGATTAAAAGAGGTTGAATATGGTATATATGTATATATAAAAATGTGACTTTTTTGTTTGTTTTTTTAAACCTGCAAAACAAAGTTATAATATGCTAGTATGCATCACATACTAGCACATTATGTGAAACTTACCATAAAACTAAGCCCCCCAGTGGCTCGCTGTCACTGCTGATAGACCGGTTAAAGACAGAAGGCCTATCTTCCAGGTTGGCAGACTCTGGTTCTTTGATTGGACGAGCCACGATGACGTCACTCCTGCGCATGCGGGCGGGAGCCTTTGTTCACCGCCCAGGACACCGTTCCTTCAGAGCGCATGCGCCGGTGACGTCACCGACAGCTTTGCAATAAATATCTCCTAAACAGGTGCATGTTTAGGAGACATTTTATGTACCTAAAGGTAAGCCTTATTATAGGCTTATCTATAGGTAAAAATCAACCATGGGAGTTTACTCCCATTTTAGGCAAGGACATGCATGTCAAGTGTCTTTGCAAACCTCTATATTAATGTGCACCAGTTGATCTGAGAGTGCCCAAAGATGTCAATTTATTTTCTGGAATGGGTTTTGTATTGAATTCCAAATACAATAAAATGTTGTGTCAAATAATAGATAAAAAATAGTTTAGCAGCCATGTTGTAACTAGAGAGCATATTTGGTATCTAAATAATAAATAAAATTATTTTATGACCAGAGTGTTTAGAGAGTTAACACTTTATGAACTGCATCTTTTCTCTTTGTTGCTCTTGCTGCTCTTGCCTTCCCTAGTAATGAAGATGTTAATAAATTAGAAAATTAGTGTTTCGCAAGCAATTAAGTATCCAATAAATCAACTCTGCTTGTAAGTGCTAGAAACGTGGTGTAAATATTTTAATGACTACCACATCCATGCACATGAATAATTGATATATGATTCATTTTTCATTTGCATGCTTTGCTTTGGTGTGATCAACTAATCTCTCTGTGTCACAAAAACGCACTGCAATGTCTCTTCCTATTTTAGTTTCGCTCAACAATGTCTTTTGTAAAACATAACTATAAGGAATGGTTGTCTTTTTTTATACAACACTCAGTCTGATATTTATTTCTATTCATTGGCAAAAGTAAAAGAATAGTAATCTCTTATCTATTGGTTACATCCACAAATAATAAATCTATGGT
>BLSH010078701.1:924921-967057 GCA_018402905.1 Glandirana rugosa | reverse complement strand
CAGAGCTTGATCTGCAACTCAAAGCAGCGGTATGTGAAATCTCTAATTTCTGCTATCTGTCCTCAGAGCAACAGCACAGACAGCAGTAGTAAAGTAATCTATCTCAGGATGCAGGATCAGGTCTTAAAATGGCTAAAATCTGTTCCTCACGCCGTCAGCTACCTTTCCCTATACTAACCCAAGGAGCATGTGACTGCAGCACTGTGACTCCAGCTTATAAAGAGGCTGGGTCACATGATGCACCGGCCAATCACAGCCATGCCATTAGTAGGCATGGCTGTGATGGCTTCTAAGGGCAAACCAGTGAAACGCTTGTTGATTGGCTGCCCTGCAGCTTCTCAACACGTGGAGTAAAATAGCAGAACCCCGGACCGAACCCGAACGATTTTTGAAATGTCCGGGTCCGGGTCCGTGCCACGGACACCCGAAAGTTCGGTACGGACCCGAACGTTACAGTCCGGGTTCGCTCAACACTAGTGATGAGCAGTGCCTGGTTTTCTCCACACATACCGTTTAGAATTAAGGTCAAAAAGTTCTATCTTGGTCTCATCAGACCAGAGAATCTTATTTCTCACCATCTTGAAGTCCTTCAGTTGTTTTTTTAGCAAACTCTATGCGGGCTTCCGTTGGGCCACTCTGCCATAAAGCCCCGACTGGTGGAGGGTTGCAGTGATGGTTGACTTTCTCCCATCTCCCGACTGCATCTCTGGAGCTCAGCCACAGTGATCTTTGGGTTCGTCTTTACCTCTCTCACCAAGGCTCTTCTCCCCCTCAGTTTGGCCAGACGGCCAGCTCTAGGAAGGGTTCTGGTCGTCCCAAACATCTTCCATTTAAGCATAATGGAGGCCACTGTGCTCTTAGGAACCTTAAGTGCAGCAGAAATTTTTTTGTAACCTTGGCCACATCTGTGCCTTGCCACAATTCTGTCTCTGAGCTCTTTGGGCAGTTCCTTTGACCTCATGATTCTCATTTGCTCTGACCTGCACTGTGAGCTGTAAGGTTTTATATAGACAGGTGTGTGGCTTTCTTAATCAAGTCCAATCAGTATAATCAAACACAGCTGGACTAAAATGAAGGTGTACAACCATCTCAAGGATGATCAGAAGAAATGGACAGCACCTGAGTTAAATATATGAGTGTCACAGGCAGCAAAGGGTCTGAATACTTAGGACCATGTGATATTTCAGTTTTTCTTTTTTAATAAATCTGCAAAAATGTCAACAATTCTGTGTTTTTTCTGTCAATATGGGGTGCTGTGTGTACATTAATGAGGAAAATAAATGAACTTAAATGATTTTAGCAAATGGCTGCAATATAACAAAGAGTGAAAAATTTAAGGGGGTCTGAATACTTTCCGTACCCACTGTATATACAGGGGGAGTCAGTACACAGGGGGGAAGTCATGACCTGGCATTATCAAACAGATATTTTAGGAGATACAGAGGGATAATTTAAAAAAACAAAAGCACCATGCTGCTAATTGCACATTAAAGACACAGGCAGCATTATTTTTTGGGGGGGTTTTACTACCGCTTTAACTATGAGAGCAGCAGGAGTGGGGGGCAGGCGCTGACATGAGCAGACACTCAGAGACGGGAGGGTGGAGAGGGCACAGGAGACAGAGAGCAGGAATACTAAAGACAGAGGCACATACTGACTCCGGTGTCAGAGCTCCATAGCTCTGATATATTGGAGTCAACGTACAGAGGGGGAAGGTAGAAACTGGCAGGATCAGACAGGTATTACAGGTGATACAGGGGGCCAAATGACAGAGCACAAGCACTGTGCTGTATAACATGCTTTAAAGGAACAGGATCTTTTTTTTTTGGGTTAACAAACGCTTTAAATTATACACAGGTGGACTCAATTTACTAATTAGGCGACTTCTGAAGGCAGTTGGTTCTACTAGATTTTAGTTAGGGTTATCAGAGTAAACGGGGCTGAATACAAATGCATGACACACTTTTCAGATATTTATTTGTAAAAAAATTTTAAAACCATTTGTCATTTTCCTTCCACTTCACAATTATGTGCCACTTTGTGTTGGTCTATTACATAAAATCCCAATAAAATATATTCATGTTTTTGGTTTTAACATGACAAAATGTGTAAAATGTCAAGGGGTATGATCACTTTTTCAAGGCACTGTATATTGAGAAGGAGCAGGTGAATGAGGAGAAATGGCGCTATTGAGTGCATCCTTTGCTTACATAACGTGAGAGTAAAGGGCGGTATAGGACCTTATACCAGGATTTACGTCGCTCATCTGTTTCTAGATGTCTGTTTCTAGAAATCTTGCCTTTGAGACACCTCGCTAGGCAGCTTTCCACTACACACACTCTACCTTCCCTCTAAGATGTCTGCTGTATGATTTCTTGTAAGGGACAAAATAAAAAGGTTTTTCTTTTTCCCTCAAAAGACTTGCGTTGTATTTACGTGCATTTATGTGTGCTGCATTAAAATACCTGTAGCATTTTAATGCAATGCATCGCACTGAACATGACACCAGTACTATGGTGTGAACAGGACACAAATTGATTTCTGTGTCCTTGCAAAGATCAGCATTTTTCCAGTGTGGTAAAATGCAGGTCACTGCAATATGTGTGAATAGGACATATGTTATCAGACATCTTCCTCTTTCTATACTTACATATTTTTAGTTTCTTCTTTATCTTTAGCAATCTGTTTTTCAGCTTCAGTCTTCACTAAGGGCCGCTTCACACTGCAGCGATGCAGGAACCCTTCGAATCCACTGCAAGTTCCAGCATCGCATGTCTCCAGCCGGCAGTTCACACTGCCATATGCGAACTGTGGGGAGTGTCAATAGAAAGCTAATGACACCCCCAAATCAGTTTGAATATCGCACTGCGAACTGCAAACTCGCACAGGAATCAGATCGCATGGTGTGAACGACCATGCGATCTGATTCTGCCCTTGCGTAAAAAAGGGTCCTGTGCAAGTTTACTCTATGGCTGAATTTGCATCGCATGTGATCACACTGCAGTGTGGTGCGAATCCTAGGCAATCTCCGGGATCGCTGCAGTGTGAACCGGCCATAACTTGATTTTATTTTATTTATTTATTTTAACAGTCATTATTACATTGCTTAACCACTTCAATACAGGACACTTTTACCCCCTTCCTGCCCAGACCAATTTTCAGTGCTCTCACACTTTGAATGCTAATTACTCAGTCATGCACACTACTTTTTTTCACACAAATAGAGCTTTCTTTTGGGGATATTTAATCACCACTGGGATTTTTATTTTTTGCAACATAAGTAAAAAAAAAGCAAACATTTTGAAAAAAAACACTTTTTTTAGTTTTATGATAACATTTTGCTAATAAGTCATTTTTGTTCATAAATTTGGGCCAAAATGTATACTGCTACATATCTTTGGTAAAATATAACCAAAATCAGTATATATTATTTGGTCTGTGTGAAAGTTAGAGTCCACAAGCTATGGTGCCAATCATTGAAAATTGATAACATCTGATGTACTGATGGCCGATCTCATTTCTTGAGGCCCTGAAATGTCAGGAAAGTACAAATACACCTGAAATTACCCCTTTTTGAAAGGTAGACAGTCCAAGGTATTTAGTAAGAGGCATGGCGAGTTTTTTTAAGTTGGCATTTTTTTTCCACAATTCTTGGAAAAATGAAGAAATTATTATTATTATTTTTACACAAAATTGTCATAAGTTATTTCTCACACACAGCATAGGCATACTTCCAATTACACCCCAAAATACATTCTGCTACTCCTACCGAGTATGGAGATACCACGTGTGCAACTTTTTCAGCCTGGCCATATAGACAAGTCCAACATCCAGGTAGCTAGGAGCATAAATTACACATCTAATTTCGACCTATTATACTTATGAAGGCCCTGGAGCACCAGGACAGTGGAATTAACCACAAAATGACCCCATTTTGGAAAGCAAACACCCCAACGTATATTCTATGAGGCATTATGAGTCTTTGGAAAGGTTCATCTTTTTCCACAAGTCTTCAAAATACGTGCAAAGAAAATTAAACCAAAGTTGTCAATTTATATGGTTTTTCTAACACATAGCATGTATATAGCAAAAATGACCTCCCAAAATACATTCTGCTACTCGCCCTGGGTATAGCGATACCACATGTGTGAGACTTGTTTACACACCCTGGGCACATAGAGAGGTCCAACATTGTAGTAGTACCTTCAGGCATTCTAGGAGCATTAATTACACATCTAATTTCATTCCTACTTATCCCACTTTTGAAGGTCCTGGAGCACCAGGACAATGGAATTACTCACAAGGTTACACCCCAAAGGCAAACACCCCAAGGTATATTCTATGGGGCATGGGCTGCAGATGGGCTTGGGTACTCAGATGGGTTGGTGACAGGTACTCGGATACTCTGATGGGCTGGTGACAGGTACTCGGGTACGCTGATGGGTTGGTGACAGGTACTTGGGTACTTTTATGGGCTGGTGGCAGGTACTTTGATGGGCCGGTGACAGGTACTCTTTATTACTGGGGGGAGGGCAATCGGTGTGATTTGGTGTATACTGTAGGCAGTAACAAGCTGTTACCGCAATCTCCTCTTCACACATGATGGTGTGTGAGGAGGAGAACCCGGTAACAGCTCATTACCGTGATTTGTTGACAGTCTGTAACCAGCTGTCATTGGACACAGCCGGTCACATGGTAAAGAGCCAATTTCATTGGCTCTTTACCCTGATTGGGGCTGGGCTCTGTCCTAGGGACAAGCCTCAATCCCGATCGCTGCGCTGCATGCCCCCAGGAGGAGCGCGCATGAGCGGCGTGAACGCAGATCTCCAAAGTGACTGATTGTGTCCAATCACAGCCGATCACGTGGTAGAGCCAGTTTGTATTGGCTCTTTACTGTAATCAGGGATGGGCTGTGTCCTGAGGACACGCCTGATCCCCGATCGCCGCGCTGGGGCCCCTCAGTAGCAGCGAAAAGCCAAAGACATCATATGACGCCCGCCCAGGATGGGAGATCCCTCCTGTGGTTGTCATTTGACTATAGACCAGTATTAAAGTGGTTAAACAGTATGACATTGAATTTCAGTACCCTAAACCTTTTTGGTAGGCATGATTATATCATATCATACAGCAGGTAAAATAAGTATTGAACACGTCACCATTTTTCTGGGTAAATATATTTCTAAAGGTGCTATTGACATTAAATTTTCACCACGTCCGAAACAACCCATGCAATCCTACATACAAAGAAACCAAAACAAATACGTTTTGAAATTAAGTTGGGTGTATTAAAATGGAATGAAGCAGGTAAAAAATATTGAACACATGAAGAAAGGGGGGGTGCAAGGGTGCAAAAAGACTAGGAAAGCCAAGACACCAGCTGAAATCTATCAGTAATTGGAAAGCAATCCTGCCCCTTGTTAGTGCAAATTAACGTCAGCTGGTTCTCAACTGATGGCCTATAAAAAGGTGTCTCATTACCAAGGTGTCATAGAAGAAACCTCTCGTGATGGGTAAAAGCAAAGAGCTCTCTCAAGACCTTTGCAACCTTATTGTTGCAAAACATACTAAAAGCATTGGTTACAGAAGGTTTTTAATCTTCTGAATGTTCCAGTGAGCACTGTTGGGGCCATAGTCCAGAAGCGGAAAGAACATAATTTCACCATAAACCGGCCACGACCAGGTGTTCTTCGCAAGATTTCAGACAGAGGATAGAAAAGAATTATCAGAAGGGTTTTGCAAGAGCAAAGGACCACTTGTAAAGAGCTTCAGAAAGACCTGGAATTAGGTACAATTGTTTTTAAAGAAAGTAATGCACTCAGCTCCCATTGCATACAATCAGCCTGCCCATCCATGGTTACAAACTTGGCCGGTCCCTGCTGAACCAGCCTAGATTCGTGCCATCTATGGTCGGCTTTTTTTTTTTTTAAAAGCAACTTTATTGATTATAAAATCAAGCAAAAAAGGGAGCACAAACCCGAGCAAACATTGCTTGCATAGAGATGTAATACAATAGGAAATAATTGTCCATAAAATAGGATTGTTTATACCCAACAAATGACCAGAAGCATAATGTAGAGATTGTAGAGTAGAATATATTCCGGATCCAAGAACGAATTCTCAAAATAAAGGTAAGACCCAAAATTAGTAGTTATAAAAAAGTGTTCTTATGTAGCGAGCAATATGTATTTAAAATATGCATTACTATCATACAGTAAGAAATAATTAAGTCGTGGATCAAGGGTCATCAAAACCTTCAGGATGTATGGTAAAATCAGATTCCACCGATAAGGCCCAGATTTTATGAATTTTTTAGGGCATCATATGTTAATTTGTGTAGTGGGATTGTGCCTCATATGTTAATTTGTATAGTAAAATCACCTGGTTAATTAAATTGAGCCAAGAAGGGATTGTAGGGGGCAAGTGTGATTTCCAATGCATAGCAATACATTTTTTGGCATAAAACAAAACTAGGCAGGGGAATAGTTTAGTACCATTAGGGGGGCTATCATCATTTTCCCCCAAAGGCTTAAGTTTTTTTTTTAATTTGCATTTCAAAAGATCAAAGTGTTTTCCCATTGAGCATAATTAGCTATTTCCATATTGTGGTTTCCGTTTTCCACCTGTTTCCAAACCTGCACATTTCAGTTTAAAGGCTAAGTTCACATTTTAAAGAAATAATAAATGCATATGTTTTTGCAGGTAAAAAATGTGCATGTATTATTTTTTTTTCTCGTCGTGATCCTACAGAGCTTTGCACCCACAATCAGTAGATCACAACTGCAATGTTTGACTACTGTAGACACTGCCTATGGCTTTCTTGCCTGTACCTCTGTACGGGCTTTCTGTTTGAAAACTGTAAGGAGTGTCAGTGGACTATCAGGGCACTCATCAGCACTTGCAAAGTCCATTGAGATCTACAAGCCGTCGTGCTCTGATCACGCTAAAAGTTTAATCTGTTGCTCATAGCAAAAAAATTCAATATGTGTTTGCAATATATTCAGTAGGACTATGCCGTTGGAAGGGAGCCCCACACGCTCGACAGCTGAGCTGGAGTCCGTCGGTGCTCCCAGGTGGCATCGCTGCAACCACAAGGCGGAAGTCCGGGACTGGAATGGTTGCCAATCTGCCTAGCGTGGAATGCAAATTAAATCTGTTGCCGTGATGAAGTGGTTTGCGTGCATGCGCTTTGTCATGTCCTTGACAAACTGAGGGCTTAACTTGTGGACTTGACAAAACGCAAGCGCACAAAACGCATAGTCACAGCAACAGATTCTATTTGTGTTCCACGCTGGTCAGGTTGGCAACCACTGTGGTCCCAGAATTCCACCTTGTGGTTGCGGTGACGTCACCCGGGAGCGCCAACGGACTCCGACTCAGCTCTCGAGTGTTTGGGGCTTGCTTCTAGCAGCATATGCCACATGTCACGGTGCACCCCTTCCGTTCCCCTGCCCACCGGACATTAGTCCACCTATATTCACCAACACCAGCATGGTATCGTATAACCTTATTATGGTTTCAGTTCTATATTGTGAACATTAAACGATACCCTTTTAGCCTTTACATTTGGCTCATATTCTATATATTTTAAGGAGTTAGTCATCCACATCCATTCAGATAGTGCTGTCAATGTCTTTGTGTTTAATGGTTACTGTGTGTACTATTACTGACAGCTGCATCGGATTGGCCCTTGGTCAGTGGACAGTGCGTCTCTCCACAGGGCTCAGCGTTTGGGACATATTGTGTTTTTGGCTATTGTATATTCAGTAGGACTATTGTGCTAATCAGTTTTCCAAGATAGAAAATTAACACGCGCGAGGAGTATCATTTGATTTGCTCATATATTTCATATTTTATTGCATTTGAGGTTGATCTATTTCTTACTGTATTTAACTTAATAAGGTATTTGCTTCACTAGTGCTTTCTGATTCCTCTACTACATTATACTGCAGATTTTAACTGGCTGGGGGATACTTTTAACTTGATTCTAGCTCAAACAGCCATTAAACCATTCATTGCATGAAAAACATTCCTGTACTCTTCTGATCATATTAACCATAAAATTCAAAGTAGCAGTTCAGCCTACAGTCTGGTACACACTAATCCAACGTTGGTACCACAATCTTCCCTGCTGAGCTGTTGTGTTCTGACATGGGGATGCCCCCCTCTCTCCCCCCCCCCCCCAGAACACTCCGATCAGCGCTCTCGGCCATCAGCCATACAGCTGGCTTTTGTTGGACCGGCTGATATACACATGGGCTGAATGTCGGCCAGGGCTTTAACCACTTGTTGACCGCAGTCTGGCGGCGACAAAGTGGCTCGATATTGCAAACCGCCGTCACGGCTGCGATATCACTCACTGTGAGCGCGCGTGTGCCGCTGGAGGCGCGCTCACTGTGTTGGGGGGGCCAGGGAGTGGGTAGGGCGGACTCGATTGCCGCCGGCTACCCACAATGCCCCCCCCCTGCAGTGAAAGAACGGAGGTCCGTGTAAGTAAACACGGATCTCCGTTCTCATAGAGGGGGAAGGGCGGTGATCACAGGCTTCCTCTATATGTAAGCCGTGATCACTCCCTTCCCCCCCAGCCAGGCCAGCCCCCACACAGAACACGCCCAGGGAACACCGTTAACCCTTAGAGCTCCCCCTGCAGGTTAACCCCTTCACTGCCAATGTCATTTACACAGTAATCAGTGCATTTTTATAGCACTGATCGCTGTATAAATGTCAATGGTCCCAAAAAAGTATCAAAATGGTCCGACATGTCCACTGCAATATCACAGTACCGCTAAAAATCACAGATCGCCGGCATTACTAGTAAAAAATAAAATAAAAACCTCAGAAATGAATTCACATCATCCGTAAGCGCGGCAACTTTTGCGCAAACCAATCAATAAACGCCTATTTTTTTTTTTACCAAAAATATGAGGAAGAATATAAATCGGCCAAAACCGATGGAAAAAAATGTTTTTTTATCATTTTTTTGGATTTTTTTTTTTTTGCAAAAAGTAAGAATTTGGGTTCTTTTGCAAAATTGTCGCTCTTCTTTTGTTTATAGTGGCGATCAGAAATGACGCAGAGGTGATCAAATACCACCAAAAGAAAGCTCTATTGGTGGGGAAAAAAGACGCAAATTTTGTTTGGGTTCAACGTCGCACGACTGCGCAATTGTCCGTTAAAGCGACGCAGTGCCGAATCGCAAAAAGTGCTCTGGTCCTAAAGTGGGAAATCCTTCCGGGGCTGAAGTGGTTAAACCAGCTCCAAATCTTCTCGCAGCCACATTCTAAGACTAACCCTGTAAAGCAAAAATCGCTATACATACCTTTTCTGAAGCTGACCGAGTCCTGTGTGAGTGCTTTGTGTGTAAAGATTTCCAGATCAGATGACTGAATGGCACTTTTCTTTGGTGAGACAGGCTGGGCAGTTGGGAATAGTGATGTACAAGGTCTATTAACTTCTCTGTCTTCCTAAATTCCCGAGTCAGCACATTCCTACATCTTGTGAAAGCTGTAAGAAAAAGTCCCAAGACATAACTTGTTAATAAGAGATGTTTCTACAAACCCAGCACTGTCACTGACATCACATTTCAGGGAAGACTTTAACTTTCCACATTATCGATCATTGTCCTTGTTCGTCTAAAGTAAATGACAGAAAATGTACCCATCAAACAGAACATCTACAGCAGTGGTTCTCAACTCCTGTCCTCAGGACCCACTAACAGGCCAGGTTTGCAGGATAACTGAAATACATCACAGGTGATATCATTTGCTGCTCAGTGTTTGCAGTATTCTACAGGGTGGGCCATTTATATGGATACACCTTAATAAAATGGGAATGGTTGGTGATATTAACTTCCTGTTTGTGGCACATTAGTATATGTGAGGGGGGAAACTTTTCAAGATGGGTGGTGACCATGGCGGCCATTTTGAAGTAGGCCATTTTGAATCCAACTTTTGTTTTTTCAATAGGAAGAGGGTCATGTGACACATCAAACTTATTGGGAATTTCACAAGAAAAACAATGGTGTGCTTGGTTTTAATGTAACTTTATGCTTTCATGAGTTATTTACAAGTTTCTGACCACTTATAAAATGTGTTCAATGTGCTGCCCATTGTGTTGGATTGTCAATGCAACCCTCTTCTCCCACTCTTCACACACTGATAGCAACACCGCAGGAGAAATGCTAACACAGGCTTCCAGTATCCGTAGTTTCAGGTGCTGCACATCTAGTAACTTCACAGCATAGACATTTGCCTTTTGATGACCCCAAAGATAAAAGTCTAAGGGGGTCAGATTGGGAGACCTTGGGGCCATTCAACTGGCCCACGACGACCAATCCACTTTCCAGGAAACTGTTCATCTAGGAATGCTCGGACCTGACACCCATAATGTGGTGGTGCACCATCTTGCTGGAACTATGATGTCGGTGATAGGGAATTGCTGGCCATCAAGTCGGCTTTGGAGGAATGGCGGTACCTCCTGGAAGGAGCAGCTCACCCGGTATTGGTTTTTACTTACCATAAAAAACATAAAAAAACCATATGCTGTGAAGATACGAGATGTGCAGCACCTGAAACTACGGATACTGGAAGCCTGTGCTAACATTTCTCCTGCGGTGTTGCTATCAGTGTGTGAAGAGTGGGAGAAGAGGGTTGCATTGACAATCCAACACGATGGGCAGCACATTGAACACATTTTATAAGTGGTCAGAAACTTGTAAATAACTCATGAAAGAATAAAGTTACGTTAAAACCAAGCACACCATTATTTTTCTTGTGAAATTCCCAATAAGTTTGATGTGTCACATGACCCTCTTCCTATTGAAAAAACAAAAGTTGGATTCAAAATGGCTGACTTCAAAATGGCCGCCATGGTCACCACCCATCTTGAAAAGTTTCCCCCCTCACATATACTAATGTGCCACAAACAGGAAGTTAATATCACCAACCATTCCCATTTTATAAAGGTGTATCCATATAAATGGCCCACCCTGTAGTCTGCATCTCCCCAATGTAATACTTAAAATCTGGCCTGTTGGTGGGTCCTGAGGACAGGAGTTGAGAACCACTGATCTACAGGAAATGTATCCTTTGAAATGAATTGTTTTTGTAGTCCCTGTAGATTTTCTGTGTATGTTTTCTTTGACAAGGTTCTGTTTTAATGGCAAAGGTAAAATACCTTTTAATAGTGGCCATTTAGTCTAATCATGATTTAGCCTTCCCTGCATAACTAAAGTATATGTACTTACAATGTAATATCAACTTTACAAATGCACATAATTTCAAAAGCAATTGTCAATGTTTTTGAATTTGCAGCTTTTAATTAAGCTATGCCTGGTGATCCTGACATGTAGGTGCTTTGTGCAAGGACTTCTGTTATAGGATGACAACACTCTAACACTGTTTCCCAGTTCTCCATGTCTCAGTCATTGACCTGTCACACGGTTTCCTAATTGAAGCTATACTTAAACCAAAAGAAGCAATCCCATTTTTCTATTTGTTACCTGATGTACCACATCCTCAAACATACACAATATCTAGAAAACCTAACTAAGCTGCAAGACTTTTAAGGTACCAATATGTCAAATCAATCAAACAACTTTATTATATCCATTAAACATTATTACATTAAAAACATTGTTACAGTCATGTTGCTGAAAGTATAAATGGCACTTTCACTATATATACCCCGGGTATCTTAACTGCATATAAATAAACATAAACAAAGCAGGTGTCAAACTTCAACACGTTTCTTGGGCGTTTCTCAATGCAGGCTGCTTCAGGAAAAACTGGGGAGTTCCAACAGACTTGTAATCTCAATATATATATATATATATATATATATATATATATATATATTTGAACTAGATTGTCTTTTTTCAACCCGACTAACTATGTAACTATATATACAGTATCTCACAAAAGTGAGTACACCCCTCACATTTTTGTAAATATTTTATTCCATCTTTCTATCTATCTCAACACTGAAGAAATTACACTTTGCTACAGTGTAAAGTAGTTAGTGTACTGCTTGTATAACAGTGTAAATTTGCTGTCCCCTCAAAATAACTCAACACCCAGTCATTAATGTCTAAACCGCTGGCAACAAAAGTGAGTGCACACCTAAGTGAAAATGTCCAAATTGGGACCAATTAGCCATTTTCTCTCCCCAGTGTCATGTGACTCGCTAGTGTTACAAGGTCTCAGGTGTGAATAGGGAGCAGGTGTGTTAAATTTGGTGTTATTGCTCTCATACTGGTCACTGGAACTTCAACATGGCACCTCATGGCAAAGAACTCTCTGAGGATCTGAAAAAAAGAATTGTTGCGCTATATAAATATGGCCTAGGCTATAATTAGATTGCCAAGACCCTGAAACTGAGCTGCAGCACGGTGGCCAAGACCATACAGCGGTTGCAAGTTCCACTCAGAACAGGCCTCACCATGGTCAACCAAAGAAGTTGAGTGCATGTGCTCGGTGTCATATCCAGAGGTTGTCTTTGGGAAATAGACATATGAGTGCTGCCAGTATTGCTGCAGAGGTTGAAGGGGTGGGGAGCCAGCCTGTCAGTGCTCAGACCATAAGCCGCACACTGCATCAAATTGGTGTGCATGGCTGCCGTCCCAGAAGGAAGCCTCTTCTAAAGATTATGCACAAGAAAGCCCTCAAACAGTTTGCTGAAGACAAGCAGACTAAAGACATGGATTACTGGAACCATGTTCTGTGCTCTGATGAGACCAAACTATCCTTATTTGGTTCAGATGGGTGTCGAGCGTGTGTGGCAGCAACCAGGTGAGGAGTACAAAAACAAGTGTGTCTTGCCTACAGTCAAGCATAGTGGTGGGAGTGTCATGGTCTGAGGCTGCATGAGTGCTGCCGGCACTGGGGAGCTACAGTTCATTGAGGAAATCATGAATGCCAACATGTACTGTGACATACTGAAGCAGAGCATGATCCCATCCCTTCAGAGACTGGGCCACAGGGCAGTATTCCAACATAACAAACCCAAACACACCTCCAAGATGACCACTGCCTTGCTAAAGAAACTGAGGGTAAAGGTGAAGGACTGGCCAAGCATGTCTCTAGACCTAAACCCTATTGAGCGTCTGTGGGGCATCCTCAAACGGAAGGTGGAGGAGCGCAAGGTCTCTAACATCCACAAGCTCCATGATATTGTCATGGAGAAGTGGAAGGAGGCTCCAGTGGCAACCTGTGAAGCTCTGGTGAACTCCATGCTCAAGCGGGTTAAGGCAGTGCTGGAAAATAATGGTGGCCACACAAAATATTGACACTTTGTGCCCAATTTGGACATTTTCACTTAGGGGTGTTCTCACTTTTGTTGCCAGCGGTTTAGACATTAATGGCTGTGTGTTGAGTTATTTTGAGTGAACAGCAAATATACACTATTATACAAGCTGTACACTCACTACTTTACATTTTAGCAAAGTGTCATTTCTTCAGTGTTGTCACATGAAAAGATATAATAAAATATTTACAAATATGTGAGGGGTGTACTCACTTTTGTGAGATACTGTACATATCTTTTCACATAAACGCCATTGCGACAATTGCCATTTTATTCTCTAGGGTCTCTGCTAAAGAAAAATATAATGTTTGGGGGTTTCGAAGTAATTTTCTAGCAAAAAAAACAGATTTTTACTTGTAAACAAAAAGTGTCAGAAAAGGCCTGGTCTTAAAGAGGCTTTTAGCACACATTATTTTGAATCATATATGGTTACATTGTGTCAGCTGATATTTACAAATTACTTCTATTTATACACCAATTCTTGCATCCATATATTCATGTTTGAGCTTAATGCTCTTATTTATAATTTCTTTAAAAACTAATTTGTAGATTTACACGTACCGCTGCACTGTGGGTCTACATATGTTTGATTCATTATTTCTACACTAAAAGGTATCTTGAATGCAGCAGCAGTGTGGAATAGTCTATTATTGAATGCATTCTTTCACTAAAATGAAAGTGGTTTTACCCTAAGTTAACATCTTACCCATAGGTTCACCAGGTGCATGTACCTTGTTCAAATGCGGCCCGCAGGGAAATTGCTTGGTCATTTTGACATGCGATTACCCTGCGATTCCTGCACCTGCAAACACACTGCATTTTTACATTCAGAATTAATGGCAGCCCAGTGCATTTTCACTGTTTGTGGTTGCAGGTGTGGGAATTGCTGTGATTCCCACAGCCACATGCATAGGTGTGAACTGCCTTAATGGCAGTTTTTTAAAATTAAAAGAATGTGTTCTACTCACATGCTCTGTACAATGGTTTTGCACAGAGCAACCCTGAACCTCCTCTTCTGGGGTCCCTCGCTGCTTATATCGGCTCCTCCTCTTCTGCATCCCACTCCCATAGCAAGTGATTGTGCGGGCTCAATCCCGAACCAGGCTATATGCGTCCATCAACACACACAGCATGTCTTGGCCCCCCTCCACTCTTTGCTTACAGGATTTGACAGACAGAAGGAGCCAATGACCCCCCCTTCAGAAAATATCAAAACAATATTTTTCCTAAAAATACAATAAAATCACAATTACCAGACACAAACACAGCATAACTTACGAAATTCCTGCACAATCTAAAAGCTACAACTGTATTGCGTTAATAAAGCTGCGTGTGTGTGTTATTGAGGTCTTGGGGGTCATTTACATGGGCGCTGTAGAGTGTGAATCTGGTTTGTGTAGCTTGGCCACCTAGAGCTGTGTACACCACCTGCCAAATGCTCTCTGAACTCGGATCACTCTGCAGAGATCAAAGCATATGCAAATTCACCCTTAATTAATTTTCATAATTTTTTTTGTTTAGCCCTGTTGTGTGGGGGGTTTGATGAGATATCAGGGATCTAATATCAGCCACATGGTCTGTGTTGTTTTCAGTGGGTCAGCTGACTCCTAGGGGTGGATTTACTAAAGGCAAACAGACTGGTTTCTACAAGTGCAGTTGCACTCATTTTCCTCAAAGCTTAGTTAGATTTAAACTGGACAAATCTACAGAAACAATCTTTATTTAAGATATTTTCATGATACTGTTGATATGTATTATCGATGCACGTTCAAACAAACCTTGTCGCTTTGCTATCATGTGAGAGACGCTGCACATAGTAATTAACCCCTTCCTTACTGGACACTTAAACCCCCCCTCCTGCCCAGACCAATTTTTGGCTTTCAGCGCTGTCGCAATTTGAATGACAATTGCGCGGTCGTGCGACGTTGTACCCAAATAAAATTTACGTCCTTTTTTTCCCACATATAGAGTTTTCTTTTGGTGGTATTTGATCACCTCTGCGTCATTTCTGATCGCTGCTATAAACAAAAAATGAGCAACAATTTTGCAAAAAAGAACAATATTTTTTACTTTTTGCTAAAGTATAAATCCATTAAAAAAAATTATTCATCAGTTTTGGCCAATATATATTCTTCTACATATTTTTGGTAAAAAAAAAATCACAATCGGCGTATATTGATTGGTTTGCGCAAAAGTTATCGCATCTACAAACTGGGAATTGATTTATGGCGTTTTTATTATTTTATTTTATTTTTTACTAGTAATGGCGGTGATCTGCGATTTTTATCGGGACTGCGATATTGCCGCAGAAATGATGGACATTTTTTACACATTTTTGGGACCAATGACATTTATACAGCGATCAGAAATTTAAATGTCCACTGATTACTGTGTAAATGTCATTGGCATTGAAGGGGTTAACCTGCAGGGGGCAGTGAAGGGGTTAAATATGTTCCCTGGGTGTGTTCTAACTGTGGGGGGGCGGGGTTGGCCGGGACATAACAGATCTAACTGATCCCAGTGACAGGGATCAGTAGAACACGGTGGTTCCCCGTTCTGAGGCTCCTAAAAGAGATCGGCGGGTCTCGGGCGGACATCGAGTCCGCCCGAGCCACGGGCACGCTCGCGTAGCGCGCGCCGCTGCTGCCACTAGGGGGCGCTCGAGGAGCGTGCACAGGGGACGACGTCCATGGACGTCGTCCCGGCATTCCAGATCCGTGCTGGAGCGTACTACGGCAATAGCGCGGATCTGGAGTGGTTAAGCAGAAATGTACATCTGCAATAATTGTTTTGTATAATCTGATTTTACGAGGAACATGTGTTGTAGCATATTTATAACCGCACTGCTAGTAATTATTTTTGGTTTTCATTACATTTGTAGAGGTACTTTCATCTACTTTACCCTAGCTGAGTTAAAGTTTCTGTTATGTTCATTTATGCTGCAACAATAATGAAGTTTGTGCATTTAGCTAAAGGTTTGAATATAAAATTATTTTTGCTATGTGCAACATAATAAAGTGGTTGTAAAGGTAAAAGGTTTTTTGCCTTAATTCAAAGATTGCATTAAGGTAAAAAAAACCTTTTTATTAGTAGTCCCGTCCCCGCCTCTGCCTCTGTCTCAATAGTCACCTGAGCTCAATTTCGATCCCATGCTCTGCACGTCTGCAGCAGCTTCTTTCCCCTCCCTGTGCTCTCACCAGCTTGGCTGGGAGGAGCTGGAGCCATTGGCTCTTGCTGCTGTCAGTCAAAACCTGTGAGTGGGGGTGGGGCCAAGCCAGGCTGTTTGTCTTAATAGAGAATTAAAAGAAGATTTTATTTATGAATTTAGATTAGGAAATAATTTAAATTATGAAAAAATGCATGAAGTTGTAAATGCATTTTGGAGCTATTGGCAGATAATGGGTATGGGCAACTTAAAGTACAACTAAAAGCAACACACACATTTTAATAAATACTCATATAAATACCTGAAAGTTACACATGGTAATAAACATAACTGAAAGGATTATTTTCCTACCATATAGCTGCAACTGTGGTCTGTAATCCCCTATTCATTCCTTCTTTGCTGTATAGTGTTAGTGATGATTTCTAAGAGTTTAGCAGAGCTAAGATTTCATTTCCTTTTAGTGAACTAGCTTCTGTATCTCCCATGAGAAACTGCAATTCCCAGAGTCCTCCTGCCTTCTATGATGCTCAGTCTATTTTACATAACACACACCCATCTACCAATCAATAGCTGTGCGTGTGCTATGTAAAACCACACAAGTCAGTACAGGTTAGTTTCCACACAGATTTTTCTATTAATCTTGTGCTTCTCTCTGCCTGTTCTCCTTTGGTCACTGACAGAACAGAAGCCAAGCTAGGAGCTAGAGTAGTGGGCGGGCAAAGGCGGAATATTGGTGGTAGTAGGTTAGGGCTTCACAGGTCGATAGTGGGCGGGGCCTAATCGGGACTTCTGTGTAGAATAAAATGTCTGAGATTTCCATATACTGTGAGCACCTCCCCCAATGATTTCAGGACATTTCATCAGAGAGATTGCATGCAAAACAAGACAACAGGCAATTCGAAAATCAGGAAGCAAAGTTGTCTCCTCATTAATGGAAGTGCACATGAGAGCAGGGGACAAGGTAGATATCTCAACATCCTTACTGCTTTTTGCAAAACAACCAGTGAGATGTTTAACAGACTATATAGGTACATAATATATTGATTTCTGCATTTTGACCATAATTCTTCTTTAAGTAATATGCAGATTTTTACCTGTGAAGTGCAGGCTCGTGGTATGTGGTCCTGGCACTGTTCCTTTCTTCCTCCTAGGCCTTCTCATTGTTCAGTGAGGCCACCTACCACATGAAAGGCCCATTAAAGGGGTGGTAAACTTTTATTATAAACCCATAGGTAAGGTGTGACAAACGCGGGTATCAGATCACTGCCCTCCTCCCCGGCAGGTGACCGAGGACCCCCCTGAGCTCACACCGCGCTTGTCACTATGCAACAGCACCACTCTCAGCTGCTTTCAGCACAAAGATTTCCCAGTTTGTGGGACCGCCGTCTAAATGCCAGCCACCTGAGAGCGATTGTTACCGGGCTAATTCAAACAATTAACATTTCAGTTAACCTCCTCTACCCACCTCTACTTTCGGGACCAAGAAAGAGGGACTTGGGATTTTAGCAATACCAATTTGATTTCAGAATAACCACCTGTAACACACACTGGCACCACAGACAGGGATATTCAGATGCGTTATTTTAAACAGTAGCTCTCTTCAAAGCAACAGATTTGTGATAGCTTGCATTAAGAGCTTTAGGGACAAGATTAACACTTTTCAGAATAAGGTTTAATAATGAATAGGTCAAGTTTTGGATGCAGTAAAATATTTACAAAAAAATAAAAAGAATGTTACAAAGCAATATGAGACATAATATACAGCAGCAAAGAAGCAGAATGAAAGTACTTGCTTTTAAAATGTCCGTGATCAATCAGAGATTCGAGGATGATCCATGGGTTCTCGAATTTCCGCATTCAAATATATATGTGTTATGTCATGCTCCTTACTGGAGTTATGAACTGTGGGTATTTTATTGTAAGTTTTAGGCGTGAGGTGGGGTCGCTGCGAAGTTATGGTGTTCTGTTCCCTGTTTATGACCCTTGTAAATTCTGAGCCCCTTTGATGCCTGCTTGGTCGGTTTATGGTCGGCTAGCACAAACACCCTGCTCATGGCTTAAGATAACAATTTCCAGGTGGCATTTTTAGAATTTGCACATGGAACAGGGAGGAGGGGGTGTATGAGGCATTTGTACTGGGAGATTGTTAGGTTAAAACTGACATGTAGTCATCTGAACAAAATGAAGACAGCTCGGCGTGCGTCTCGTACGTGATATCATTACATAAGGTTGTAATAAGACCATAAATTGGTGAATGAGCAGTAGCTCTGCAATCAGGACACGCAGAGTGTGCTGTGAATACAGAGAGTGCAGTGTCGGAATCATGATATTATCGCGGCCTGACGTTTCAAATGACTGGAGAGTGCAAACCCAGAAGGAAGACCGGTTGAAGATGGAAACACTGGCAGCAATGACAGCTCAACACTGGAGAGCTCCATTTAAAAAGTATGTCTGTCATACAGTGCAACTTTTTTTATTTTTATATTTTAATCAGAAGGCAGTCTAATACTTTATAGCATTATCTTGCAGGTCCCATTAAAAAAGCAGTTAGGTAGAGTTGACTAGCACTTTAAGTAAGACTGAAATTTCCACATATGATTTTGATGGCTTTTGTCTCTCACCAATTATTTAAAAATGGCTTTTTAATTTAGTGTAACCTCTATTTTTACATGTTTAGTTTGAATTGCTCAGATTTGTGAATCTAAGGGCTCATTCATGTGAGCTTTGGTCTTTGAAGAGTGATCCACATACGGATTGTTGTTCTGAGAGCTTTTGACAGGCGGCGAGAAGGCATTGTATCGCTCCCTCGCCACCTTCTTTAACCCCTTGATTGTTCAGCTGTGCAAATGACCATCACATACAGCTGGTTTTCACCTGTTCACAGAAAGGCCAAGTACAAAATTAAAACGCAAAAATTTACTGACCCAAAATACTTAGAAACAGAAAAACCTACAATGTATGATGTCTATTTACGGAATGAAATCCTTTTCAGACTATACAATCAAAAAACGTGGCTTGATTTTGTGGGACTATACAAATGTGGAACAGATGGGTGCATATGTTGCCCAAGATTGATTTGTAGTGATCGGTTTCAATCCACAGTTAATGGGAGGTCCTACAAGATTGAGACATGTATTAATTGTAATACTAGATACATTATATATGTGATCACGTGCAAGGAATGTCTTAAACAATATGTGGGTCGCACCACACGGAGTTTGCGAGACAGATTACAGGACCATGTTTATGACATTAAACAAAAACATAACACGAATGTAGCGAAACACTTCAATGAAATGCATGCAGGTGATACAGCTAGGGTTGCCACCTGTCTGGGATTCACCCGGACAGTTCGGGTTTGGAATCATGCGTCCGGGTTTCAGACTGCCTGAAACCCGGACACATTATTCAGACTGGACTATGGCTTCCTAGCAGGGTTGCTGGCTGCAGTTGTCTAAGCTGAGAGTGTCTGTTACACTCTCTTTCACACTGCTCAAAGCCAGCACTAATAATCACCCCCCCCCAAATACACACAGACAGGAGAGAGGGCTAGATCTGCACCTCTTCCTCCCACCCCTACCCCTCTGTGTCTGCCCACACCCCAATCCCCAGCACTGTGCCACAGAAAAAGGAAGAGGGGGCTGGAAATTTGAAGTTCAGCAGCCTCAGATACATCTGGATGTGAGGTGCTGACTGCCAAAGGGTGAGGGAGCTCCTCTCCATACATCAGAGTTCTCAGTGTTCCTCCTTTAAATCAGGGTTCCCAGAGCATCCCTTATGTCAGAGTCCCCAGAGTTCTCCCTTACATCAGAGTCTGCAGAGTTCCCCCCCCCCTTACAGTGAAAGGGAACTAGGCAAGATCAGATATAAAGGGGAACTCTGTGGATTCAAATGTAAAAGGGGAACTCTGTGGACTCTGAAGTAAAGGGAGACTCTGTTGATTAACTTAATATGATTACAAATGTTATTTAATAGCAAACTATATGTATATTTTATACTATAAAAAAATGCTGTGCGCCGCTAAAGTGTTCGGGTTTGACTTGAAGACAAGGTGGCAACCCTAGATACAGCCCTCCTACAAATTCAGGGGATAGGGAAGATCTATACACTCAGGAGAGGAGGGGATGTTTTCACAAAATTATGCAGACGTGAAGTCTTCTGGATTTTCTCATTACAAACGAGAATACCAGAAGGCATGAACTTTGAGTGGAATTTATAACATTTTTACTGTTAGGTATGTCATTGGTTCCCAGATAGGAAGTAAAAGAGTATCGTGACCATAGTGGATAAATACGTGAGTATATATGTTCATATATGCACAATGTGTGACTATGTGCTCATATATATAAAAATATTTATAATATTAACAAAAGAGAGATTATACATACAGATATACTATGTTTCCTTTTTCCTTGGTTCATTTTTTAGCTTTCTCTTTATTAAAGGAAAGTGATTTGTATCATGTTTTGTCTTTTAAAACGGTCAGTTTTGATTTTAGTAGTGCAGGATACATTGTATAGTCTGGAAAGGATTTCATTCCGTAAATAGACTAAATAGACATCATACATTGTAGGTTTTTCTGTTTCTAAGTATTATGGGTCAGTAAATTTTTGCTTTTTAATTTTGGACTTGGCCTTTCTGTGAACAGGTGAAAACCAGCTGTATGTAATGGTCATTTGCACAGCTGAACGAATCTTCTGAAATGGAACTACAATCATCTGAAATAATAGCACCTGTGATTTTTTTGAATGAATGGTAATGATCTATGAATATATAAGTGGGGGTGTTTGTGAGTTCCACTATGGTTTTGACGAAGCACGCTAGACGTGTGAAACGCGTTACCTGTTGCCTGTATTTCCAGCTCTGTATTGTAATATGGATTATGATCTTCTTGAATAAATTTTAATTGCATCCACATCGGGAGTGCCGCCATCCTCATTCAAAGTTCTCTCATACGTATCTGCAGGAGACGGTGGACAGATCACTTCAGATGCTTTTTCAACCTTGAGCAGCTGAACAGTGCAGGGTATAATATTGTGTTTGTGTGCACTAAAATGCATTTAGGTGTATTTGTTCCTGAAAATTTGAGCTTGATAAACGACTACAATAATATTGTGTGACATAAAACATTGCAATAGCCGCCATTCTATTCTCTGCTTTTAGAAAATATATAATATTTTTGGATTCTAAGTAAGTTTCTAGCAAAAAAATGCAGATTTTTAACATGTATGTGAGAAATGTCAGTTGGCCTGGGCAGCAAGTGGTTAAACGTTGAGTAAAACATGGATAACCTGGATGAAGAAGTATGTGTGCTACAATTTGATCCACTTAGGGCATCTGGCACATCTTGCAGCATTTTAAAAACAAGGCTTGGAAGCATCTATCAGAAATCTAAAGTCAAAATACAAAGAGTAGGGATTGCCACTTACGGTTGTATACTATTATACTTGTTTTTCAAGAAAAGTAAATTTGTAGTTTTGATTGTAGATATTTTCTTTTATACAGCAAGTATAAAGTGCCATTTGGGAAAAGGAAACTGTCACATTTATATGATTACAAACAAAAGGAAAGTCATTTTAAAAAAACCGAGTAAATGTTTGCCTTTGTTTTTCATGACTAACTTTAATGCAAACAGCTTTTTTTTTACTAATATTTTGTTATTTTCTAGATTCAGTGTCTACAGCTTCTGGTCCGCTTCTAGTTGAAGTTGCCAAAACTCCAGGCTCCAACCTT
The DNA here is from genome assembly GCA_018402905.1 of Glandirana rugosa. NCBI lineage: Eukaryota > Metazoa > Chordata > Amphibia > Anura > Ranidae > Glandirana > Glandirana rugosa. The sequence continues at coordinate 944,859 of BLSH010078701.1, read as the reverse complement.
GGAGTAGCACTAACTACCTCGATGTACTGCAACAAACAGGTCATTGTCATTGACAAGATTAAACCTGCAAGTATTGCTGACAGGTATGGAGTTAGTATGATTTAATTTTAATATTTTCTGCTCTTCAGTACCCTTGGATCTGAAATATTTTATTGAGTGTAAAAAAAACCTTAAGAGCCAGTTTACACCAGTACGTGGTGTGGGAAACCTGCATTCCATGCACGTTTTCTGCACCACATTCAAAACGCACTACACTTGTGATCTGAAGCAAGTGTCACTATTAAGTTAATTATGTCACAAACGCAGTGCAGAAGTATGGCGGTACCATGTGATGGAACCTGTTTTATTGCTTTTGGCACCTCTCAAAGTAGAGGTGAAAGCATATCCCTGTGTCCCAGAGCATGGGTGGGGTGCAGGCTTATCCTGACACCAATCCAGATGGCTAGTAAATGTGAAGAAGAAAGGATCGCCACTACTCCCGAGTCCCGACCAATCCAGGTGAATAAAGGATAAGGAGCGGTCTCAGCTTACATGGCTCCACCTAGTAGAGACATGTAGGCTGAGGCCGCTCCTTATCCTTTATTCACCTGGGCTGGTCTGAGGTAGCGGCGATCCTTTCCCCTTTACATTTACTACCATGTGATGTGGTACTGTTTGTGCTGTGTGTCTTCAGCGCATTCAAAATGAATGGGTTGAAATCGCACTGCATGTAAATTGCACAGAAACGCACAGCTCATTCCTGTGCAATTCCCAGTGTGAACCAGCCCTTAAGATATTGTTGTAACGTAATCTGAAAGAGATGTTGAAACCGGCAGCTCTTCTACATTTATACAGTTTTTCCTATATAAAATGTAACGGTTTATTGCAGTTAAAAAAAAGAAGGTGGTTGTCCTGAAAGACATCTAAATTGAATTTCTGGCTGATGCATGATACAACACATTGTTTGTTGCAAATTAAATGCTTGAGCTACAAGGAAATTTAAATCTAATGTTTCCTCAGAACATAACACAGATTGCTTACATAAAGTGTAGTGTATTTTCAGTGAGCTCATAATAATTTGCATTATTATTGCAGTGTACTTTGGATACGAATTACATGACAAACTTGGTTTTCTGTTTTTGTTACAGTATGTAGGAATATTTGTTGATTACCCCCCCAACTATGTACATAATGATGAACAGAAACAATGTGGTTAAGTTACTAAAGACACATAGGCTGTTCACTTTGCAAGATAATTTTCCCTAAGCTTATGTGCAAAGGGGACAAAAAATGTATATTTGCTCGCACGTGATTGGATGTTGGAAGTCAGCAGAGTGTTACCTCAGTCACTAAGCTATGGGTAAGCTGCTTTGAATAGTGTAAATTCCCTCAAAAAATGAACAGCATATTTGCCATCAATAAATAAACCCAAGTGATTTAAAACAATAATGCAAACTGGAAAGATAATGTACATCAAGCTTATCGAATGGTTCATTTTCTTTTACTCAGCCAGCAGGTTCGCTGTGCAGCTCAGTTTAAAAATTGAGCACATGCTTGTCTTGATGGTTCTCTCCTCCACTCATGGGTCTCTCCTCCGCTTTCGGCTCTCTCCTAGACACTTCTGCCCTTGGTGGTGTGGGCTGTGCTCTCTCTCCCTCTCATCCTTCCTGCTAGTGCAGCTCCAGTCTGTCTGTGAACACCACCATGTGCTTGTTAATACAGAAGCACTGCACTGGCAGGAAGGAGGAGCTGGAGCGAGAACACAACCCCCTCCGCCTCCCAACTCTCTTTTCGCTGGGCTGACAGGAGTGGTGATGCTGTTGTCATTACTCCGGTCAGCCTTATAACAGAAGGAAGGTCCCCCCATCCCTACAGTAGACCATTGCGCCGAGGGCAGCCGCCCCTTCCAGCCCTGCATGTGAGTCAGGGACCTTTTGATTGTAAGCTCAGAGATGGGACTGATGTGAATGTACAATATATGTAAAAAGCACTGCATAGACTTGGTTGTACCATATAAATACCTGTAATAAATGTGCAATGAAATCCAATGATCTCCTGAGCTCAGAGAACCTCTATCTGGTGGTACACAGTATTTCAGGGGCACTTAAGTCAGTACAAATCACCGTACAGATGGTACCAGCCCGCACACAAAGGTCTTGCTGCCCTCTTCAGGATAATGGGAATCCAGATAACTAGAAAGGAAATACAAACAAGAAGGGCGCACCGACCTTGTGCAATACCATTAAAAAGTTTATTAAAATCGTAAAGATAAAATCCATATACTCACAAACAGAGCTGATTATAGAGCTTAAAAGAAAGGACCACATCCAATGGATTAAACGAACAGAGCCTCAGCAGAGGGACTGGATGGTGTCCGTGAGGCAAGGCTGACGCGTTTCCAGGGCGAACCCTCTTCATCAGAGGCTCAGAGAGCTCTATAATCAGCTCTGTTTGTGAGTATATGGATTTTATCTTTACGATTTTAATAAACTTTTTAATGGTATTGCACAAGGTCGGTGCGCCCTTCTTGTTTGTATTTCCTTTATAAATATGCAATGCACATTAAGAGTGTATTGGAGTATGTAGCACAACCTACATTCATGCATTGACACCTTTGAAACCAAGGCAATGACTGTTACTTTGTTATGGTTTCTTCTTTCAGGTGCGGTGCTCTTCATGTTGGAGACCACATTCTGTCAGTAGATGGCACAAGTATGGAATACTGCACATTAGCAGAAGCCACACAACTATTAGCCAGCACCTCTGAACATGTGAAATTAGAAATTCTTCCATATCATCAGACCCGACTGGCACTAAAAGGGCCGGATCACGGTAAGATAATTCCTGCTGCTGTAACCTTTAATGTATACATTGTGTTTTCCATTATGGCTGTCACTACTGGCAAGTTCATATTTTACTAGAAAGCCAATGGATCTTAAGTCATTTTTTTAGCATTACTACCCTGCATCTACTGGACTGGTGAAAGAACATGCGCTATGAAGGCATTATGAACTAATGAGTATTTTATAAGAGATGTACAGTATGTCACTGCCATAATATGACTGCAAGGATAGAACAACACAATAAAAGTAAAGAAGAGCATCAAAGAAAAAAGACTTCCTATGGAAAATGTATTTGGTTATACTACATACTTCCACATTTTAATCCTTTGGTCATTAGAATTGAGTCCCTTGATTTTATATATAATGTTTTCAGCTCTGCTTCACCCCTTGTCCTCTGTGGTCATCATAAAAGCATGCATCTTAATCCTACAGTGCAGGACACAGGATTTATTTTAATAGACCATGGGTTATGTTAATCTACATTCTGGTGATTGGAACCTGACAAAAAAAAAACTTGCGTGGGCCACCCATATAACCCCACCCACTCCATGAGACTTCAGTTTTTTGTTAGTGTTTTTCTATGGGCAAAACTAAGTTCCTCTTTGTCCTGCCTGTGGGCCTTCATACAGGGCTCCCTGCTTTCCACTCCACCATTGCTAGGTGAATTAGGCAAATAACTTCCAGGGCATATACCCTTAAGGAAAGGGTGCCTCCTTTCCCTATCAGAGCCTATTCCACCACCTTTGGTCTTTGCAGAATCAAGCATCTACTTCCCAGATTTGCAAGGCCACCACCTGGTCCTCTGTTCACATATTTTCCCAAGTTTTACCAGGTGGATATTTAAGCTTCGGCTGATGCAACCTTCAGCTGCAAGGTGCTTCAAGTTGTTATTTAAGTATTTTTGTTTGGGTTCCTTTACCTTGTTTTCTTGTTGACCTCTTGGAAGTAATGCTTGCAAGTTGTTGCCCACCCCTCAATCTATTGCTTGGATAAGTCCCGTGGCCTATATATACATATAGTATGATTACGATAATAGGAATTTTTTACTTATTGTACCTGTAAATTCCTTATCTTAGTGTACAGTACAGTACCCCCCTCACTGTGTCTTCATCTTTTCTTTAGCTTACTTTTTTTGCTAATTTTTCAATTACAGAATCACAGATGATATATTGTGCATCCTTTAAAAGCCTGCTCCACTAACAGTGATATTTCCGTTTTGCTTGGATGCTGACAGTTTGGATCATGTGCCTGGCTATCTTTGACTCCAGTGTTGACATATTCCCACAATAAATATATGCTTTACCAAAATGTCACAGCCACTAAAAAAAAGTTATTGTCATGCCATGCCTTTCCATGTAAATTTTATTAATATTGCGTTATAAAAACATATCTTTATCTCTATTGAGATCCTTTGCAACCCAATATCTTCAAGCAGCCAACACCTCTCCTGAACTGTAATATAACAAAATTTATACAGTATATCACAAAAGTGATTTACAGGAGAATGATCTTAACAGAGTTTGAAGAGGATCTGTACTTTGGAAGCTGTGCCCAAAAAAGGCAAGGAGATAAGGCTAGTTGACAATATTGCTGTAGGCTCCCTGCAGCTGACCTTTTAGTTATTGTTACGAAACATTCCTTGTTCCACACTGTGTCTCGTTATGGAGGTAACCATTATGGCAGAGGGGCAAGGCTTTGCTGCTGATCTGATGACTGTAAACTAATATTCCAAGCAGCAGAAGGGGTGTAAGAAACACTGATTCATAGAATGAAAGAAACAAAAGCAGGGACAACCTTGCACTGTAAGGCCTCATGCACACTGAGGCTGATAAACGGACGGTCAGGGTCATTTGGACATTTTTTCCAGCTGCCCCTGAACTCATTTAAGGTTATCTTATCAGTACATTCACACAGGGTCATTTAGAGTCGTTTTCAAGCAGTCACGTTTATAAGCTTTTTTCTGAACACAAAAAAATGGGTTCAGGCCCCAAGTTTACCAGCGTTTCATATGTCAAACGTGGTAAAACGCAGCTAAACGCTATAACGCGCATCTAGGAGCGTTTGGTTTACAGGCGTTTCCATTTTTTAAAAAAAAGAAAATTTAAAAATGCTCCTAGACGCGAACGTGGCAAAATGCTGCTAAACATGGCATGCAAAACGGGTGTTTTAGACGCCAGCTTTTAGCTGTCAAAAAAAAAACTTTCAGGGGAGGTTCAAAAAGAGTCATGTGTGCATGAAGACTAAACTTCAAGTAGAGCTTTCTCCCCAACATAGTCTCAGGATCACCAAATCTCGCCTCAAATCTTGTGAGGGAAGTAATCAGAAGCAGCAGTGCCTTAGTTATCTGATAAAGCACATATGCATTTATTAGGCTACAGAAAAGGACTGCCTGGGTGCAGTTACATACCAGGAAGTGCATTTTTCTGGAGGAATTCAAGCAAAGATGGTCATTGAGGGTACTGCTTAGGCAAAATGAATAATTCTAGATGTTCTCGATAAAGTAGCAAATTTAAACTTTTTGTAATTCAGGTCCAATTTAACAATTTGCATACTCGTTTCTTGGATAAGGTCGTTAGGGAGACAGGGTGATTAAACCATTAGTGAGTTCCCAGCCACAAATGAAATATCACTTTGATAATTTAGACGTAACAAATTTAAAAAAAAAAGCCCTGGAGGTATAACTGAGGGTTTGGAAAACATGAAATGAGGGCCATTCCGGTTTTTATAGGGGCATTTTATTGGTGACTAGTGCTTATAGCTGCAGCTAGCAGAAATATGATACCTTTCCATTAGCAATTCCTTTAAGCATTATAAAATCTATTCCTTGTGTTCATTTTTCCTTTGAGTTTGATATTTATTTTGGAGATAAAAATTAGCAGAAATATATTATGCTGGTTAAAAGTATGCACTACTGTTTGACAGCCAAATGCCTTTGGAAGTAAGCCCCAGTAAGGGAATGTTTGTAAATCTTAATCTTGTTAGTTCTGACCCAAAACACAGTACTTGCCTCTTGGCTGAAGAGACGACACAAGTGCCCCTGGCATTGTTAGCAAACTCTTGGCAAAGTGAATTATGCCAGGATGCTGTCAGCAGGGTGACATGCCATGTAGTTCCACTGCACTGTGTATCTTGTGTGTGAAGTTCTTGCAAGGCAGGAGGTTTTTAGAATTTTCTGTTGCTTTGTCTTGGTTGTTTCTTTGCTACTTTTGCATCTCCTCTTCCCCTCAAGCTGTGACTGGGCCCGTTTTTATGTCCTTTTGATCTGCTGGGATTCATAGCCTTCAAGCTGAGTAGCAAACAGTTTCTGCAATATATGCCAGCTGTGAATATAAAACAAATTATTCAGCCATCCAGGATTCACATTGTAGTTTAGCATTAGTTATTCAATTTTATTTTTCCAAACATTTAGCTTAGACTTATAAATCCATTCATCTGCATTGTACAAAAGAGCTGATCTAAAATGTGTAATTAAATATTTTTGAAATATGTTTGCATGATAATATTCAAGGCACCACACTTTTCCTTGAAAATCCACAATGTTTCCTGTATTTTTTACTACTATATAAATGAATCTACAATGTACTGGCAGTCAACAATGTATTAGTACAATAAGCATGAGATACTCTGTAACACAGCTTTAGAACATATAGATATCAAGCTGCTTTGTATACTTGGGTGCCTTCTTACCCATTTTTTCTCTTCAGGAAAGACAAATTGTGCCAAATGATAACTGTACAGATAACAATATTTCAATAAGGGACTGATCTGCTGTCCACATGTTCGCTAGGTTACACAGAGAGCAAAAAATATTGCCTTACCTTCTCTGATGGTTTCCATTGTTAATAAACTGAGGAGGTGCTTGTGTGCATGTAGCCAATAAGGTAATATGGTAAAGAAAGTAGAGATTACAAGGAAAAAGTTATTTCAACAATGAACTATGTATTTCTGTTGCCAGAGTACTGTGGGCTAGATAAACCATTTTATGCCAATCACTAATTTCAGGATGCTGACAAAATTCCAAATAGTATTTCTATTCAATGTGATTGATTTGTCATTGAATTAGTTCATCAGAAAAAAAAATTGACCAGATACTGGGATTTTACTCAAACATGTTCAGCCCCTTTCACATTGGTCTGCTGCTGTTTCCTTGCGTGGGTGCAACACAGCCTACCTATGGTTTTCGTGAGTTACGCACAGTTTGCCATAGAATTACATTTGATCGTGTGGTCTTGGTGCACTTTCAGAAAACTCACTGAATCACCCAATCTAATGGAAGTCTATGGCAAAACGCGAGTAGCCTGCATGAAAACCGTGGGAACATGGCACTGCACCCATGCTCCTGGGAAACCACTAGTGGGGACGAAATGTTGAGTTAATTTAAACTTGCCTGTAAAAAGATCTGGTCATCCCTAGGTTAGATTCTCAACCAAATCTACCTTGTCGTAACACTTTCCATTGTTTTACCAAATAATGAATGTTATATTTTACAAATATGGGCCCAGAACAATTTTGAAATGGAATAGTGATATAAATGGTTTATAAGCTATCCCTGGCCCAACCTCCCCTTAAACTCTGCTTTCTGCAGCTAGACCATATTGCTTTTGTTTTCCTTGCTAACTGCTGTCATTTCCACTTTTGGTCATTAAAATTCAGTTACCTTTCCCTTTTCTCTGGTTTTCTTTTCTGATTTCCTGTCATCCTTTCATGTGGGCAGTAAAGGTTCAAAGGAGCAGCGAAAAGCAGCCTTCATGGGACAGCTCTGCCAACAGCCACCGTCGCCTCACCTGCCAACATTATAACACCTACCACCCTGACCATTCCAGGACGTCAGCCATGAAATGCCAGAAACCACCTCCTCAAAAACTCCTTCGTAATGTGCCACCCTTGCTTTCTGCCTCTTTTGTTAATCCTTTGCTCTCTTACTCATGCTCTTCCCATTCCAGGCATAAAAGCATTTCTTTTATTTGTCATCTTTCCCTACTAACATTAGAATTGTATCTATTAGCGAGTTTCACACATACGCAGGATTATAAAATATCTCTGATCTGTAATTTAATGAGTCATATGCTGCTAACCCCAAGAATCAGGCATATGTAAAATGTCCATAATTCCCCCTGCTGATGTTCTTTTTCTCATTAAATAGCAATATCTCAGAAATGACATACAAAAATACTAAAGATGAAAACTTTAGTGGTTTCCTACTGCCAGTGTATAATAAGGGCAGGAGGGCCTTGATAAGTGTAGATGCTAATATTGACATGCAGCTTTAACTAACAAGCCTGTATGTGGTCGCATCTCAGATCTCATTAATGTAGATAGCACTGGTGTTTTACATCAAATAAATTACTCCTTAGATATGAAGTGCAAATCAGATGCAAACATTATTTACCTGTGTGAAAGATCAGTTATGAAAATGTCCAGTGAAAAGTGCTTAGTAAATTGGCATGGCAGGTGCATTAGTGAGAGCTCTAACGATTTATGATTGAGAACATCTCTGCTAGTTAGCATTATATGAAGAGGAAATGAATCAAAAGCAAGCATAATAATAAAGCAAGCATAATAACCTTGTTCGCGTTTCAAATGGTAACGTTTTTATATATTATTATGTATGCATTTGATTTTACATGTACTTTACATATACATACACATATATATGTGTGAATGCGTGTGTGTGTATGTATATTTTTTGTATAGTTTTGGATAAAGTGAACTATCAGGAACCCTGATCTTAATCATTTTATGTGAGGAGATTCACCCTCAAGTTTTGTCCTACTGACCAATGTTACTTGGATAGAAAGTAAAGAAAAAGCAACATTTTGCATTTGCCACTGGAACAGGGTGAAGTTAGGGTAAATATTAAATACACAGATTGTAACCCTTCTGCACACAATCCAAAACTAAAAAAAAAGTACACATGTAAAATGCAGGCATACATATTGATGTATATGTTAATTTAAAACAAAACTTTTTAAAAGAGCACAAAGATCCATCAAAACAAGTCTAAATTTACCATCAAGAGTATTAGTGCATTTCCTTGTGTTTCTGAATAATTTCTTCAGTTCAGTGCACATTTAAAGTGGTTGTAAACCTCACACATGAAAAAATGATCAAATTACATCATTCTACAGCGTGTACTAGCCTAAATCCAAAGCACAGAGTGTGGCTTCACTCTGCTGTCCATTCCCTTTGCTATTTGCATGAGTTACTAATAGAACTCTAATCATGGTAAACCATACCAAAATTTGGCTAGTTTAGCAGGAATCGTACAGCTGTCTATTCAACAGAATCTGATCAAACGACTGGCTTTTGTTAAATAAACATCCTGGAAAAGCAGGATTCGATCAGCACTTGCAGCCAATAGCTGCAAGTGCTCATCTGTGTATTGTGACTGGGAGCTGTCCTAATACAAAGACGGCAGGGAAGATCCCTACATCAACATTGCTTGTGTTGATTCGAGGATCTGTCAGGCCTTTCTGTTCAACCTGTCGGTTGAACAAAAAAAAAAACTGTACATGTTTACCCAGCTTATGCCAACACTTCAGCCTCCTGGATGTCAGCACAGCCCCCCCCCCCCATACCCTTCCACCACCCCCCGATTGTCGCTTTCCCCCCAATCATCTATCAGATTTCATGGATCTCTGTGCTCCATCTCCGTAGTGTGTGTGACATTAGATCCCCCAACCCCTTTTTTCTGAGGCTGAGAAGAACCCTTTAATCTGTAGGTTTTAGAACCATCTACAGGACAAATGGCTGTAGATAGACAGGTACAACTTATTTCATTTCTGTGTATCACCTAAGGCTAGTTACTTCACTGGTTATATGTAAAGGTTTACAACCACTTTAAGGGACTCGCTCACACATGTTCACTGCATGAAAATGCAATTCAAGTTGAAGTCGCATTTATGCCTATGTGTTCAGTTCACATCTGTGTGCAGCAGCTTAGCACAATTATCAAACATGGTGTATGTAGCGTTTTTTGTTTGTGAACTCATTTCATTATTTCCCTTTAAAATGAGTAGTAAACAAAAAGCATGCATCATGCATGTGTGTGCGTTTGTAAAGCATCTGTAACATGGAAAATCTCTATGAAAACACATACAATATACAGAAAAACAGTTTCAAAGCATACAGAAACACATTCAGTATCAATCGCTTTGATATGCATAGATGTGAAAGGGCTCTTACTATTTGCATTTTGCTACAATCTGTAAAAGTGTTTCCTGCTGGAACTATTGTCTGCATGTTGATATTTCTTGTCAGAAGCAATGTGATCTTTGAAGCCGAACACCAGGCAAACAGCTAAATACGCATATGAAATACATATAAGGGAGTGGTTTTACATGCCATAGGATTTGTGTTTAAAGTGATATTAAACCCAAAAGCAAACTTTTATTATATTGCAGCTCACCAACTCTTGGATGTGATGCCTACATTAGTTGTATTTTTTCTTATTTTTTATTTATTTCAGGTACTTATATAGCGCCGTCAATTTACACAGCGCTTTACATATACATTGTACATCAGTCCCTAACCTCAAGGAGCTTACAGTCTAAGGTCCCTAACTAACATTCGTACATACACATACTAGGGCCAATTTAGACAGGGTCCAATTATCCAACCAGCATGTCTCTTTGGAGTGTGGGAGGAAACCGGAGTACCCGGAGGAAACCCACACAGGCACAGGGAGAACATGCAAAATCCAGGCAGGTAGTGTCATGGTTGGGATTCGAACCAGCGACCTTTTTGCTGCTAGGCGAAAGTGCTAACCACTACACCACTGTGCTGCCCCATTTTTTCCCCTTTATTTTCATCTGGTGATCGAGCCAGTAAGCCTGTTGTTTTTAAACAGAACAAGCTATCCAGCAAATGTATCAGTGTTGAGACAAACCATTTACCACTGACAGGAGTGCTTACAATGGCCAGCTGTTATTTAATTATGTAAAATCTTTAACCCAGAAACCCAAAAGAAGAAAATGTTGCTGAATTTGTTAGTGCCTCTAAATCTGCTAGTACATCTAACCCCCCCCCCCCCCCCCCGAACTGACAATGCTTCTGTCCAATGGTCGCCCTGTGCACCTTCACTCAGAGTAGGGACACTGTAATATAGGAGATGTGTTACTGGCTGGATCACCGGGAGAAAAGGGGGGGGGCTTAAAAGGAGGGGCTAATACAGCCACCATGTCTAAGGATTGATAGGCTGCAATATATTATATTTTTGGTTTTGGATTTAGTACCGCTTTAAGTCTATCCAGTTCTGAGATTTACACATCTCTGGCACTAGCACAGCCCTGTCTGGCAGGGGAGGAGACCTGATTCTACTCTACTATAGTTCACTAACACCAATAGGTATTTTCCCCCTGCTTTTTCTTGCTGTCAGCATGCTCATTGTACTGCAGCACAACTGATTGGCTTCTTATGCTGCTTCTCCCTCTCCCAGCCTAAGTTCTGTTGTACAGGGACTGTAAGAGGCTGATCTGAAGTCAAATTTAAGTACTTGTACAACTTGCCCTAAACATATTTATTGAAGCACTAATAAATACAGAGCTGCATTTATGTGTGTGTGTTTTAGATCTGCCTGGAGGTAGGCTTTGATAAAACCCCTTAGAGCAGGGGTGTCGAACTGGCAGCCCTCCAGCTGTTGTGGAACTACATGTCCCATCATTCCTCTGCCTGTGGGAGTTATGCTTGCAACTGTCAGCCTTGCAATGCCTCATTTGAATTGTAGTTCTGCAACAGCTGGAGGGCCACCAGTTTGACACCTGTGCCTTAGTATCTGTCAGAAAACAATTATGCTTTGGTAAAGGATTTAGATTACAATACCATACCTGTAGCAATCAGGCACTTTTAATTGTCCAATATGCATCAGAAGAAGGAAAGCTACAGTCAAGGAAAATGTTTTCACTTTCCCTTTTCTTCAGATTTGAAACATTTGATGATCCCCTGTTGCTCTGATGTTTGTAGCATTCTGTATATTGCTTTGAGTACGGTGTACTATGTTTCCTCTTTCTTGCAGCAGCATTGGTATCTTCATCCTTCTCTCCTACCTCCATGAGTGCATACAGCCTGAGCTCACTCAATATGGGTACCCTACCTCGGAGCCTTTACCCCACAAGCCCTCGGGGGACACTGATGAGGAGGCGAATGAAAAAGAAGGACTTCAAAAGCTCATGTAAGTTACTTATTTGTGGTTTTACCCAGCATATTTGTGTGAACTTGTTACTGCAGTGATACATTGCAGGTATAAGTTTGTTTGCTTGTAGTTGTTCATTTTAGATGGGATATAAAAGGGTTAGCACTACCCTTGTGTTAAGGGAGATTTCCAATAAGTCTTGGCTAGTGACACAAGAAGAAGTAAGGGGATCTTAATAGGGAGCAGACTAATAAAAAAATCTAACCGTTGCTAACCTTTCCTCACACGTTTAATAAAAGTGATTAGAGTGCACAATGGAATATACCAAGACTGGAGAAGGTACAACCTGGAGCAGAGGCAGCTCTAGGCTTTGTGAGGTCTTAGGCAAAACTTAGACATGAGGCCCCGATTGCAATTGGTTGCCAGAGGTTACAACCAATCTTTACCACTCACTGACTAGTTGCTAGACATAAGGAAGCACATAATTCCTGCTCTCCGATTAGTTGCTAGAGGTTACAGCACATTATTACTGCTCACTGCTTGGTTGCTAGAGGTTACAGCACATTATTACTGCTCACTGATTGGTTGCTAGAGATTACAGCACATAATTACCACTCACTGATTGGTTTCTATGGGTTACAGCACATCATTACCGCTCACTGATTGGTTGCTAGGGATTACAGCACATCATTACCACTCACTGATTGGGTGCTAGAGATTACAGCAGATCACTACTGTTCACTGATTGGTTGCTACAGGTTACTGCTAATCATTACCATTTACTGAGCAGTGCAGCAATCCTAAATAATTGAGCAAGAAAAGTGGCACATTAATACACATACTACAGGAGAGGGTCAGAAACTGCAGACATACTACAGGAGAGGGTCAGAAACTGCAGACATACTACAGGAGAGGGTCAGAAACTGCAGACATACTACAGGAGAGGGTCAGAAACTGCAGACATACTACAGTAGAGAGTCAGAGGCTGCAGACATGATACAGGAGAGGGTCAAAGGCTGCAGACATGGTACAGGAGAGGGTCAGAAACTGCAGACATACTACAAGAGATGGTCAGAGACTGCGGGCATACTACAGGAGATGGTCAGAAACTGCAGACCTAGTACAGGAGCTGGTCAGAGACTGTGGGCATACTACAGGAGCTGGTCAGAGACTGCGGGCATACTACAGGAGCTGGTCAGAGACTGCGGGCATACTACAGGAGCGGGTCAGAAACTGCAGACATACTACAGGAGCTGGTCAGAGACTGCGGGCATACTACAGGAGCTGGTCAGAGACTGCGGGCATACTACAGGAGATGGTCAGAGACTGCAGTCCCTATGCATGGCAGTAGATAATGGCCGACTGGCCCTCTCACCAGATCCTGCGATACAGCAACAACGGTTTCTCTGATCAGGAGTCAGCTCACTCTGGGTTGCCCATGGCGACTCCGCTGGGTAGCGCCCAGATCTGTATTCTGGCAATGACTCCATTACTTTCTTCACCAGGGATGGCGCTAGGCTGTGTGGCTTTCACGCTGGCAGCGCAGGGCAGCGGGGTTCTCTCTCTCTCTGATGGTGTTCTGTCATCTCCCTCTGAAGTCCTGGGTGCACTTCCCTGAAAGCTTTCCTGGGCTCCTGGTTCTCTCTCCCTCCCTCCCATTCTGCTGGGCATGCAGTGGGCTGCAGTTTCCTTCCTTAGGGTTGCAATAGGGCCGCCAGTCCGCGGGACTTCGTGTCCCACAATCCTCTTCTCTGCTTAGCCTTTTTTTTACTGTATCTCTCCCCTGGCCAATATGAAGGAGGGGGAGAAACATAGCTGTGATGGCAAGCACCGCGCCTGAGGACAGCAGCGTGAGGAGGAGAGGGAGGGGGTAGAGAAGAACCCACGGCTGCTCTCTCTCCACACAGAGACACAGCCACTCTGATATCATGCTGTTCTGCTCTCCTCCCCTGACAGGAGTAGGGAGGGGAGTGGGCAGCAGCAAACGCAGAGAGCATTTTTGTCATTGCTGACAACAGTGGGCGTCCACCTAATTTGCCTAATTAGAAAGCCGCCTCTGACCTGGAGCATCTGTGCATTGCAACCAATCGGTTTCTATCTTTCCTTTCTCTTTCGTTCGTTGACAGGCACAGCAATTCTTTGGACTAAGTGAATTATACTGCCCTCTTCAGGAGTTTACTAGGCAGAGCAAGCAGTTCTAACAGCAAAAAGAACAGTAACGGGCACAGCCCCTCCCAGGGGGCAGTCCCCACTGGCAGATAACCTCACACCCAGCTGCTGCTAGCTCAGTTTTTTCTGCCTAGTGCAAGGAGTTAGACCTAGGCTCCCTGTTGGGATCTGTGGTACCTCTCTGGGCACTTTCGGCTGTCCTGGGACAGCCTCACAGATGAAGACTACAATCAAGCAGCCATGCTGGGCGACAGGCTGGTTCTTGGATCCAGGTAGTCTCCACAACCGGCCATCACACGTTAGACCGGATGCTTCATGCTGGGTCGACCGCGACAGACCCCGACCGGACGTCTGGGTGGCCCTGTGAGTTAAATGCCCTGCCATCGCACGCAGTGCGTCCAGGGCCAACAGCTCCCTCCGGCCTAGCCGGGAGCGTGCAAGCTGTCTCGGGTGGGATCCCCCACACCGCCCAACTAGATGGGGTAAGGACGTCCCCTCCTGGGGCCCGGGGGGGAGCTGGCGGGTCCCCCCTCTGGGGTGTAATGTAGTGGGTGGTCTCCCCCCCTTCCTCGCTCGTGCCCCCTCCCCCGCCACTCCGGTACCCTGCTGTCGCACCCCCTTTCCCCTCCCCGGGGCTTCCAGGGTGTGATTTGAGTAATGGGCCCTAGCTGGTCCCCCTCCACCTCCCCCCCTGCCCCCCCCCACTTGCCTCGTGCTTGGTGGTCGGTTCGTCGGCTGCCATTCTGCCGGCGTCCGGCCGCCATTTTCTTGTAGCCGGCCGCATTTAAAAGCATTGGGATCAGTCGGCGGCCATTTTGGTGTAGCCACGGTGCTGTTACATGAGGTTTCGGCCTCTAGTGTGCATGGGCAGCCATTTTCCTGTGGTTTCTACATGTGGAAGGCCTGTGTGTTGCTGAGGGGCAGTCCTGGCCGTTTCTGGCGCCGATTTACCCCCCTGCTCGGCGCGGATCTCACTGGAGCGGCAGCGGCTCTGAGCACAGCGGCAGTGTGGGCAGCAGGAGCATGGTGAAGGCAACGACAGCGGCAGACAGCAGCAGCAGGCAGCTCCTCTTCGGGTCGGGTGGTGAGTCCCCCCTGGGGTGCCCCTGTGACAAGCCTTGCGCAGCTGTGGGTTGGGGGGTGCAGTGGTCTCCTGGCAATAGGCCTCATTATCTTGGCACTGCCAAGGTGGGTGACAGAATGGCAGCCGATGCAGGTGCTTCCCCACTGGACCTCTCGGTGCCTGCAGCCAGCACTTCAGGGGCCCCGTCCCTTGTAGACGCCATGTCCGCGGTCCTGGAGACGTTTGTCTCCCAGGTAGTTTTGCTGTTTAACCGCAGGGACGCCAAAAAGCGCCCCTTGCCCCCCTTCCTCGGGGGGAGGACTCGGACCCCGAGGGGGTCTCCTCCATGGCAGGGACCCCCCTTGAACTGTCGGACGGCAGGATCCCAGACGCTCCTGATAGCGGGGATGAGTCTGAGGTGTCCGCTGCTGCGCACGAGAAGGCTCTTGTAGACGCTCTGATAACCTCAGTGCGTGAGACCCTGCAACTGGAAGAAGCAGGGTGACCCTCTTGGAGGATGCCCGTCCCCTTCGGGTCACATAGACTGGACCCTGCTCCTAAGGTCTTTCTGTATGTGGATTTTCTGGATAAATTTGTCTATAAGGACTGGGCTCGGCCTCGGAGCTCCCTCCCCATTCCTAAGCGTTTCGCTGTGCATTATCCCTTTGAGGATAAATTATTGCAGAAGTGGGCATCACCTCCCGTGGTTGATCCCCCAGTGTCCCGCCTGAGTAAGGCGACCATCATCCCGGTGGAGGGCACGCCGTCCTTTAAGGACCCGGCTGACAGGAAGGCCGAGGCTTGCGTCAGATCCCATTGTGGCTTCTGCGCTGGTGTCGCAAACGCTCACTGAGTGGGCGAAGCTGCTACACAGTGAGTTGTGCAAGACGCAGGCTTCTCCTGAGTGTGTGGATCTTGCAGACCGGATGGTCCAGGGGGCTCAGTATCCGTGTGATGCTGCTCTGGACACTGCCCCCCTGATATCCAAGGCGTCTGAGGTCTCTGTGGTGGCCAGGCGGTGGCTTTGGCCGAAGTGCTGGTCCATGGACCAGATTTCTAAGAAGGCCCTGGCAGACTTGCCTTTCTAGGGGGGGCGGCTCTTCGGTGACTCCCTGGACGAGATGATCAAAAATCTCACGGGAGGGAAGAGCACCTTTCTCTCGGAGTCTAGGAGGAGTTCAGACCCCCGTCGCCAGCAGGGCCCTTCCTTTCCGGCCCATAGGCAACCTTTTTGTCCCTTCCGCTCCTCGGGCAAGGGTTCACAGCCCACCAAGGCCCCCGCGGGTGGACAAAAGCGTCCCTGGCCGCGTAAGAGCACCAAGCCAGAGGACAAGGCCTCCGCATTAAGGGTTGCTCCCACCCGTCGTTCGGGTGGGGGTGACGTCTCCTGGGGTTCGCAGACAGGTGGTCCTCCCACATTTCCGACTGCTGGGTCCTCGAGGTGGTCTCCTCGGGGTACAGCATAGAATTTAGTTCCCGCCCCCCAGACAGGTTCTTCGCCTCCAACCTGCAGCTGCCTGCGGGCCCTGTTCGGGGCTGTGCAGGACCAGCTGGGTCAAGGGGTGATTGTTCCCGTTCCACGGGCGGAACGTTCCCAAGGGTTTAATTCCAACCTTTTCGTGGTTCCGAAGAAGGACGGGGTTCGTCCCATCCTGCACTTGAAGGACCTCAACAGGTTTGTGCGGGTTCGCAGGTTTCGCGTGGAGTCGCTCCGTTCGGTGGTAGCGGCCCTGCACCAGGGCGATTTCCTGGCCTCTCTCGACATCAAAGATGTGTACCTGCATGTCCCTATCTGCGCCCAGCACCAGCGCTTCCTGCGCTTTGCGGTCGGAGAAGAGAACTACCCATTTGGCATGGCCTCGGCACCTCGGGTCTTCACCAAACTACTGGCCCCGGTTCTGGCTCTGCTGAGGCAGAGGGGCATCGCGGTGGGGGCATACCTGGATGACCACCTCCTGCATGCAGAGTCGGCTCCAGCGCTCAGGGACAATGTGACGATCACCCTGCACACTCTGCAGGAGTTTGGGTGGGTGATCAACCTCCCGAAGTCTGTTCTGAATCCGTCTCACCACCTGGAGTATCTGGGGCTGGTCCTGGATGCAGCCCAGGCGAAGGTCTTCCTCCCGCCAACCAAGCAGCAGACGTTTCAGTCAGTGGTTTGGTCCCTACTGTCCCAGAAATGGGCCTCAATCTGTTTTTTTGTATGCGGGTCTTGGGCCTCATGGTGGCCTCCTTTGAAGCAGTCCCTTATGCTCAGTGTCACACCCACGTTTTGCAACAGGAAATTCTCCTGAGATGGGACAAGTCCCCATCTTCACTGGATCAGGTTGGATCACCAGGTGAGAGCATCACTGCTTTGGTGGCATACGTGAACCACCAGGGTGGGACGAAAAGCTTGGCGGCGGCCTCGGAGGTGGCTCCCATCCTGCGGTGGGCAGAAAGCCATGTTCTGGCAATTTCTGCCGTCCACATACCGGGCGTAGAAAATTGGCAGGTGGACTATCTCAGTCGTCAGCGCCTGGACCAGGGAGAGTGGTCCCTGCACCCGGATGTGTTTCATCAGATTTGTCTGAGATGGGGTGTTCCAGACTAAGACTTGTTGGCATCCCGCCTCAATCTGAAGGTGCAGACCTTCGTGAGCATGACAAGGGACCTCTTAGCGGACGCGGCGGATGCCCTTGTAGCTCTGTGGGATCGGTATCAACCCGTTATAGCAAATTGGAGCCATGCTTTGCTGGGGTTTTTTGCCTTCCACTGGATCAACTGTGGGTGAAGGATTGTATATGGGATTATTTGGTTGTGTATGTGTATATATATATGTATATATATATATATATATATATATATAAATGTTTTTTGTTTTTTTTGGTTGAACTGGGATGGACTTGTGTCTTTTTTCAACCTGACTAACTATGTAACTATCTATGCCTTTCCTCCTCTCAAACTGCTTCCGCACCTTCTGCGCAGAATAGAAACGGAGGGTATACCGACCGTTTTGGTAGCTCCAGATTGGCCAAAGCATCCTTGGTACGCAGATGTAGTACGGATGGTGGTGGACGTTCCCAGGCGGCTCCCGCTTCACGAGGACCTTCTGTCCCAGGGACCCATCTTGCACCCTGCTTTACCCTCTCTGGCTTTAACGGCCTGGTTATTGAATCCCAGGTGTTGAGGGATTGAGGGGTTTCGGACTCGGTGATTCCTACCATGTTGAAGGCACGTAAGACCACCTCGCGTAAGATTTACCACCGCACCTGGAAGGCTTACATTGCCTGATTCGAAGCCAGGGAGTGGAACCCTCGTTCTTTCTCGGTGTCAAGTTCTGGCCTTCCTACAGAAGGGCCTTGACCAGAAACTGGCGTTGAGTACTATCAAGGGTCAGGTTTCTGCTCTGGCGATCTTTTTTCAGCATCCTTTGGCGACGCATTCATTGATCCGTACTTTCATGCGGGGGGTTCGACATGTCGTCCCCCAGGTACTTTTGGCGCCATGGGACCTTAATTTGCTCCTCTCTGTACTTCCGAAGCCACCCTTTGAAAATATCAGGGAAATCTCTCTGCATTTGCCTTCCCAGAAAGTGTTTTTTCTGGTGGCTATCACATCCGCTCGGCGGGTGTCTGAGTTGGCGGCTCTGTCTTGTAGGTCTCCTTATCTGGTCCTACATAAGGATAAGGCGGTTTTTTGCAGAAGGCGGTGTCATCTTTCCACATCAATGAGGACATTGTCCTTCCTTCACTATGCCCACGCCCGTCTCACCCTAAGGAGGTTACTTTGCACTCCCTGGATGTTGTTCAGGCCCTGCGGGTGTATCTGGCGATTACGGCCTCCTTTTGGAGGTCGGATGCTCTTTTTGTCGTGGTGGATGGCCCGAGCCGGTGACAGGCGGTGACCCAAGCCTATGCTGTGCGGGGTCTGGAGCCTCCTTTTCCGGTTACGGCTCATTCTACCAGGGCGATTAGCACTTCCTGGGCTTTCCGACATCAGGCGTCTGTGTCTCCAAGTGTGCAAGGCGGCTACTTGGACCTCTGTGCACACCTTCTCAAAGTTTTACAAAGTTGATGGTTTAGCAGGCGGCCATGTGAGACACGTGTGGTTCCTCACTGAGGGTTTGGTTGGGTGTAGTTCTGATGTTGTTCTGTTACCCTAAATCCCTTTCTCTGAGTTTGTCGACAGGCACAGCACCCACCCCTCTGGATATTGCACTGCTTGTTACGAACTGAGCTAGCAGCAGCTGGGTGTGGGGTTATCTGCCAGTGGGGACTGCCCCCTGGGAGGGGCTGTGTCTGTTACTGGTCTTTTTGCTGTTAGAACTGCCTGTTCTGCCTAGTAAACTCCTGAAGAGGGCAGTATAACCCACTTAGTCCTAAGAATCTCTGTGCCTTCCGTCAAGATTGTCGTTTTTCTGGTCATTGTCTGTGTCGGGGAGGGTCCCCCGTCAGGGGTGACCGTCTATTGGGGTGTGGGTCGACGACGATCGAGTCAAGCATTGTTCGTCACGTTATAGGTCTCCCCACCCACGACACGGACAGCTGTTTGAGTCTCTTTCCCTAAATCCCATTGTCTTGTTGTAGTCTTGATGTGGGTTGGTTTGGGAGTCACTCCTTGGTGTGCACAGAGTGTACCGGCGGACGATTTGGTAGTTGAAACATTTTGAAACTCTTCCACACGTGTCTCCAGGTTCATCGGCGGAACGTGTGAACCTCTGTGTCTGCGGACTACAGCCTTTCGGGTCCTTCACGATTAGCGGGACCATCTTA
>BLSH010078701.1:908752-924911 GCA_018402905.1 Glandirana rugosa | reverse complement strand
ACAATCTTCCCATATATATATATATATATATATATATATATATATATGTTATGTAGCAAGTTGAAAAGCAAAATTGCAAGTCAATAAAAATATCACTTCTGGAAAGGAAAAACACTGCAAGCAAGTGTTCAAAATACATGATTTTTCTGTCTTGGCTTGGCTGTCTGACAGGAATATTTCTCGGACTTCGATGCAGATATTTAATTTTATATCTGGACACCAACTATTGGCAACTGTGTACAATAATGTCCATTACTGGAGTGTGACTAATTTTAGACGTGTATATGGGCAATAGATGATCTGGATGTCCCCAGTATTGGCAGACAGCCGGTGACGGCGTGCCACCTGAGTGGTTTCCCAGAATACATCTCCAAGCCCGATACTAGCACATTATACTATCACATAAAATGTCTTCTCCCATGATGTTGGGGTGGATGTAGGAGGTGCTTTTAATGACAACGTTGTCAATTTTAATGTTTTCATGTCTTCACATTCACCGCTGTCTGTATTTTTGATTAATAAATGGGTAATAAAGCTCCTGCACTTGTTATACTGCTGTTTCTCCCACGTTTTTGAACTGTCTTTAGGGTTGTTTCTATCAACCCACCCCCAGTGTTTTGTGCATAACTATTCAGTTCTTATTGGTGAGATCCACCTCTGATGAGGTGAGTCCGTACTCTGTGCACTCCCCAGACGGTTGGCATTTAGGGCGTTTGGCCCGTATCCTCTCCTTTCCCCTTCCCCAATTTTGCTGTCTGACAGGGGAGCCTGAATCACAATGCTAGTTGAATGTGATTACACATTCTTAGGCACTTCAAATAGTTCATGTGTATGTGCAATAATTATGTTCAGCAGTAAGATCTTTTTGAATTTTGGGGGGGATATGTCACACGTAAAGAAGAGAAGTGAGAACAGTTCAAATGTCACATTTTTTTCTTTTACAGCTCAATTGTAAGATGACAAATAATTAGCTCCAGTGGTAATTTATAGGATCACAACCATGGGTCATTGTAGAAAATAAAATGAAAGCAAAGTAAAATCATTAGCATTATATAATTATTTATGATACTAATCAATTTTATTGTTAGTAAAGTTATCAGATTGTGTGGCATCTCATTTTTTTCATCACAGAGCATGTCGACAATGGATATTATTGTAAAATAACAAAACAAATTAAATCAGTCTTGGTATGATAGATTTCTGTTCAACCCTTTTATAATATTTAGGGAATGTTGTGGTTCTAGGGAGCAATGATCGAACTATGGCTTTCTTATAGCCTGTGCCAGATTGTTATGCGTAGAAAGAATAACTCAACCTTACACAGGAAGTAGTTTCTTTCTAGTCACTATTTGTAGCAACACTTCTATTTAAAAAATAACCACTATAACAATCTAGTACAGCCAGGGGCAGATGTACAGGGGTCGCTGGAGTCTCAATGGAGACTGGGCCCCATGCTGCAGGGGACCCATGAGGGTCCCTGTATGCCTAGGTAGGAGGGTGGTGGCTGAGACCGAGCTCCCCAATTCTTCCCGACATTGCGGGTAGCTGCTCACACTGTTTACACTGAAAGTGAAAGCAGTGTGTGCTCTGCTGTGCACTGTCTCCCCCTAAGTGGGTAATGATTAAGCTCATGTTTTGAGTGAAACGCGTCTACCTGTCTTGTACCCTGTATGGCTGAATTCTGTAAATAAATACAGCACCAGCATTACTCCTGGAGTGCCGCCTATTGTTCTTTCCTTTGTCCCCCTACGTGCAGTACCTGGCAGGAAGAGAGGTGAAGGCAGGAAAGTAAAGGACTGGCGTTTTTTAAAAGTTTATCTGTATGTATGTATGTATGTGTGTGTGCATGTATGTGCAATTTTATATATATATATATATATGTGTGTGTGTGTGATTGCGTGCGTGAGTGTGTGTTTTTATATGTGTGTGTGCTTATATATATACACAGTATATGTGTGTGTGTGTGTGTATATATATATATATATATATATATATATATTTATATGTGTGTATGTGTTTATATACTGTATGTATGTGTGCGTACATGTGTGTTTACATCTATGTATGCACATTTTATGTATGCGCTTTTAACCACTTAATGCGAATTGCCGTTTATAAACGGTGGCCGCTTTAAGTGGAGGTATCGGGTTATAGCCTGCAGCTACAGGCTATATCCCGGTACCGTTTTTTAGAGCGGGCGATCGGCTATCCGGTGATAATGGCCGATCCGGCACGGAAGCCGCTCAGCCGTTATCCTGGGCCACGGGAGGGGACATCCGCCGCTCTTCTCCAGCCTCCCGTCCCACCAGGAGACCGGAGCTCTAATCCGGCACATCCGCCGGCTAGGAGGAGACCTGAAGGAAGACGGAATCGGCTCCGATCGGTTCTCCTTCGTTAAATTTCGGAAGGGACATCACAACGTCACTTCCAGTTTACTCGGTGGCTAACGGCGCCGGTTTTTAAAAAATGACAGTATTCAGAATCACCGTTTTTGGCTATCTGAATACTGTGAAGTGTAAAGGAGGGATGGGGGGTTTTTTTAGACCCTCAATTCCCCCATAAAGTGTACCTGTCACCACATATTACTATCACAAGGAATGTTTACCTTCCTTGTGATAGCAATAAAAGTGATCAGATTTTTTTTTTTTTTTAAAGGAACAGTGTTAAAATAAAAAAATAAGTAATAAAAAATTTTTTTAAAGCGCCACTGTCTCCGCAAGCTCACGTAGCAAAGAAAACGCATACGTAAGTCGTGCCAGCATATGAAAACGGTGTTCAAACCACACATGCGAGGTATCGCCGCAATCACCAGAGTGTGAGCAATAATTCTAGCAAGAAGACCTCCTCTGCACCTCTAACCTGGTAACCGTTAAAAAGTTTTAAAACATCGCCTATGGAGATTTTTAGGTGGCGGAGTTTGTCGCCATTCCGCAAGTGTGCGCAATTTTCAACCGTAACATGTTTGGTATCTCTTTACTCGGAGTAACATCCTCTTTCACAATATGTACAAAAATTGGGTTAACTTTACTATTGTCTTATTTTTTTAACTCAAAAAAGTGAATTTTTTCCCAAAAAATTGCGCTTGAAAGACCGCTGCGCAAATACCGTGTGACAAAGTATTGCAACAATCGCCATTTTATTCTCTAGGGTGTTTGAAAAAAAATATATCATTTTTGGGGGTTCTAAGTAATTTTCCTGCAAAAAAAAATATTTTTAAACAACAAGTGTAAAAAAGGGCTTAAATGGTTAATCCTGACCTCCCTATATGTGTACAATCAGAAATTATTATCCACTTGTTCATGGTACCAGAAAAAAATGCTGTTCCTCCGAAAAGCGGTCCATGCTCAGATCACTTTTCAGAGGTATCTGACAGTCGGTAAAGAGGCAATATGTTGCCTCCTGACCGCCTTTTTTAACCACCTAAATGCATCATCACTATGTTGTGGAGTGGTTGCAGTGCAGCCCCATTCCCCTAGGGGTATACTTCAAGGGTTCAGTGACTGGAAAAAGATTGAGAAACTCTGGCATAGAGTAATCCCTCTCTCCATTTGACTCCTGCAGCCGCTGAATGCCTGCGGGAGGAAGAGGAGGAGAAGTTTGGGGGAAATAGAGAAATCAGTTCCTTTATATGCAGCCACCCACTTGCGACTGGGCCCTGGCATTCCACCACCAGGATCGGAGGAAAGGGCCCTGTCCGAGGGTCAGGGAGGCCCTTCATTGTTTCTTGCATCAGGTCCCTAAAGGTTCTAGTTACACCACGGAGTACAGCATTTGTAATATTGTACGAACAGTGTTTGGACATCTCTGTGACTTTGAGCAGAATGCATTATGACAGCAATTTTCTATAGAGGATTAGTTATAGTTTTTAGTTTTGGCATGCAGGAGGACAGTATACCTCCTTCTCTACTCTTCATGAAGATCCATACACCTAGAACCTGCTTACATTTCACCATTTGGATTAACTGTCTAGTTGTTTTTGCTGTAACCTAGCATAAGGCAAAGTAAAATAACCTGGTTGTTCCCTTGGATTTGTGTTCAGATATAAGCCAGTTTGCAAAAATAGGAAGGAACATTGGATATGATTGCCTATAATGACCCCTAGGTAGATTCCAGCTGTCATTTTTATAGTACAGGTGTAAACAACTGAGTGGCTCCTCTGTGAAACACCATCTATTTTTTCCTTTTCCTAGGATTTATTAAACCGCTCCTCCGTGGCCTGTTGTAGCATTAGTTAGATTTATAGAACATTTAATCCTAGCAATGGAAGTTCTTGTATTGATGTTTACACCACTAGAGATACATGTCAACTGCACTTTCTAAAGAAGCGTGGTGTGTATTGATATACAGTAAATGCATGAATGTAACTACTGTAGTGATTACAGGTATTTCATAGATTTGGAGAGAGAGAGAGAGATCACTCATATTATAAAATGGAATGAACAATATTCTATTCAGTGTCTGTAAAGTGCAATAAAATGCATTATCTGTTTTGAACATTTTATCGTGGATCTACTCACAGTTGTCTACTCAATGTTATAAATGTTATTTTGAATATAATAAAGGGATTGCTCATTTCATCTAGCGTAGCTATAATGAGATTCAGAAAAGAAAGGAGGAAAAGGTCAGACTCAATAAAGGTGCCAAGCTTCAGATTTATGCCAGCAATTCAACACTGCTTAATTAACTTGTGATCATTTAAAGTTCACAATACCAATACACTTACTGTAGTAGCATGCATTTTTCTTAAAAACACCAATTCATTCACGAGGAATGTACTATGATTAAGGGATTTTTCCCCAGAAAGAGATGGTCACTTCTGAATCCTGTTTAGGAAAAGGTATTTTGTGCAATTTTTATGAAGCAGTTTTAACCTTCACCAGAGAGCAGTTGGAATATGTCCAGGGTGCAGCCCTTCCCACTACAGAGTTTTCTGCATAGCACACCACATCCAATGCAGTTTCAAAGGTGATGTCCTTGAAAGGTTGCAGATTTGAAAAATTAGCTTTGTACCTCAGGCTATTGTGGTTAGTCCTTGCTTTAGCACCAGTTGGCCTAAGGTACATTTTCAATTTTATATAAAAACTATATTGGCACATGGAAATAAACACATGTAAATCTAAGAGGAAATTATGTAATTGAAAAAAAAAAAAAAGAAAAACAGCGTCTCACATCAGTATTGGTAACTTTTGGACAGAAGCGTTAAAGTAGTATTAAACTCTCAATGTTTTTTTAGATTAACACACTGAGCACAATAAAATAAACATTCCCCAGGAAACTATTTGGTAACATTTTTACCCCAGCACTTGCAGTCTACAACTTCCAATGCTGCTATCTCTGGCTCTCTCAGTGCTGCTTCCCTGAACTTTGGTCTTCACAGGAAAGTGTTAACAGTGGACGGTGCAGTTCCCAGTCAGTATGTTCGCTTGGAGGAGGTAGGTGCAGGGGAGTGCTTGCTATTCCAGGCTATTGGTCTGTGTGTTTCTGTTGATGCACAAAGTGTAGGCAGAAACAATTAGTCCCTGCACGCAACTGTCACTCCATAGAACACTGCAAGAGAAAGGAGACACCCTAAAACAGGAAACCTTGCAGAGGTCTTGGAACAAGCTTAAAGGCTAAGTTCGCCTTTAAAAAATAAATTCAATGCACATATCTTTTCAAGAAAAAAAATGTACATTTTTCTCTGTAGCTTGCAGAGCATCTGTTGATCATGGGTGCAATGTCAGGCAGCAACAGAATCTCACATACAGGCAGTTATTGGAGAATAGAAAGTTCAATGAACTATGAGAGCACTTACCAGCACCCTCCCAGTTCATTGAGAACTACAAACCGTCTGCTGCGGTGAAAGATGGTAGTTGTAGTTAATTCAGTCACAGATCACTGTGAATGAATGATGGGGCTGTGTGAGTGGAGCCCCGCATGGCTGCGCTCTTTTTAAATTGTGACAGCGGGTACCGGGAGAAGATCCCTCACCTGCTGTCACAATAGGGGATCAGAGGGGCACAGGCATGTGCTCTTTGGTAACATGTTACACCCCAAATATGTATGCAACATATCACCAAAGGCGAACTCATCCTTTAACTGTAACATGGGCAAAAAATAAATGATATAAAAGTTGCACTCAGTAATTGATTAGATCAGCTGCTGAAAGTGCTTAAAGAGGAAGTAAACTGGCAAGGAGCCGCTGTTCACGGCACAGGAATCTGAAGGAACGGCACGGATGGCCATTCCTTCAGAGCGCATGTGCCAATGATGTCATCAGCTGCATATACAGTAAATATCTCCTAAAGGGTGTACCTTTAGGAGATATTTACAGTACCCACAGGTACAGTACCTTATAGGCTTTCCTATAGGTACAGTTAATAGATGGGAGTTTACAGCCACTTTAAAAAAAACTGAGGGTTTAATACCACTTTAAAGCGGAGCTCCAGTTGTTTTTGTTAAAAGTCAGCAGCTACAAAAAGTGTAGCTCCTGACTTTTAATAAACACACACTCACTGGTCCCAGGATCCAGTGATGTGGTCATTCGAACTGTCGCTTCTTTTCCTCTTCTTTCCCTGGTGCCAAAATTTCAACTGTAGGCACCCAGCTGTGACCGCTTGCATCTTCACAACCTGGTGTGCACTGCACTTGCGTGAGTCGTGCCTGCAGTCATCTTGTGATGTGTCCCTGAAGACTGGAGGGAGGGGGAGAGGAGAACTCACACTCGGATCGCCTAGACAATCCATGCGGTAATGGGAGCAGGTACCTGTCAAAACTAGGTACCTGCCCCCCCAAAACAAATGACCTACCAAATGTGGCAGGGGAGTGGGAGAAGAATGCTCTGAGGAGAACTTCCTTTCTTGGGTGCAGCTCCGCTTTAAGCATTCAAATTTTGATGGACCTAATAAACACTTTGCAAAGTTACCCTTTGTTTTATTGATTTTGTTAATGACAGATTACTGGATGTATAGGAAGGTCACTCTCTTTTTTACCGGTTTTCCAGCAAAAATCCTGGCTCAGTATCTGAAGCACAGATTATGAAAGCTCAGCTAAATGAGTCCTTTTATCTCTCCTTGCTAACCCCTACTCCCTGTTTTATACAGCTCTGTCCAGAGTTTCAGTAAGAGAGAGATGATCTGAAAGGAAAAAGCTTCCTGCTCTGCCCTACTATTAAAAAAAAACAATAATGCTTTGCAAACTCAATGCCATAGGTGCATACTTTTATTTAAAGTTTATTTGAACATTGTTTTGAAAATAATAGGAAAATCATTTTTTAAACCTTATAATATGAAACAATATCCCTCCAAAGCCTAGGGCAAACGTCATTTGTCAGGGCTACCTGCTACACCTTGCGTTGATAGATTAGGGTTAAAAATATTTTTTTATTTTTAAATTCTCCCTTGTAAAACCAAGTGTATCTGGGATTATTATTGCACCAAGGAGCAGATATGAGTTCTTTAACCACTTGCCGACCGTCTGCCGCAGCATGACGGCAGCAAGATGGCTCGTTATCGCAAACGCTGTCACCTGACGGCAGCTGCGATAACTAGCATTGTGAGCGTGCGCTGCCAGAGGCGCGCTTGCATGCTACCCTCGATGCCCCCCACAGTGAAAGAACGGAGGTCCGTGTATGTAAACACGGATCTCCGTTCTGACAGAGGGGGAAGGGATGTGATCACAGACTTCCTGTATATGGAAGCCATGATCACTCCCCTCCCCCTGCCAGCCCAGCCCCCATACAGTTAGAACACAGTGAGGGAACACAGTTAACCCTTAGCGCGCCCCCTGCAGGTTAACCCCTTCACTGCCAATGGCATTTACACCATAATCAGTGCATTTTTATAGCACTGATCGCTGTATAAATGTCCATGGTCCCAAAAAAGTGTCAAAATGGTCCGACATGTCCACCGCAATATCGCAGTACCGCTAAAAATCTCAGATTGCTGCCATTACTAGTAAAAAAAAACAAACCCAGAAATGAATTCTCAGCATCTGTAAATGCGGCAACTTTTGCGCAAACCAATCAAACGCCGATTGCGATTTTTTTCAACCAAAAATATGAGGAAGAATATAAATCCGCCAAAACCGATGAAAAAAACATTTTTTATATATTTTTTTTTTTGGATTTGTATTTTAGCAAAAAGTAAGAAACACAGTTTTTTTTTGCAAAATTGTCACTCATTTCTTGTTTATAGCGGCGATCAGAAATGACACAGAGAGGATCAAATACCACCAAAAGAAAGCTCTATTTGTGGGGAAAAAAGGACGCAAATTTCATTTGGGTACAACGTCGCACGACCGTGCAATTGTCAGTTAAAGCGACGCAGTGCCGAATCGCAAAAGTGCTCTGCTCCTAAAGTGTGAAATCCTTCCAGGGCTGAAGTGGTTGAAGCCTTACAATCCATGCTCCATTACTGGCACATCTTTTAGCGGGTTTCTCTTATGATGAGCCTGCAGCAGATATCTTTCATGACAATTTATTACCCTTTATTAAAATTGCTTTGTATCTAAAACTTGTATGCTGTAAGGATTGGTATATCTCTGTCTCTAGTTCTGCAATCTATGAGCCCTTGTAGATTACGCCATACATGGAACAAAACATCTGGGAAGATAGTATTAACAGGATTTTTAGTGCTATAGTCAGTTGCATCAACCAAAAGATACAGTAGAATGTAACAAATCTTTATATTCTTATTCATTACGCACTTCATAAACTAACTTTTATTTTTCAACAATACTGGGGATCATTTACTAAGGGTGTAGAGGATGCTTAATAAGATTAAATACACGCATTGAAAAGTATATTTTCACTTACTTTAGCAAATATGGTAAGTCTTTGTTCACTTTGAATACCAAATCATATGTAAGGGGATTTTTAATAAAATACATTTTTGCTAGAGCCTGAATTATTGAAGTAAATTCAGCTTAACATTATTAACTACCATAAGTGAAAATTCTCTACTAATTTAGTAAAAGCCAAAATCATACCTTTGGGGCTGTCCCAACACTGCAAGTGCTAAATGCTGTTTAAGTTGATTGGACTTGGAAAAGCAGTTTTACTTTCCGGCACCTTTGCTCCTCCATCAGCCCATACTCCTCTACACTCCAGCAGACTGTTCCACAGTATCCTCATGGCCAATACAGACCTATGGACACAGCATTGGACTTGATGGAATCAATGGACCTGCAACCACCATAGGGGAGAAAAGGCTTTGGGGACTGGTCTAGCAGTGCAGTGGGAGCCTGCAGGAGTGGAGTATTAAGTAAGAAAAACTGTAGCCCCACTTCAAGAGAACATTTTTTACTTTCCCTGGAGTTCAAATAATTAACATACCCCATTTGTACAGTGGTATGCATATGAACTATATTAATTTTCAATACAGATATTGATGAGCGTTGTGAAGTTCCATTAAGTTTTCATATGACATCTTCCTCATGTTAATGGAAAATTCCTTGAAATTCATTCTTTGATGTTCACTGACATTATTACTAATGTTTAATCATTTGAGAAGAATTTTTTTTTTCTCACTAATATTGTAGGCGTGAGTGCTACACCTTAATGCAAAGCCCTCAATTAAGAATTCTTACTCAATAATTGACTCTCTATCTTGGATGTTTTATTTTTAATGGAATTTTTTTTTCTAGCTGGTATGTGATGCTATTTAAGTAGAACTCAAGGCAAAACATTTTTAAGGGTTTTAACGTCCAAGTAGTATAGTTTTTGTTCCCCTAGAAGATATTCACTCATTTCCTGTCTTGGAGACAAGACAGGGAGTGAAAGGTAAATTCCACCTTTGACAGTTGTCACAGGTGACCTCATAGGGAGATTTGTAAGGTGATACAGTGGGATTGAACGAATGCAAATATCTGTATACAAACAGTCAAAGAGATGGAAACCAGAAATGCGTAAAAAGAGAATAGAGCAATGAAACCCCAATGAATTGTCATTTCCAGTGCAGGGCTGTTGACTCTACGTTGGTCTTGATAAGGTCACAGGACTTAAGACAACTGGAACATAGGGGAGAAGACAGTGAGGAGACTGGGCTAGCAGTGCGGAGGATCGGATAAGTAGATATTGTTTTCTGTGTCCCCTGTCAAGGAAATAACCCTTGCAGCCCCACTGCAATGGATCGCTTTTAAGTTTCCCAGTATTGACCTATAAGACACAGAACCCATAAGCATCTACAGTATTTTATCTATTTACGAAAACAGTTGAGCATAACCCGTTAAGCACAACTTTATTTGTGCATTTGGCCTTGTGATTCTTCCACTGTAGTGAAATCTGATATTTTTACAGCCTTTTATAAAACCATGATTTAACAGAATAATTAAATTGCAGAGAGGATAGAAAAAGCTCTTCCCTCTTATAAAGGTTTCTTGATGAAAATTGATTAAATTTGTTTTTGCTGAAAAAGAAATAGTTAAACTATGTGTGGGTTTTACTTACAATTGGTCTTCTGAAGAATCATTAACCTATTGTAACCTTATGTAAATTGCAATTATTTGGCTATAGCATTCTTTTTCATTCCCGTAGGTTAGTGGTCACTGCAAAAAGTGATTTATTTTGATATTTTTAATCTTAAATATCATAACTAATTTTTTCAGAGGGACCTAGTGATGAGTTATTTTAACCACTTCACCCCCGAAAGGATTTCCCACAGTAGGACCAGAGCATTTTTTGCGATTCGGCACTGCATCGCTTTAACTGACTGCGCAGTCGTGCAACGTTGTACCCTAACAAAATTTGCATCCTTTTTTGCCTGCAAATAGAGCTTTCTTTTGGTGGTATTTGGTCACCTCTGCGTCATTTCTGATCGCCGCTATTAACAAAAAAGTGCCGCAATTTTGAAAAACTATTTCTTACTTTTTGCTAAAATACATATCCAAAAAAAATATATAAAAAACAAATTTAAATCTATTCATCGGTTTTGGACGATTTGTATTCTTCCTCATATTATTAGTAAAAAAAAAGCAATCAGCGCTTGCGCAAAAGTTACCGCATTTACAAACCATGAGAATTAATTTCTGGTGTTTTCTACCTTTTTTTTTTTTTTACTAGTAATGGCGGTGATCTGCGATTTTTATCAGGACTTTGATATTGGGGCGGACATGTCGGACATTTTTGACACTTTTTTTTTAGACCAATGACATTTATACAGCGATCAGAAATTTAAATATCCACTGATTACTGTATAAATGTCATTGGCAGTAAAGGGGTTAACCTGCAGGGGGTGATCTAGGGGTTAACTGTGTTCCTTAGGCGTGGTCTAACTGTGAGGGGGCTGCAGGCTGTCAGGGGCATAAGAGATCTAACTGATCCCAGTGACAGGGATCAGTAAATCTCTTACATGCCGCCTGACAGAACGGGGAACCGCCGTGTTTACATCTGCGGTTCCCCGTTCTTTCCCTCTGGCAGGTCATCGCGGCTCGCCGGCAGACATCTGGTCCACCCGAGCCACGGGTACACTCCTACAGAGTGCGGCGGGCACAAGAGCGCGCCACCACCAGCGCGCTCCCGCCCGCTGATTGCACACATGCGAATTACCGCTTATATACGGCGATTCGTGAGACAGCGCCACATTGCCGCACTAAAAATGTGGTAGCCGGTTGGGAACCAGTTAATACAGATATGAGCAGGTGAGCGTGAACAAAACATTTGCACATATCTAGTAGACTTAGGCTGGCCATACATTATACAATTTTCTTATTCAATTTCCTCTACCTTCAGCTATGTAGTGTAAGAGTCTACCTGATTGCATACAAATTGGAAGGGTTTAAGTTTGACCTCATTTTATACAGTTTTGGTAAATCTAAAGGAAAATTGTACAAGAAATGTGTATACTATATGGCTGTCAAGAACCATGAATCAGACTGAGACAGAAATGCAATTGCAAATGCTAAAAAATGGTACAGGTCAGTAAATGTAGTCAAAACATAAGCCAGGGATTGGAAGCCAGAGCAGGTAATCAGACATACCAGTGATGGGAAACCAGAGATCAGCGTAGTCAGAAGCAGAAGAACAGGATCGGTAACCAGAAGGGACGTCAGCTGTGAAAAGTCTTTCACAGGAACACAGCAGGGAAACTCCAGATACATTGACCAAGGCGAAGGCAGGAAAGGAATGAAAAAGGCAGTTTAAATGGTCAGAAGGGTCTGGCTGTAGGTGGGGACTAATGAGTAGATAATGATGACCAGGTGAGCTACTGAGGAATTAATGAGTGCTGACAATTATATGACAGCTGAGCACAGAGAAGGGAGCTGCTAAGAGCCCAGCCCTAACAGTACCCCCTCCTCAATGACCACTCCCCTTCAGAGGGGCACCAGGTTTGATGGGAAAACGTCTATGGAAAGCACGGAGGAGCACAGAAGCATGTACATCCGAGGATGAGACCCAAGAGCGTTCCTCTGGACCGTACCCCTTCCAATGAACAAGGTACTATATGCGCCCACGAAACCGATGGGAGTCAGTGATCAGTTGTATCTCATACTCTTAATGGTTTTCAACCTGAACCGGGCGAGGACGTGGTACCGAGGTGGTGAAGCTGTTGCACACCAAAGTTTTTAATAAGGAAACATGAAATACAATCGAAATACGCATGTTAGAAGGAAGGTCTAATGCGTAAGCCACTGGGTTGATCCTACTGGGAATACGGAAAGGCCCAATATACCGTGATGCCAGTTTCAGTGAGGGAACGCGGAGTTAGAGATTAGGAGATGACAGCCAGACCCTCTCCCCAACCTAGTAGAAAGGTGCAGGTAGGTGTCGGTGGTCAGCATGGAGTCTGTACCTATCACTGGCACGTCGCAAGGACCTGCACCCAAGTGGAACAGAGACGCTAGTCGAACACAGGAATTCTTTGAGGAGCAAATGTATTAAGCAACATGGATGATTGGAAACCATAATCCGCCATAAACTGAGACAATCGGGAAGCGGCATTTACGGCACTATTGCGAGCAAACTCCGCCCAAGTTAAGAGGTCTGACCAGTTGTTATGGTGGCCAGAAATATAGCAATGTAGGAACTGCTCCGAGGCTTGGTTGGCTCGTTTTGCGACCCCATTGGACTGTCAATGATACACCAAGGAGAAGGAAAGCTGAATTCCCAATTGTGCACAAAAGGCTCAGCAAAAGCTGGACATAAATGGACTACACCTGTCCGAGATGATAACCTTGGGTAGCCCATGTAACTGAAAGATCTCCCGAGCAACTCCTTAAGTGGAATACAATGAGACATCCACACCATAAGAATAACTGTGCTGCCCTGGGAGTTGGGTAACTCCACAATAAAAGGCCTCTTTCCATTGGGTGTGGGTAGTAGGAGGCCCACTGGAAGGTGTAATGGTGTTTTACTCTGAGCACACACGGAACAATCGGCTACGAAGGCAGCTACATCAGCACGGAGATTAGGCCACCAGAATTGAGAAATAGACCAGATGAGCTGATTCTTCCCTGGGTGACCTGCTGCCTTGGGAGAATGGTATGTTTGGAGCCAAGCAGTGCGGAGATTCACGGGGACAAAGCAGAGGTCACAATGATTTTCAGAAGGAGAATGGATCTGAGCAGCAAGAATTCTGTCACCCAAAGATTAAGTCAGACAAGTGTGAACAGAGGCTAGAATGCAATCTGGAGGTACCACAGGAGTAGGAACCGACTCTATCTTGGAGGAGGAAAACTGTTGTGACAATGCATCAGCCCTTACATTCTTAGTACCAGGTAATTGAATGTAATGAAGCTTGACATAAATAAAGCCCATCGTGCCCTTCTGGGAGATAAGCATTTAGCCTTAGACAAGAATGTGAGACAGTCAAAATGAGGATCGGCACAGTGGTACCCCCGAAGAGATGCCTCTATTCTTAAGAGTGCTAAAATGATAGCTATCAATTCTCTGTCCACAATCTCGTAATTGCATTCTGCAGGAGACAATTTCTTAGAAAAGTAGCCACAAGGATGCATAGCGCTCTGAGGTAGGACGTTGAGAAGGGCACCTTCTCCAGTCTCAGACGCATCAAACTCAAGAAGGGTAACGTAGAATCAGGATGTGCAAGCACATGAGCAGAGACTCAAAGGCTTTAATGGACTCTGGAGACCAATTCTGTGGGTTACTGTCCTTCCTGGTCATGTCAGTCAGGGGTTCGAGAAGAGAAGTTACGAATACATTACCGATAATTACCAAAGCCAAGAAAACGTTGTACTGGATATAGACCTATGGGTCGAGGCCACTGTAGAACTGCAGATTGTTTCTCTGGGACCATCGAAAAACAGGCAGTAGAAATGACATAACCCAGAAAGTTAACCTGTTCATGATGGAACTCGCACTTTTCCTATACAGGGTATTATCTCTCAACCTCTGTAGCACACCATAGACATCTGTGTAATGGCACTCTAGGGATTTTGAATATATGAGAATATCATTGAGATAAGCCACCACATGTTGCTGCAACATATCTCAGGGGTCATCATTGATTAATTCCTGAAAAACTGCAGGAGCATTGCAGAGACCAAACGGCATTACGAGGTATTTCTAATGTCCAGTCCTGGTATTAAACGCAGTTTTCCATTCGTTGCCCTCCTTGATCCCCACGAGATTGTATGGCCCTCTCAAATGGAGTTTCGTGAAAACCATTGCTCCCTTGAGTCAGTCAAATAACTCCATAATCAATGGAATCAGATAAGCGCTGTTAATCGTGATGCGATTGAGACCCCTATAATTGATACAAGGTCTCAGTTCACCACTTTTCTTTTTCACAAAGAAGAAGCCAGCAGCGGCATGAGACGAGGATTTGTGGATGAACCCTGGAGAAAGTGAATCGGCAACATAGTCCTCCATGTCTTTATCCTCCTAGACAGACAAAGCGTAGACCCAACTACGAGGGGGCATGGCACCAGGTTGAATGTCAATTGCGCAATCATACGACCAGTGTGGAGGCAAACTACCGGCTTGAACTTTGTCAAAGACATCGCTAAATCCACGGTACTCCTCTGGCAAGGAGGAGAGTGAAGAGGTGCACAAGATCTTAACCACTTTCTGAAAACATGTTTTACTGCATTGTGGCAGGAAAGAACCTCAGGGATTGTGCCTCTGTAACCAAGGATAACCAATGACCACCAGGTAATGAGGTGAGGAAATAACTTGAAATTGGATTTATCTCATGGTGAAGAGCCCCTACGGCCATGGTCAATGGAGCAATCTCATGAGTCGCATGGGCAGGCAGTAAAAGTCTCCCATCAATAACCTCAACGGCAAGTGGAGTGGCACAAAAGCTGCACCGGAATCGAGTGCTTAGACACAAAGGCACTATCTATGAACAAGCCTGCAACCCCAGAGTCAATTAGAGCCTGTGTATCGATGGACGACTCAGACCAAGAAAGGGTAACCAGAATTACAGGCTTATCCTTCAGGATAACTGGAGGAGCAACAACGGCGCCTAAGGTCTGTCCCCTACAGGACCTCTGGTGCGGATGTTTAACTGGACGGGTAGGACAAGACTTCAAAAAGTGACCTGCCTGGCTACAATCTCTCCCTCCTCCTAAAGGCCTTCTCCGCAGAGAGGTGTGAAGCCCAACTGCATGGGTTCTACTTCATGGGCGGACTCGGTACCAGGAGGCATGGGAATGCAAGGCTCGGAGCCAAACCTACGGGAAGCTTCCACAAGCGCTCCTTAACCACTTCAATACCATGCACTTAGAACACTTCCCTACCAGACCAATTTTCAGCTTTCAGTGCTGTTGCGATTTGAATGACAATTGCGCGGTCTTGCGACGCTGTACCCAAACAAAGTTTTTATAATTTTGTTCCCACAAATAGAGCTTTCTTTTGGTGGTATTTGATCACCCCTGCGGTTTTTTGGCGTCCCCACTAGTTTATGGTGGTTTTCTTTCGAGATAAACACCCTTGTTTTAATATTTTTGAAACAAACCCATGTCGCAGCGTTCTGGCGCGTTAACAGTAAGTTTAGCGTTGTCGTGACTTTCGACTTTTAACCAGACCATCCCTTCACAAGATTCACGTACCATAACTTCACCAATTCCTCGCGAACACCTTCGAAGGGCATCCAAACCGAGGCTCGGAACGTAAGGGTACGGAGGACCATGGCTCAGGCGGGTACTTCATCTTGGGTACGTCAACCCGAAGTGTGGAGAGACGCCTCTTCCGGAAATCCTCCTCCCTCTCTAACATCGG
>BLSH010078701.1:815456-826969 GCA_018402905.1 Glandirana rugosa | reverse complement strand
TTCCCCCCCCCCCCCCCCCTTTACATATGTATCACAATACTGAGATTTTGCTGCACTGTGAGGTGAATCACTTATGAAGAGAGTTTTAGTGGCATAAAAGAGTGAATGAAAATCACCTGCATAGCTCTATGGCAGGCGCAACCAGCTTTCAGCTGCAAAAAGCAACCACCAATGGGTTCGGCCATCTTTAATAGAAACTGTTTGCAGTAGATTACCATTAAAATTATGAAAATAATGTGTTGTATAGTCAGCCTGAAACTGTCATGAAAAGAAACATTAAATAGCATAGCTGTGTATTTAGTATCCAAATGATCACAGCCCATTAACCAGAATTCACTGACTGTGAGATATATAGCTTCCTTTCACAGGCATCACCGACTGAAATGTGCAACTTCCTTCTCCTGGTGTCACCAACTGTGAAATATACAGCTTCTTTTCACTGGTGTCACTACCTTGGAGATATAGATCTTCAACTCACAGGTGTCACTGACTGTGAAATGCATAGCTAACTTTGACTTCCTTTGAGATGTACAGCTTTTATCAGTTTCTTCAAATGTGAAATATATACAGCAGTTTCCTTTCACAGATGTCACAGACGTTGAAACCTACAGCTTCTGTTCACAGGTTTCACTGATTGAACTATACAGCTTTTTTTCACAAGTGTTACCGACTACATATCAGTCAACAGTTCAAAAAGTGTCTACTCTTATTAGCTTAGCTGTAATAGTTATTTTACTATTTTTTGTATGATACATTTTATTTTCATAAAATGTTTAATACAAGGCACATCCTAGATGCAGGGTGTACAGTTATTCTCTGTTGTTTAATGGCCTGTTCACACCAGCAGCTGTTGGTTTACGGTTGAATGACAGCGGTGCAGATGTGCTGATTGCGGCTCATCAATGGTTTCCTTTTTTTTTTTTTAACTTTATTAAAATGTCACAAAGTGACATTTCTTCAGGTTTTACTGGCTGTATACCAGGGAGAGACGGTGGGTTTTGTTGCTCCACGCCGTGCTAAAACAAAAGCACTGCTTTGCATGTTTTTTTCAGTGTACAACCCTGCAGTGAGGTAGTGTGAACTGGCCTGATGGTAGAGAAGACCTTTTGCCTTGTCTTGCTGTTGGACTGGGCAAATCTGCCCAGTGCCATCTCACAGCACTTAATGTAAACAGACCCTTTAAATTGACAGTCTCTCATTGCCTGCTCACTTTTTCTTGAACTGAAAATCCAGGTTTTGCTGTATGTGCAGAACAGAAGTGTGTGGCCTGCCTCTGATTTGCTCAGTTTGAGCTCCTACTATTGAGGTCTATTACCAGTATTGGTTATTTACAGCAAAGCTGAGACAGGAGCCAGAAAGGGGGAAAAATTATTGTTTTGTGTCCCGAGCACAATAAATCAAGTGAACCTATAGAGAAACACCATACATTTCCTTAAACCTATTCTGTGGCAGGTTTCCTGGAGGCCCAGAGGACCCTGAAGCTGACCAAGAGGAAAATTTCTGGTCTCAGGCACTCGAGGATCTAGAAACTTGTGGCCAGTCAGGAATTCTCAGAGAACTAGAGGTAATATTTTACACCGATAAACAGAATGCCAATAGTTTTCTTGTTCCTTTTGGTAATTAAAGATTTGTTATCTTTACAGGAAAAACCTGATAAATGTTCTAAGAACATGATACTTTTGGTATACAATCCCTTTGTGTTGCTTTGTGTGTGTTTATTTACCTGCCTGCTTGTTAAAGCTAGAGTACAATGTATGCAAGTTGATACAGCATGTAGATACATAGCTTGTTACTGCATACACTTATCATTATTTAAATGAAAAACTGACCTTTTCTATTGTACATTAAATATGTACTGTACACTTACCAAGTAAAGCCTAGGAAGTCTAAATGTTTTAACAATTTCATATTTTTTAGGTTTACAAGTTTGTAAACTGATGTTTTATAATAATCATATGCCTATATTCTTTACAAACGCATAAACATTCAATTAAGGGTGCATCCCCAACAGTCAATTTGTAAAGGATCCTGGACCTCGCATTAAGAAAGCTGAACAATGCTTCCATGTTCCCATCTGATTATTACATAAAAAAGGGACATCACAGGTGAATAGCAGACACCTTTATTCCCCTATTTATCTTTGGTTTACATACCTGGTTGGTTCTCTGAAAAGTCTAAAGCTGGGTACACACATACTGAAGATTGGCTGAAAAAACGTTGGTTCTGCAGGAACCGGCTGACTTTCGGCCTATGTATACAGCTGTCTGCTCTACAGAAGCTGCTCTTACAACCTATTTCATTTGAATAGCCTTGCTTGAAAAGTAGCATCCAGTCAGTGCTGATCATTGTGTTCTAGTGGGGGGATGCCTTCTACTCATCTGTGCTGTCAGTTTAGTTTATAATAAACTGGGTTGATTGACTAAAAGCAACAAGTGTTCACCAAGCAAGAGAAGTTGCACTTTGCAGGGGAATTCTCCCGGGAGCTTTGTGAATGGCGTGAAGCTCTGCCAAGGGACTTTTGTACTCAACCTAAAATCCTTTTCTCTGAGTTCATTGAAGGACACAGCCAAATCATTAGACAAATGGGTTTGATATTGCCACCTGCAGGAGAAGGCTGGTAGGTGCAACCAAAAACAAAAAACATGCTGCTTCTGATGAAGAGATGTATAGTCTTTTATGCCGAAATCTGGACTCCCATTGCTAAAATTATTTTCTCAGTGTGGCATAGGTAATTCAAATTCTGCAGGAAATACATACTATGTTTTTACAAATTGTAATACACATTTCCCTAATAAAGCATAACAAAAGGTCAGTGCTTACTAAGAATACATTTGTCAGAAATTCCAAATTTCAGATATCAATCTTTTACCCAGCTATCAAACTTTGTATTATATTTTTAAGAATTTTATGGGCATAAGTTTTTAGTTTAGAACTATCCTTACTTTAACTGTATGTTTAGGATTCAACTGTGGATTTTCAATAATATTTAAGTCTGTGGACTTACTGGTGCTTCAAGCTCTAACTTTTTTTTGTTTTGTTTTTAATGCGAGAATGCAATTGACAAAAAAATTACCCGCAACATTTAGCCAATAAAACAAGGCTGAGGTACTTTTGTACTCCGAATCCATTGGAGGACACAGCCAAATCTTTAGGCATATGGGTTTGATGTCACCACCTGCAGGAGCAGGAAGGTAGGTGCAGCCAAAACCAAAAAACATGCCCTAGCGGCGGCCACCAGTTGGCCAACACCCCCCCCCCCCCCACCTCCAATCTGCAAGACACAGCTTATTTAGAAGCCAGCGGTAATAAGCACAAGAAGACTGAGACAAGCAAAAAAAACTGGGTGAGTGCTGTGTCCTTCAGTGAACTCAGAAATAAGATGTTATGGTGCAGGAAACCAAAATCATTAGAAGAATGGGACATCCCAAAGCAGTGCCAGTTAAAACAAGAGTGGGCTTTTAACTAATGGACCAAACAAGAAACCACACCCAGCAGAACATAAACTGCCACATTCAGAACTTTAAAACCAATACTGGCATTGTCTGAGGCAGCCACATAAACTTTGTAGAATTTCGTAAAAATGTAAGAAGCCACCTTGCAAACCCGAAGAACAGAAGCAGAATGGTGCAGGAAGCACTGTGCACCCAGGCCAAATGAGCTGTAACAGGAAATGGGGGTTCCTGGCCTGCCAAGGCATAAGCCTAGATTGCTGTCTGTCTAATCCCCTGAGAAATGGTGAAGGAAGATGCTGCCTATCCCTTGCGAGGACCCTCTGGGGCGATGAACGGTTGGTCTTCCAAACAGAGTGCTTAGCAGAAAACTGTGTTTTTTTGATGGAGGGTTTGGCCTCTAGAAGGGGGCCACCCCTAGAGTGTGTTTTTTCTTTTTTTTTGGCTGCACCTTGCAACCTACTCCTGCAGATGGCAACATCAAACCCATCCACTTAATGATTTGGCTGTGTCCTTTAATGAAAAAAGGAGTAATGCTATTTTTTTTCTTCCTTGTATGTGACTGGGTATTTTTTGGCAAGTGACATTTCTCCACATTCACTGAGCTCTGGGGAAAATTTCCTTGCAATGTGAAAAGCCTATTTTCCTTTAGTAAATCAACCCCAATGTGACAGGTTTGCTTTCAGAGTTATAAAGGTACTTATGAACAGGGCAATTAGATTTCACACCCGGCCATGTACTTGAAAGTGATTCTGCATGCCTTCCGTGATGGGAACATTTAGATTGAACACCCAGTGATGATTCAGATTTAGTTGTGTATAGCCTGCCAGATTTCTGGTTATATGACTCAACAAAGTCTCATAACATTCATTGAAAGCAGCCATTGTCCAGCCTCAGGACATATTAGCTTGGGGGGCACCTGTATCACTCTCAATAAAGCAGCCTCTCCTGTGGACAGTGCTTTCAGTTATTTTTGTTAGCCATGAAAGAGCATATTAAAAAAGAACACCAATGTTTATTTAAGGAGAGTGGTAGGGAACACTGCAGTACCTGGAAGCGGTTCAGCCACAAGCATTGTTCATGTAAACAAATCTGCAATCAAGTATTTTCTAGGCCACACGGTTACACCTGGGGGAATTATGTGATGGATTTTGCAGCAGTACAATGTGGTCATCATCAGTGATGAAAAAGTATCATAAAAACCTGATTGCAAATGTTTTCATCCTTGCACAAGTCAACAGAACAACCTTCCATCAATGCCTTTTAATGCCAAGCATATAAATATGCCAGCTGCCCCACAGTTATCAGAACATCTTGTATGTTCCCATACATCCCATCACCAGAATATTTGCCTGTTTTTATAAGGCTGCTCTGTGTGCTGGCTGATAGCATGTCAGTCTTTCAGAAAAGTTTGTCCTCTGCTTGTGTGTTAAGTGAATCTGAAAAGCCTTTGGTTCTTCTTGGTATATCTGCTGCCTATGCCTGATAAATGGGACATGTATAAATGAAGCAATACTGTAGATCAAATAGAAAATCCAAATGATGTTTTACATACACACTTAAGCACAAGTACATGATGGGCAAGATCAGTAAAACAATGGTGTAGCATTGCATCCCATTTAATGCCTTGGTACTGGAGTTCAGCCAACTCTGTGAATTGGGTGCTACTTTCTAGACATGCTTCTAATGCCCAAATATACAAATATGTTGCTTCTGATTGAAGAAATGTATTGCCTTATGCCAAAATCTGGATCCCCATTGTTCAAATTATTTTCTCAGTGAGGCATAGGTAATTCAAATTCTGCAGACAATACATGCTATGTTTTTACAAATTGTAATGCACATTTCCCCAATAAAACATAACAAAAGGTACTGAATTGCCAATACTTACTAAGAATACACTTGTCGGAAATCCCAAGTTTCAGATATCAATCTTTTACCCAGCTATCAAACTTTGTATTCTATTTTTAAGAATTTTTTGGGCGCAAGTTTTTAGTTTAGAACTATCCTTGCTTAAACTGTGTGTTTAGGATTCAACTGTGAATGTTCAATAATATTTAAGTCTGTGGACTTTCTGGTGCAAGATAATAATGTACATTTTGTTAGTACAACTTGGTGATGAGCTAGCAGTGCTGTGTCCAGGGGTGAATGGTGAGAAGCACTTGAATGGACGGTCCAGTAGTTAGAGGTGGAGGAAGATGGGGGAGGCCTTAGTTAATGGATTACAAAACATTATTGGTTAAGAGGGGGGTAAGACATCAATGGGAGGGTCCAAGCTCTAACTTAGGTTTCCTAATCCTTACCCACCCCTCTTTTCCCATTACTTCCCCCTCTCCCCCTTCCTTTAATTTAGCCATATTCCTCCTCTGTTTTCCTCTGTATAGCCTTGTAGCCTTTTTACCAATGAACATACCAATTGGGTTTTTTTTTGGCTGGCTGCCCAGCAATATTGGCCACCTAATGGCTGAGGAACTCTTAATGGAATAGATACCGAGTCCGACCATAAGTACCTTTTTCAAGTGTAGTCACAAACTGATCTCCTTGATAACACTACCTGTTTTGGTATTGCGGTTTCTTTCTACTGTCACAATCCGAACATTCTTCTCATGTTGTTTTTGTGAAACAAAACTGCAGAACTTGGATAACTTGAGGATTTCTCAATTCCTGGCTGCACTTTACAGACTGCTGGCTGTACTGTACAACTGCTGAATGTCCCACTGGATTTTCTGACACACAGGCAGTCAGTAACTCCTCATGAGTAGGGTTGCTACTCAGCCACAGGGGCATTGGTTGCCTCCTGCCAATAATCACTAGGCTCTGCTTAGTGAGAGAGAAATGTGACTCTCACTACCACGAGACAGCTGGACTCTTTCCCACCAACTTCCTCTTGGCTCTCTTCAGTGACCTTCTCCAGATTCAATTTAATCATTGTATTTCAGCTTTGACTAGGCCCCCAAAGTCTAGCTGGGACCTCAGTGTCCTATAGATCCTCCAGCTACCCCAGGGGCAGACAGGGGTCCCCTTCAGTAAGCCTGAATACAGGAACACTGCTCAGACTATTTATGCGCTCTTTCCCACCACCTCTTGGACACAAATCCCAGGGATTGGCTGGAGTTCCATATTCCAGCAATTTTCAGGCTGCCTGCTCTGTTCTTTCTCCCACTATACTTATAGAATACTCTAGAAGACAAGGGGAAATAAGTGGATCTAACTAAATTTACCTTACAACCTTCTCTACACTAAGAGGGTGCTACACCTATGTGGGAAATTGCTCACAGGCAGAACAGGAAGTGAGGCGAGACAGAGACACACAAAAAGATGTAAGCACTTTATTTTAGTACAGTATGAAACCGTTAAAATGTAACTTCACTTTCTCAATCAACACTGACTATTTTTTAAACATCGTTACATAGTCAGCGAGGTTGGAAAAAGACACCAGTCCATCAAGTCCAACCTATGTGGGTGTTTTTAATGTCAGTATTACAATAGTTTCTTGAAATTATCTATACTCCCAGCAGAAACTACTGCTTGTGGAAGAGAATTCCACATCCTCACTACTCTTACCGTAAAGAAACCTCTACGCTTTTTAAGGTTAAACCGCCTTTCCTCTATTTTTTGAATGGCCACGTGTCTTTGTGTGCTCCCTTGTGTGGAATAGTTTTGTACCTATTGTGGGGTCACCAGTACAGTATTTATACATTGAAATCATATCCCCTCTCAAGCGTCTCTTCTCCAGAGCGAAT
This sequence comes from Glandirana rugosa, assembly GCA_018402905.1. Lineage (NCBI taxonomy): Eukaryota > Metazoa > Chordata > Amphibia > Anura > Ranidae > Glandirana > Glandirana rugosa. The sequence goes on along the minus strand of BLSH010078701.1, from coordinate 819,777 downwards.
AAGTTCAGTGCTTGTAATCTTTCCTCATAACTGAGGTTCTCCAACCCCTTAATTAGCTTTGTTGCCCTTCTCTGTACCCTTTCCAATACCAGGACATCATTCCTGAGGATTGGTGCCCAGAACTGGACGGCATATTCCAGGTGCGCCTCACCAGAGACTTGTATAATGGGAGAATTATTGATTTATCCCTGGAGTTGAACCCTTTCTTGATGCATTCCAACACTTTGCTAGCTTTGCTTGCCACAGCTTGGCATTGCATGCTACTGCTGAGCCCGTTCTCCACTAAGACCCCTAGGTCTTTTTCCATCCTAGATTCCCCCAGAGGCTTACCCCCTAGTGAGTAGTTTGCTTTTATATTCTTGGTACCCAAATGCATTATCTTACATTTTTCAACGTTAAATCTCATTGGCCACTTGTCCTCCCACCCCATTAATTTATTCAGATCCTCTTGCAAAGTTTCCACATCCTGTCGAGAATTTATTACTTAGCTTGGTGTCATCTGCAAATATTGAGATTGAGCTGTTCACCCCATCCTCCAAATCTTTTATGAATAAATTAAAAAGGATTGGTCCCAGGACAGAACCCTGGGGAACACCACTTTCTACACTAGACCATTCCGAGTACTCCCCAATTATCACCACCCTCTGAGCTCGCCCCTATAACCAGTTTTCAATCCAGGTACTCACCCTTAGATCCATGCTGAGGGACCTTAGTTTGTACAGTAAACGTTTATGGGGAACTGTATCAAATGCTTTTGCAAAATCCAGATACACGGCGGTGTAAACACGGCGGTTCCCCGTTCTGTGACAGGACAGATCAACTGATCCCTCTCACTGGGATCAGTTAGATCTGTTATGTCCCGACCAGCCCCGCCCCCCCACAGTTAGAACACACCCAGGGAACATTGTAACCCCTTCACTGCCCCCTGCTGGTTAACCCCTTCACTGCCAATGACATTTATACAGTAATCAGTGGACAAAATTTCTGATCGCTGTATAAATGTCATTGGTCCCAAAAATGTGTCAAAAACGTCCGACATGTCCGCCCCGATATCGCAGTCCCGATAAAAATCGCAGATCGCCGCCATTACCAGTAAAAATAAATAAATAAAAACGCCATAAATCAATGTCCATAGATTTTAGGCCCTATAACTTTTGCGCAACTCAATCAATAAACGCAGATTGCGATTTTTTTTTTTAACAAAAATATGTAGAAGAATATAAATCGGTCAAAACTGATGAATAAATTTGATTTTTTATTTTTGGATATTTATTATAGCAAAAAGTAAAAAATATTGTTTTTTTTTTTCAAAATTGTCGCTCTTTTTTTGTTTATAGCAGCGATCAGAAATGACGCAGAGGGGATCAAATACCACCAAAAGAAAGCTCTATTTGTGGGAAAAAAAGGACGCAAATTTTGTTTGGGTATGTCTTCAGTTACTTCCTGGTTTCCAGGCCTAGGCACATGATGCCATACATCCCAGGAGGGGAGGAGGGTTTTTCACAGCTAAGCCCACCCTCCTGCCTGCAGATGGATTCCAGGAAGTAAATGCTACGTTAAGTATCTGCTCTTACCTAAGATGGCGGCAACCAGAGATTCTGGGGAGTGTTTTTCAAAGAGATTTCTCAGCAAAACAAAGTATGTAGGCATGGACTGATTGGGGGGGGGGGGGCGCTTTCTTAGAATAATAAAAATGAATTAAATAGCATTTTGAGTTTGTAGTTCTCAGATGCAGTAAAGCTCCACTTTAATGGGGTCTGATGTCTAGGTGACAGAAGTCAGAACAGGCAGTGGGCATTAAAACCTGACAGAGGTTCTAACCATTCCCCATGCTATCTAAAAGTTTTTAAAAAAATGAACCAGAGATGGGTTTTAAATTTTTAATCAAGTAGTTCATAGCCAGATTGGAAATTTAAATCACTGTAGTCTCTAAATGTCATTTCTTTACTGTCTGTAGGACATCAGCTCCCAGGTTATGTCTTTAATTACTCAAATGCATTCTTTCCAATACCAGCTTATTATTTCCTGTGCCCCTGGCTGTCCTACAACCACAAACCATAGCACATCCACCCCACACTTAGCAATTATTGCATTTTGTTTTTCTTCTCATGGTTTTCCTTTTACCTTCAAGTCTACCTTGGATTTTAAAGCAGTTTTCGTTCAATGCCTGCAGGTTCTTTGTAAAAAAGAATGTTCTGCAAGAAATTTTCTGGTCTTTCAGATAATGTATTTGCTGCAAAAACTATGCCATGCTGACCCTATGGCTTTGATATTTGCAGTCACTTACCTGAAAATGTATGCAGATCAGGTATTCTGACTTCTATTAAATAAGGATCCAAGAGAGTAGTGTCACTCAAGTTAGGCTATGAGTGTGAATTAGTAGGGAGTGGGCGCTGCCTACCTCTTAGATCAGTGGTTCTCAACTCCGGTCCTCGGGACCCACTAACAGGCCAGATTTTAAGTATTACCTTGGGGAGATGCAGACTAGAATACTGCAATCACTGAGCAGCAACTGATATCAGCTGTGATGTATTTCAGTTATCCTGCAAACCTGGTCTGTTAGTGGGTCCCGAGGACCGGAGTTGAGAACCACTGTCTTAGATGTATGGTACAATATATATCTGCAATATTTTGTAGGTGCTATTGATGTAATGTGGGTGTTCTATGACGTGTTGAATAACAGAATTAATCTATAGTAGATATTGGTTTGTCCTTTTTAAAAAATATATATATGTACCTGTATATATGAATAAATTAACAAAGTGCTTTGTGTAATGCAGGGTCTCTTCACCCGAGTAAGAGTCTTTTTGGTTTATATCAACACATTATAGACTTTTATTAATAGTGAAAAGGTAGATGAGTATCATTTTCCTAAACCACATATATATACCAGTGCATACAAATAAAAAATAAACTAAGTGCTCTGTGCAATATGGTGTCAATATTCAAAATGTGAATCCATTACTTTAATCACTCCACTTTCAGACAATGGCTAGATATGGAGATGATGGGACTAGCAGTCCTGAAGATAAATATATAGCTCTTAATACATAAGATAACTGCAGACTTTTCCTGTACAGTTCATTGTGGATGGCTGTATCCATGCTCTTATGGTGCAGTTCACTCGTGCTCCCCTCAGTTACCCCACTTACCAGATTGCGTCACACCTGCAGGGGTAAAACACATAGATGCCAATCTTTTGTAGGGTTTGAGGTGTTTGCTGGAGTCATTAACCACCGTGTCACTGATATCCTTAGTGAGTGTCCATATCAGGGATGAAAACTAAAGAGGATGGGTAGTGTAATGCCATAAAAAAGCGGTCCTATATTTAATGCACACACGTAAAATCCTCCAATAAATTCCGCCGACACAGCTGTCTGGTGGATAGCCTCCTATGTCTGGCATGCTTCCTGGTTGCTTTCGTCATAGATGTCCTCTGACCGCTTCAGGCGGAGCCATTCTCATGCAAACACGTAATTTCCGGTCAGAGCGGCCCGACCGGTGGAACGCATGCTATTCCAAGCAGGAAGTGTGCCAGACATAGCAGACTATCCACCAGGCGGCTGTGCCGGCGGAATTTATTGGATGTTTTTACATGTGAGCATTAAAGTGGATGTAAACCCACCACTTACCCAGTATAAACTAATGACATAGTATTAATGTATGTATATATATATATATATATATATATATATGCAAGCCTCCTGCATCTATCCCTACCTTTCAAATGCCCTTCCTGTAAGCACTAGCAGCTCTGTAAAACAAATTGCTTGTCACTCACAGAGCAAGGGGCGGATCGACTGTGTATTTAACCACTTCAGCCCCGGAAGGATTTCCAGCTTTACGACCGGAGCCCTTTTTGCGATTCGGCACTGCGTCGCTTTAACTGAAAATTGCGCGGTCGTGCGACATCGTTTTTCATTCTTTAAACCCAAAAAAACGTTTTAACAGCGAGAAGAAAACAAATATCGCCGCTAGTCTTTACTGCGTCTCCACTAGTTTATGGTGGTTTTCTTTCGAGATAAACACCCTTTTTTCCTGCGTTTAAAGCAAACCCATGTTACAGCGTGCTGGCGCGTTAAAAGTCAATTTCGCTGCGTCACGGCTTAGCGTTTTTCCCGAGGCCAGCATTTCGACCTTTAGGAAGGCCCCGACTTCACCAATTTATGTGTCAGCTAGGCGGGGAACGAGACACTCACTGTTCGTTAAACAAAATGTCTCGACGATCACGAATGTCCTTCCCGTAAACTTTCCATCCCTATCTACGTCCTCCGAACGTATATATATATATATATATATATATATATGTATGTAATTATGA
>BLSH010078701.1:754809-773199 GCA_018402905.1 Glandirana rugosa | reverse complement strand
ATAAAAGGCCAGCCACAACATCACCCCCCCCCCCCCCCACTACATCACCAACCTTATCTGCAGATATCGCCCAAATCGTCCCCTCCACTCCTCCCAGGACCTCCTGCTCTCTAGCTCCCTTATTACCTCCTCCCATTCTCGCCTTCAGGACTTCTCCAGAGCCTCTCCCATCTTCTGGAACTCCCTGCCCCGGTATGTCTGATCAGCCCCTACCCTGTCCACCTTTAGGAGATCCCTGAAAACTCATTTATTCAGGGAAGCCTATCCCTCACCCGCCTAACTGTACCCGAGCCACCCCCATCAACCCATCCCCCGCAGCTATTACTTTTTGTATCAACACCCACATCCCTTTAGAATGTAAGCTCTATGAGCAGTGCCCTCCTGTACCTTCTGTATTGTAATTGTGCTGCCCCACCTCTACAGTGTAAAGCAATGCGTAAACTGTTGGCACTATATAAATCGTTTATAATAATAATAATATGAAGAATAGTATTTTGAATTTAATTTGTTGTGTGAGTTGCAGCCAAAGGCTCAACAGTGCCATGGTAGTTCATTGAGAACTACAAGCTGCAAAAACTGATGGACATTGTAGTTCTCCCATTCAAAGAACACTGTGAATGAAGGACCGCCCGGCCGTGTTTTTTGTAGATTGTAAAAGCGATCTCTCTGTGAAAGCGTTACAATTGTAACGTGCAATAGAATTGCACAGAGCGGCTGCAATTCTCCTCTTCTGGGGTCCCCTGCTGGCACTCCTGGAAAGTAGCTTCAAAATGTGTTTTAATGGTCCTCTTTAAAGTGGTTGTAAAGTATAATGATTTTTCTTTTTTAATAACAAGTTATACTTGTTGCACAGAGTGGCCACGATTCTCCTCTTCTGGGGTCCCCCGCTGGCACTCCTGACTTATCCTGTTCTCAGTGTGCCACTATAGGAAGCTGCTTTCTATTGTGGCACACCTATGGGCTTGATCCCGAGCCATGCTGTCTGCATCCATAGATGGGCACAGCGCTGGATCGCATGAGGGCTCAGGTAAGTGTGAGAAAGAGGGGGGGGGGGCAATACTAATACCTAAATATTTTTTACCTTAATGCAGGACATACATTAAAAGGTAAAAAATGTTTAGGATTTAGAACCACTTTAAGAGGTTCAGCTCTACAGTGAGTAGCATTTCTTGATAACAGTAGCTTCCATAAGTGGTCCCTTGCCTACAAAATCCAATTAGTGACAGTCCCCATTCCTAACACACTGCTTACCAGATTCATCAGCCAAAGAAACCAGAATGCATTTCTTCTCTTCACTAGGCATCTCAGCAGGTTTTACATTCCCATCAAAATGTAGCACAGCATCAAAGTTCAAACATTGCTGGTTAGAGATGCTTGAGAAAAATACATGATTAATATTCTGCAGAATATCCATCAGTTCACAGTAATATATATATATATATATATATATATATATATATATATATATATATATATATACATATATACACATACACACACATATACACATACACAGCGGGTAAAATAGTAGGTATTGAACATGACACCATTTTTCTAGGTAAATACATTTCTAAAGGTGCGATTGACATGAATTTTTCTCCACATGTCGATAACGACCCATGCATTCCATACATACAAAGACACCAGAAATTAATACGTTCAGAAATGAAGTTATGTGTAATAAAATGAATTGGCACAGGGATTAACTGAAATTTATTTAATACTTCATACAAAATCCTTTGTTGGTAATAACAGCTTCAAGACACCTCCTGTATGGAGAAACTAGTCGCATGCATTGCTCAGGTGTGATATTGTCCCATTCTTCCACGCAGTCATCAAATCTTGAAGGTTCCATTGACCTCTTCTATGAACTCTGATCTTTAGTTCTTTTCATAGATTTGCTATTGAGTTCAAGTCAGGTGATTGGCTGGGCCATTTGTTTGTTTTTCATTCCTTTGTATGTATAAGTTGCATGGGTTGTCACCGACGTGGTGAAAATTTCATGTCAATAGCACCTGTAGAAATATATTTTATATATTCTCCTTCAGCCTCTTACCGTGTTGCATTATCCACAATGAGCTGTGACTCTGCTCTGTGATTGGTCTTAAGCTCAATTGCCCAGTTCAGTCCTTTAAATGTAGCAAATATATCAGCCAACAGGTTTCCTGGCTCTATACTGGGCAACTGACGGACATCGCCTACAACATAATGAAGAAAAATGATGTGTGCAGTTATACATCTGTTCATTAAGGTTTTATTTTTTTACTTTATAAATGCAGGCATAAAGTTTCAGTGTGTTAGATTAGGATTAGCAGAATACATTAAACCGCAACATCTCAAACAGTTTTGCTGTAACACTTAGCCATCTAAGACAGCCCACAGATGAATCAATGGGGAGCCTTCCAGGCTGGCAGAATACAATGATTACTGCTAGCGGCTATATCCACGGGCAGTAGTTACATGTGGAAAAATCTGACTGGCTGGTTGTGACGATCGATGGATTGAAATTCAGCCGGACCTGGTTGAATATTGCTCTATGTATGGCCAGCTTTTGTGTTTATTGAATAAGACAGAGAAAAGGGTAGTAATACTGAAGAGGGCACTAGGTCAGAGCAACCACTGAGAATTCATTTATATTATTTTTATACAGGATTTATACAGCTCCAACAGTTTGAGCAGCACTTTACAATAAAGGGAGACAATACAGTTCTAATGCAATAAATTGTAATAGGGTAAAGAGGGCCCTGCTCAGAGAGCTTACAATCTAAATGGGTATGAAAAGATTATTCTAGTGAGTTGCTATAGGCCAGTTTGTATAAGCCTTAGGGTATTCCATCCTCAAAAGTATTATTAAGCCCTCAGCATTTTTTAATGCAACAAGTTGCTGCCATCAGTTTCATCACCTACCTTACCCTATACGTTTATACATTTGATAGGTTTTCTATTGTGAATAAACTAAGGGTTTATGAAATTTACAAATCCTTGCATTCGTTATGTAGATTTTACGCAGTACCCCAACTTTTTTGGAATTGAGGTTGTACACAGATAAAATAAACTATTTGTTACAATTCTTACTCCAGCAACATTTAGGCCAGTTGGGTGCAATAATTTACTGATGTTTATACTCAGGATCTTGTTGACAGAAAGATCCTGAGTAAAATGTTCCATAAAGACTTTGCATAAACACGCATACAGGAGTGTAAAGGTGCATAAGCGTTTAGAGGTGGTAAAATTCTTACTTATTGCTAGTGTTGTAATATATATTATTATCATTTATACTTATGTAAACATGTTTAAAGGCAAGTAAATGTGCATATGTGTGTAAATTAGAGCACTCAAATGTAAAATTTTCTATTTTTGTTTTACAGCTCTGTACTCATCGCTCAACGATGCATCTAATTCATAGGTGTGTGCAGCCTATTGCACTAGGGTGTGCACCCCAAAGCTTAAACACACATGCCTTTCTCTGCAGCCTCAACTGCACTGGACAGTGAATAAATAGGAAGTGCTTTGTGCTGAGCGGATTCCTGTTCAGTCACAAACTGAAGCATAGTCAAAAAAAGTTTACTATGCTTCGGTTATGAATGGAAACAGGGAGCGAGTGTTCATTTAGAAAAGGAAGGGGTCAGTAAATGACATATTTACTAGAACCTTCCCCCACTCTCTATCCTGAAACATCCCCTGCAGCAGCCAAGGGAGAGAAGAGGAAAGCCAGCAGCACTGCGGGGTGGGGGGGTCCAGGCAGTAGGGGGAATCGTTGGCAATGCACATAGAGATTAGGGTGTGCCCAGGCACAGCCCCTGCACACGCCTATGATCTAATTACAAATCCGTAAAGAATGCTGTTTTTTTTCCTCCCAGGTTAACCACTTCAGCCCCGGAAGGATTTCCAGCTTTAGGACCGGAGCCCTTTTTGCGATTCGGCGCTGCGTCGCTTTAACTGACAATTGCGCGGTCGTGCGATGTTGTACCCAAACTAAATTTGCGTCCTTTTTTTCCCACAAATAGAGCTTTCTTTTGGTGGTATTTGATCACCGCTGCGTCATTTCTGGTCGCCGCTATAAACAAAAGAAGAGCGACAATTTTGCAAAAAAACCCAAATTTCTTACTTTTTGCTAAAATACAAATCCAAAAAAAAATGATAAAAAAACATTTTTTTTCATTGGTTTTGGCCGATTTATATTCTTCCTCATATTTGTGATTAAAAAAAAAATCGCAATCGGTGTTCATTGATTGGTTTGCGCAAAAGTGGTCGCGTTTACGGATGATGAGAATTAATTTTTGGGGTTTTTATTATTTTTTTTTTTTTTACTAGTAATGGCAGCAATCTGCGATTTTTAGCGGTACTGCGATATTTCAGCGGACATGTCGGACCATTTTGACACTTTTTTGGGACCATTGGCATTTATACAGCGATCAGTGCTATAAAAAGGCACTGATTACTGTGTAAATGCCATTGGCAGTGAAGGGGTTAACCTGCAGGGGGCGCTCTAAGGGTTAACTGTGTTCCCTGGGCGTGTTCTTACTGTGGGGGGACTGCCCTAGCTGGGGAAGGGAAGTGGTCACAGCCTTCGTATACAGGAAGGCTGTGATCACAGCCCTTCCCCCTCACACAGAGCGGAGGTCCGTGTTTACATACATGGACCTCCGTTCCTTCGCTCCGGGGGGGCCATCCCGGGTAGCCGGGGGCAATCGTAGCTGCCGCACCCGCTCCCTGGCCCTCCCCGAACACAGTGAGCGCGGCCGCTGTCGTATGACGGCGATTTGCGCTCACGAGCCACCTTGTCGCCGTCAATTGCCGATCGGCGGTCGGCAAGGAGCTAAAGAAGCCTTAATGCTATTGGCTCCTGCTCTCCTAGTGTGTTTCTTTGAAACACTGGTCTTTACAGAGTTAACAATGGACAGTGCAGGTTCAAGTCAGTCTGTTAGTTTGGAGGAAGAAGGAGGGAGTAGCAGGGCTGTGCATTTCTATTGAAGCATGATCATGGCATCCACTTACCCACTTCCCTACCGCGCTATAGCCAAAAGACGGCTACAGCACGGCTCTCAAATTTTAGGAGGATGTCCATGGTCATCCTCCCACACACGTACTTTCCACATGCTCTCTGGAGTGCGTGCTGTGACCTGTATCCTTTGGACACAGCTTATCACAGATCGCGGTAAAGGGCCATCACAGCGGCCCTTTACCATGTGATCAGTTGTATCCAATCACAGCTGGGCACATGCAAACAGACTTGCTGGTTATCAGCATTCATTTCCTCACACGGTGTCTGTATGAGGAAAGGAGAGCCTATAGTCGGCAAGTCTGACAGGGCACAGTGAGTACGTGTTTACACTTATAATCAGGGCCAAGTGGTGATTAAATACCACCAAAAGAAATGATAATTTAATTTAAGTACAGTGTTGCATGACTAAAAATTGGCCTGGGCAGGAAGGGGGTGAAACTGCCCAGTATTGAAGTGATGGAAGGCATGGATTAATGGGGGCTCAACCTGTGGCCCTCCAGCTGTTGTGGAACTACAATTCCCATCATGCCTCAGCCGTTGGGAGTCATGCTTGTAATGGTCAGTCTTGCAATGCCTCATGGGACTTGCAGTTTTGCAACAGCTGGAGGGCCGCAGGTTAAGCATTCATGGATAAAGGAGCTGCATACTCAGTAGGGGATTACATCAGCTGCAGAAAGTGCTTAAAAGACTTCAGGTTTAGCATTTCTTTTAAATCTATAAATATTTCTATTGCACCTATACCTTATCAATGTTTATTAAAGATCCCAAAACCTTGTTTCTTTATATGATTTAGAATAGCATATGTACAGGGTCAGGCTTATTTGCTTTTTACATAGGCTTGCTGTGCTTCCTTGAGTATACTTTACTGCTTTTTTTAAGTCAGCTGTAGATCTATGGTTCAGTTTAAACTAAGGTAGCACCGATACTAAGCATTTGTGTGAGTATCAGTACACGCGCAAATGCTCCGATACCGGAAGGGACATCAGCTTGGGTGGATATTCGCCGTAGCCGCTCACCCCTCTCCCTCATCTTGCACACATCAGCCTAGCCTTGGCCCATTGTCCCGGGATGTCTGTGTCCTGATTTTCAGTAATGTGCCGTTCTTACCGTTTCTCCTGGTCACCATGGTGACTGGACACTGAGGATCAGATCTGATCTGTGGCAAGACAGCGGGCAGGTCTGTAGACAAGCTACAATCCCTGCAAGGAGCCTACAGAAAACTACACCCTGCTCCCACCCACTTCCCAGCAGCACAGCTTGTTTTGGGGGGTCCGACTGCAGAAAGATGATCTCTTAAGTGTAAGTCCCAAAGTAAATGCAGGCAGTATAAGCGACCTGGATGGTGAAAAAACATGGTGCTGGGAGGTACAGTGGTGACAAGGATTATGGCTGAGATTTGTTAGGGGCACAGAGGTATGCAAGAGGAGTATTGAAGGCAGTGGTAGAAAGGGGAAGTGCAGTGGTGGCCACATGGGTGGCATAGGAGTGCAGGTGTAGGAGGGAGTACAGTGTGCAGAGGTGTTTGTGGGGAGGAACAGTGCTGGCAGTAATGTGTTGTTGGGTTCTCAGTCTCCTCCTTCCCTCTGCCAACTGTCACTTCTGCCCCCATGGCTTTCCAGCTTCCACCTCCTTCACCCCCACCAGGCTCCATCCCTTCTAACATTCTCCTCAACTCATAAAGCCCCCTACTCTTATCCACTGCTGCAAATGAATAAATGACTGACCATACATTTCTTTAATATGTCAACAGCCACCAATACATAGTCCAGCCCTCATGCCCTATCCTCTACCACCCAAATGTAACACTCCAGAGGTCACTTCTGGCCATCACAGTGATCACAGCCTTTCCATCCCAACCACTCCAGCCCTCCCACCCCACAACCCCTATTCCAAACCATCCTCAACTACCCTGCCTTCACCATCTTCCAAACCACCCCTCTACCTACTCTTCCTAGGCAATAGGTATCGGTAATTGGTATCTGCGTGTACTTAAAAAAAAAACAAAAAAAAAAAAAACACATCAGTACTCAGTGTTAAAAAAAATGGTATCGTTGCATCCCTAGTTTAAACCCATTATAAAGTAAAAAAAATAAATAATTTGTAGATGGACTCTCTTGCTCTCTCAATATTGTAAGTGTTCCAACGACACTGTGCTCTGGGAGTATTCCAGTCAGGCGCCATCAGGTACACCTTATAGCAAGGGCATTCAACTTTAGTCAGAGCTGCACTTGATTTTATCTACAAAAAGGTGAACTAACCCTTAACCACTTCAGCCCCGGAATGATTTACCCCCTTCCTGACCAAAGCACTTTTTGCGATTCGGCACTGCGCCGCTTTAACTGACAATTGCGCGGTTGTGCAACGTTGTACCCAAACAAAATTGACGCCCTTTTTTCCCCACTAATAGAGCTTTCTTTTGGTGGTATTTGATCACCTCTGCGGTTTTTATTTTTTTTCAAAATTGTCGCTCTTTTTTCGTTTATAGCGCAAAAAATAAAAACAATATTTTTTACTTTTTGCTATAGTACACATCCAAAAAAAAAAGGAAAAAAAAAAATATTCATCAGTTTAGGCCGATATATATTCTTCTACATATCTGTGGTAAAATAAAAACAAACCCCAATAGGTGTATATTGATTGGTTTGCGCAAAAGTTGCCGTGTTTACAAACCATGAGAATTAATTTATGGAGTTTTTACCATTTTTTTTTAGTAGTAATGGCAGCGATCTGCGATTTTTAATCGGAACTGCGGTACTGCGGTGGACAGATCGGATATTTTTGACACTTTTATTGGGACCATTGACATTTATACAGCGATCAGATCTAAAAATAGCCACTGATTACTGTATAAAATGTCCCTGGCAGGGAAAGGGTTAACCTGCAGGGGGCAATCAAGGGGTTAACTGTGTTCCCTATGTGTGTTCTAATTGTATGGGGGCTTGGCTGGCAGGGGCATGACAGATCTAACTGATCCAGAAGACAGGGATCAGTAGATCACGGTCATGCCGCCTGACAGAACGGGGAACCGCCGTGCTTATATCGCGGTTCCCCGCTTTTCTTATGTATCAGGCGATCGCGGGTCGGGCTCCCACCTGCTAGCCGCACGTATCGCCATTTATAAACGGCGTTTCGCGCTTCCCTGCCACTCTGCAGCAATAAATGTACGAGAGACAGTCGGGAACCGGTTAACCACTCGCTGCCCCGTTCCTGCAGATTTGAAAAAGGGATTTTATTATAACTTACCGTAAAATCCTTTTCTCCGAGTTCACGGACAGACGCAGCCTTCTTATGACACGTGGGGTTATGCTCATCTCACTAGGAGTAGACTAGGCAAAAACAAACAAAAGCATAGGCTGTCCCCTCCCAGGGGGCCGTCCTCACCTTAGCATATAATCCCCCTGCTCTGCATAGCACATCAGTTCGCAACAAGCCGTACAAACTCAACGCAGAGGGGTGGGTGCTGCATCTGTCAGTGAACTCAGAGAAAAGGATTTTACGCTAAGTTATAATAAAATCTCTTTTACTCTTCCGTTCACTGACAGACGCAGCCTTCTTATGACAAGTGGGGACGTCCCAAAGCTGTGCCAATCAAGAGGGGTGGGCAAACTACAACAACTGTACCCAACAGAAAAACGCCCTCAGAGGCGGCGCTAACCACGCCTATACTGCCTCTTGTAACACTTTGCGGCCGAAAGCAGCATCCGAAGATGCTGAAACATCAATTTTGTAAAACTTAGTAAACGTGTGCACTCAGGCCCAAGTAGCCGCTTTGCACACCTGAGACACCGAGGCCTGGTGTCTAAACGCCCAGGAAGTACTAACTGCCCTGGTGCAATGAGCCGTGACTGGAAACGGGGGAACCTTGCCCCGAATCTCATGTGCATGAGTCACGGTCTTCCTGAGCCAACGAGAAATGGTAGCTGACGAGGCCGCCATGCCTTTGCGCGACCCTTCCATCAGCACAAATAAGGAATCAGACTTCTGAAAAGAAGCTGTAAAAAACAAATACACCCGCAAAGCCCTCACCACATCCAAAGAATGCAGTTCAACTTCTTTGGGATGTGACGGGTGCGGGCACAATGAGGGAAGAACAATATCCTCATTTAAATGAAAAGAAGAAACCACCTTCGGAAGAAACGAAGGGGAAAGTCGCAAAAACGCCTTGTCCTTGTGAAGGACCAAGTAAGGCGACTTGCAGGATAACGCTGCCAACTCAGACACCCGCCTAGCGGATGTGACAGCAACCAGAAAAGCCACTTTCTGCGACAACAGTCGCAAGGGAATGTTCCTAATCTTTTCATATGGTGGCTTCTGCAGCACAGAAAGCACCAGATTCAAATCCCACGGTGCCAGAGGCGACCGTATCCGAGGAGCCATATGACGTACCCCCTGTACAAATGTACGGATCAATGAATGAGACGCCAAGGGCCATTGATAGAACCGCCAGGGCCGAAATCTGACCCTTAAGCGTACTTAACGCCAGGTTCTTGTCCAGTCCTTGCTGCAAAAAAGTCAGCACTCTGGACACTATATAAGAGCGGGGGTTCCAACCCCCTGCCTCGCACCAGGTAATATAGGCCTTCCAGGTCCTATGGTAAATCTTACATGAGGTATCCTTACATGCTCCAATCATAGTAGGGATCACGGTATCTAAGACACCCCTATCCCTCAACACCTGGGACTCAATAGCCAAGCCGTCAAAGCCAGCGAGGGTAAAGCAGGGTGCAAGATGGGCCCCTGAGACAGTAGGTCTTCGCGAAGTGGAAGACGCTACAGAACATCTGTCACCATCCGTACTACGTCGGCGTACCAAGGGCGCCGAGGCCAATCCGGTGCTACCAGGATTGTCGGGATTCCCTCTGCTTCTATCCTGCGCAGAACCCGCGGTAGAAGCTTTAGAGGAGGAAAGATGTACAGAAGCCGATAGCGACCCCAGGGCGCAACCAGAGCGTCCGAGGCGACCGCCAACGGATCTTTTGTTCTGCACACAAAGGTCTGTACCTTGTAATTGAACCTGGAGGCCATGAGGTCCACCTCTGGTGTGCCCCACTTGAGGCAAATCTGGCGGAACACTTCTTGATGTAGGGACCATTCCCCCTGATCCAGAGTCCGGCGGCTGAGAAAGTCTGCCTGCCAATTTTCCACGCCTGGCATGTAGATCGCAGAGAGAGCTGGCATGTGAAGTTCTGCCCACCGAAGGATCAGAGCCGCCTCTGTGGCTGCTGCTGAGCTTCTTGTTCCGCCCTGATGGTTCACATATGCCACAGCCGTGGCATTGTCCGACTGAACCCGGACAGGGAGGCCTCGCAGCCTTTCTGACTAACGGGACAGACAAAGTCTGATCGCTCTCAGTTCCAGTACAATTATTGGAAGACAAGCTTCCTGCGCTGACCAACGACCCTTAGCAGAAAACTGACCCAGGACCCCTCCCCAGCCCACTAGGCTGGCATCCGTCGTTACTATCGACCAATTGAGGGGGGGGAAACATTTCCCCAACTTTAGGGCCGGAGCCCGAATCCACCAAATCAAGGATCCTCGGGAATGATGATCCAACCTGATCAGTCTGTCTAGGGATAGGGGAGATTTGTCCCATCGCGACAAAATCGCCTTCTGCAAGAGCCGAGTGTGACTCTGGGCGTAAGGTATCACTTCGAAAGTCGACACCATGAGCCCCAACACCCGCATACAGAACCGTAAGGAGGACCACTGACGTGATAACAGGGTTCGCACTGCCGTCTGAAGTGCCAGGAGCTTGCTCGGTGGTAAAAACACCCTTGCCTGAACCGTGTCCAGAATCAGACCCAGATATTCCAGCCGGCAGGATGGAGTCAATGATGACTTCTGCAGGTTGATTAGTCAACCAAACTCCTCTAACCTGGACACCGTAATTGTCACGTTCTCCTCCAGAGCTGTAGCCTGACACCGCCCTTTTTGGGCACCACAAAGAGGCTTGAGTAAAACCCGCGAAATCTTTCCCCCATGGGTACCGGTACAATCACTCCCTGTTCGGATAGCGCCTGAACGGCGCCTATAAGCGCCTCCCAACGCCCCTGAGGGAGTCTCAAGTTTGAAGGGAAGAACCTTTTTGGGGGCAGAGAGATTAATTCTATCCTGTACCCGGAGGACACCACCTCCAGTACCCACCGATCGGTGATGCGGGGAAGTCCATCTGTCTGCAAACACCAGCAACCGGCCCCCCACCCGTAAGTCGGGCGGGGGCAACCCATCATGCGGAGGTTGATTTATCCTCCGCTTTTTCGGACCTATGCTGCCAAGGCTTTTTACTGTGCCCAGCGGCAGCCTTACCAGACTTGAAGCCCTTACCCGCTGAGCTGGGCGTCCGAGAAAACGTCTGACCTGAAGAAACAGGGGCCCTGCCTACGGCAAACATCCCGCCACTTCGGCTCTGGAAGGAAAGTACTCTTCCCTCCAGTGAAATCCTTAATGATTTCATCCAACTGTTGGCCAAACAGATGCCCTCCCTGAAAGGGAAGATCTGCAAGAGCTTTCTTTGAAGCCTGATAACAATTGCAAAAACAGACATTTTTGACAATTTTTTTGACAATATGGGAAGAAGGTCCAAGGTAGCATGGCATATGTAGCGGAGACCCTCTTCCAAATGTTGTGCCCGCTGCACCTCAGCCTGCGCACACTCACAGGTTAAACCAGTGTGCAGAGTGGCAGCGTGCGCTTGAAGAGATTGTGCCGCCATCGCAGTCACTAGCGCAGGCCGCATGGCTGACCCAGCCAACAACAGTGCTTTAGACACTGCCTCCGTGCGGCGATCGGCCGCCTCCCTAAAAGACGGCGACCCCTCCAAGGGAAGGGTCGTTGCCTTATGCAGACGGGCCACTGGGGGGTCCACCGTTGGGGAAGCCCATCTCTTAGTAAAGCTATCCTCAAAGGGGTAGCGAACAGCAAAGCTCTTAGGAAAGGCAAAGGAATTTGGTGGCCGTAGCCATTCTTTGAACACCGCCTGTTCAAACACCTGATCATAAGGGTAAGCCCTAGGGGACCTAGCGGGTTGAAGCGGTCCACAAACATATGCGGACTCATGCGACTCCCCTGCTTGGTCAAGCCGCATGGAGTCGCGGATATCAGCGATCAGAGCGGCCACTATCGCTTTTTCACGCGAAAAAGGAGCCTCCTGATCACCTTCGCCGTCTGAGGGCAGTTCACCCTCTGATAGGACCACAGGTGTGACCACCGAGGTGCTTTCTGGATCCGAATCCTCCCCTGAGGAAAGAGGGGGGTGGGCATTTCTTGGGGCCCCCCGGAACCGGGTACCCCGCCCGGGGAAAGAATTCCCCAAATACCCTCAGCTATTCCAAGGACACCAAGGTTCCTGGAGTGGATTGTTGATCCGCAGGTACCCCTGCCATAGCGTTGCCGGTCTCTGACATCCCAGCCTTCCGGCACCCCCACTGTGTGACCACCACCTCTACCCCACCAATCAGCCAGGGAGACCCGGGAGGATTGCACCCTACGCTACCAGCACCCAGGGAGAGCCAGCTATACTTGCTGTTTACGATGCCTCAGCACTGTGACCGGAATGAGCAAATGCCAAACAACCCACTGCACTCCAAGAGCCTGCATCCCTTCGGTCTTTCAAACACTTCCTATGACACGTGTGTAGTACCAAAAACGACCACTGGGGGCCGCCAGAGGACAGGCTGAAAACCACATGGTTACCAAACAAACGGAAGCTGCCATTCAATACAAGCAGAGCTTAACAGGAATAATGGTGCGGTCGGCGGCAAACGAGCGGTAATCCACCGAATGGCATCGGACCGCTTAACGCCGTGCTCCGAACGGTCAGTGCAAGGCACGGTGATCCACACCGAATGGCGGCGAACCGCTTAACGCAATGCTCCGAGCGGTCAGTGCAAGGTGTGGTACTGCGGGGGGGGGGGGGGGGAGATAATCCTCAAAGGGGTACCATGCCGTGTGTCCCTGCTAACGGACCCCCCCACCGGCCGGCTACCTCAGAAGCTGCTCAGGGGCCCACTCTCCGCGCCCTGGGACGGAAGAGGCGTCCACTCACCAATCCAACGGGCGCAGCGGGTAGCCACCCGGAGCAGACTTACATCCCCATAGAGAGGCATGCTGCTGGCCAGGCCTCTGGACAGGTGGACCCGTCACTGGGCTCTAGTGGGTTTTAGCCACTGCCCGCCTGCACGGTACGGGCGCTATGCGGCGGGCCCCCGCTAAGGGTAGCTCGCATAGTGTCGGCCGGACTGGGGAAAGTTTTGGATTCGAGATATCCTCTATACCACCAGCCGGCTTCTTGATAGCAGTCTTCATCAGAAAAAACTCTTCAGGAGACCGCAGATCCCATAGGGAACCAGGTCTACTCCTTGCACTGGGCAATTTAAAACTGATGTGCTATACAGAGCAGGGGGATTATATGCTAAGGTGAGGACAGCCCCCTGGGAGGGGCCAGCCTATGCTTTTGTTTGTTTTAGCCTAGTCTACTCCTAGTGAGATGAGCATAACCCCACGTGTCATAAGAAGGCTGCATCTGTCAGTGAACGGAAGAGTAAAAAAGGAAGAAGGGCAGTTTTATGAATTTCTTCATTTTTCAAAGCATTTTGACAAAAATTACAACTTCAAAAAACCACCATGCCTCTTACTAAATGCCCCAGACAGTCTACTTTCCAAAAAGGGGTAATTTGGGGGATATTTGTACAGTCCTAGCATTGTGGGGCCTCAAGAAATGAGATAGGCCATCAGTACATCAGGCTAAATTTTCAAATATATACTGTATACCATAATTTGTAGACGCAAAAACTTTCACACAAACCAATATACACTTACTGGGATTTTTTCTGCCTGCAGTATAAAGCCTAGTACATCCGGACCAAATGTCGGGCAACATCGGCCGGTTCAATAGAAACCGTCCAACATTCGGCCCGAGTGTATGGCAGCCAATCCCACAGAAGGCTCATGACCGAAAACAGTCTGCCGACCTGCTCCCGTTCGGCGCTCTGCGCCAATGGCGGAGAGCGCTGACCAGAGTGTTCTGCCAAGAGGGCCGCGCCCGTCAGAACACAATAGCTCAGCAGGGGAGATCACTGTACTAACATCAGATTGTTAGTACAGCGGCTCCGAGCTGAGCTAGTAGTGTGCAAGAGGCTTAAGACTAACACTCATCACATGCTTCCTGCAAAACAAATATGTAATACCTACATGCAACATTTCACATCTAAGTAATCTGAACAAATCCATAAAAAAAGAAAATATATAAGAAAACAATATTCATTCTCTTTAACATAACAGAATGAGATGGTCAAAAAAAGATTAGCTTGCAATTTATTATTATTTCTGCCTTTCATAACAAAAGTAAATCTCAAAGTATCCACACGTACCAAGAATCACCAACTTTGCTAGCCTTGCATGTGTACAAAGCAATTTCAAAACAGCGCTGAATATTCGAGTAGATACCAGACTGCCTTCATCAACCACCAGTACTTCTACTTTGCAGAATTTCCATGGACTTTTATGCTCCTCACCACTCTCTTCTTTTTTCCGCTGCTGCTTCTTCCAAGCTGAATAACTGCATGTAATCTAAAAGAGATAGGCAAGAGATTGAGCATTAAAAGGGACCCTTTCCCAACCCAACTTAAAGCGGTAGTAAACCCATTCATTTAACAGTATAAAAACCAGTTACATTTCCAGCACGTGCCGGAAATGTAACACTCCCATTGGTTGTGCTCTAAGCCAAACCATCCAATGGCTGGTGTCATAGCTGATCACATGTGTAGTATCATGGCAGTTGTAGATTGAACAGAGGCCAAGATGGCAGCTTCCTTGGCTGAAAATGATAGGAGGGTTTTCTACCACTTTAAAAAAACAGACAGAGATAATTGTTTTTCTTGGGAAAAATAGACAAAAACTCCTCCTGCACTTGGGTGAGGTACTGAAATGTTATAGACTCCTGCTTCCCTGTTGCATTCTTGACCCAAATGGAAGCACTGCACTTTGCTGGCTTCCTAAGATTGGGATATTCTGGACATACTGCAACAATAAACAGAGGGCGCACCAGCCTAGGGCATTATCCATTGGTACTTTTTATTAGTAAAGTCAAAGTGCAATCTGAGGAAAAGGGTATATGCCTCAAAAACGCGTCCGCCTTCTAGATCTGTGGAGATCCTCCTTGTGATGTGATAAGATGATATGCAAAGGTTCTGGCGTTCTGTTCCTGGATTTGTTTTGATGAATTTCTACACACATTGGTTTGTGAGTAGATTATATTTTATTGTTATTAAAAAGGTACCAACAAGGATAATGCACTAGGCTGGTGCACCCTCTGTTTACTGTTAAACCTGTTTTTTCTTTCCATACATTTCATACACTTGCAATGTGCCTTTGAACATGCTCAAAAATGAAATGTGACTTGTATGTCATAGCCCTCTCCTCTTTTGACAATGTCTATCTGTGCTGGCCCAGCACCTCCCCCCCTCCCCCAAATAACCTTTTATATAACTGCTGGGGAAGGAGAGAGGGGAAATGCTATACAGTGCCATCGGGGTAACAGCTCCGAGTCTGCTGGGGCTGCTGACATCACATCCAAAAAGTCGGCACCCAGCAGCAGTTTCAAGACTTTTGGATGTCTACAAAATGGAGGATTCTACATGAAAATAACATGCAAAAAATATATATTAAATGCACATATAATCTTATGCTGAAATGAATAATCTGGCAAGAAAGCAGATTTTTTCCTCTTAAACAGGGAAACTGTTCATTGGTGTGCAGCCCTTATCCCTAAAGCCTATGTTACCATAGAACAGGTTCAGAAGATAGAACCACAGGACATGTCAGGGACACAGGTATCTGACACACTCAGAAGTGTTGAAATGATGTAGCTATTCAATGGAGTGAAAGTAGGAGACACGTGCTGCCAAAGAAATAAATTGCAAACTGCTTTTGTTTTCTTTCTCGGACATCACGGGACACAGAGCAGGCTATATTTATTTATTTATTTATTATTATTATAATACAGGATTTATATAGCGTCGACAGTTTGCGCAGCGCTTTACAGTATTAGGGCAGACAGTACAATTACAAGACAATACAGGAGGAAACAGAGGGCCCTGCTCGTTAGAGCTTACAATCTAGGAGGGAGGGTTAAATGATACGAAATGGCAATAACTGCGGGGGAAAAGCTGATTGAGAAAATAAGGAGTGTAGTTGTTAGGTGGTGGCAGGATCGGCTTCCCTGAAGAGAAAAGTTTTCAGGGATCGCCTGAAGGTGGATAGATTTGGGAACAGTCTGACAGATTGGGGTAGGGAGTTCCAGAGGATGGGAGAGGCTCGGGAGAAGTCTTGGAGGAGAGTATGAGATACTTAAATGACTTAAACATAAACACGTGTCGCATGGGCCCGGGTCACATGGAGATGCGGGTCACACAGAGATGCGGGTCGCAGAGACGTGTGTCGCATGGGCCTGTGTCGCATTGAGACTTGTGTCTGCATGTCTGCATAGGAAGGTGTCTGCATAGGTCGCATGACGCATAGCACACATGGTGCAGAGACACCTGATGCCTATGAATGCGTGTTGTGCATAAAAACATGCTTGCTTGCTTACTACTCAAACCTATTACGGTTCCGAAGCAAAACGGGGAGGTAAGGCCTAATCTAGATCTCAAGGTCCTAAACCAATTTCTTGCGGTATGGCCGTTCCGCATTGAGTCAATCCGCTCAATGATTGCCTCGCTCCAGGAAGGAGATTTTTTGGCATCAGTAGACATCAAGGATGCATATTTGCCTGTACCAATTTTGCTACCTCATAAGGGTCTTTTTGCCTTTTTCGATAGGAGAACGGCGCTACCAGTTCTGGCTCTGCCATTCAGGATCACAATAGCTCCCTGAATCTTCATAAAGATTCTGTCTCCAGTGATGGGCCTTCTATGGGCTGCCTGGACAACCTCTTGCTCAGAGATCAGTGTCGGTGCAGACTCAAGCAGAATTTGACCCTAACAATCCTGGAAAGCAGGGGTTGGGTCATGTATGTAAGGTATTCCTTACTAGACCCAGTTCAGTCTCTGGAATATCTAGATATTCTATAGGTCTATAGCTAGATACAATCCAGGCAAGGATACTCTCACTGCTGAGAGGATCAGCGACCAGAAGGCTCTGGTAAGCCAGGTGAGGGTGATGAGACACTCTTCAGTTCTCCTTGGTTTGAGGCTGCTAGAGAAGATGGTAGCCCCTCTCGAGGCAGTTCCGTATGCACAGTTTCACTCCAGGGCGCTTCAGTACAACATCCTGTCAGAGTGGAACAGACAATGGCAGACTTCGGATTCCTGCATATCCTTATCTCCCAGGGCTCGATGGAATCTCGCCTGGTGGTTGGTAAACCACAATTTGCCTCAGGGCAGATCTTTTCTTCCAGTGTCTTGGAAGATTGTGACCACAGATGTCAGTCTTGTAGGCTGGGGAATGGTCAGGGGGGACTCCACGGTCCAGGGGAGATGGTCCTTGGTGGAGCAAAGATTGCCCATAAACCTCCTAGAGCTACGAGCTATTTGGCTAGCTCTGAGGCATTGACATCCAGGTTGCAGGGCTACCTGGTAAGGGTACAAGCCGACAAGACATGGCAGTGGCAAGTTTGTAAGACTCTCTGCAGTTCACATCCCAGGCATGGGAAAATTGAAAGGCGGTCTCTCAGCCACCAACAGATACACCCGGGAGAGTGGTCACAGCAGCCCGAAGTGTTTCGGGAAATTTGCCTGCGCTGGGGGACGCCCAGTTCTCCTTGATTTATGCCTTTCCCCCAATCTCTCTGCTACCGCATCTCTTACGTAAAATTCGGGAGGAGGCGGCGACAGTCATTCTGGTGGTGCCAGATTGGGTCAGGAGGCCTTGCTACCCAGAGATAATGAACGACAGGCGGGCCTTGGCAGCTTCCGGTCCGATTTACTCTCTCAGGGTCCTATATTCTATCCGAATTTACCAGCGCCAAGCTAACGGCACGGCGATTGAAGCCACAGAATTGAGAGATCCTGGTGTTTTTGGGCCCTGTGTGATCTATAATGGTAAACGCTAAAAAGCTAGTCACCAGGAAGATTAATCACAGGGTCTGGAAGGCTCACATTGCGAGGGCGAGGCCAGGAAATGGCATCCCCGCAAGTATGTGATTGGTAAAATGCTAGCCTTTCTTCAAGCAGGAGTAGACTTGAAGCTGGTTTTGACTACAATCAAAGGGCAGGTTTCTGTCTTGTCCATATGTTTTCAGAAGCCTTTGACTTCTCGCTCCTTGATCAGGACTTTTCTTCAAGGGGTAACTCATCTGTTACCACCTGTTAGATTTCCTCCCTGTCCACGGGATTGAATCTGGTTTTGTCAAAGGACAAGTTTCTGCCTTGTCCATATATCTCCAGAGG
>BLSH010078701.1:743814-754799 GCA_018402905.1 Glandirana rugosa | reverse complement strand
TATATATATATATATATATATATATATATATATATATATATATATATATATATATATATATATATATTCAGAGGCCTTGGCTTCTCACTCCTTGATCAGGACTTGTCTACCAGGGGTAACTTGACTGTTACCTCCAGTTAGCTTGCCTCCCTGTTCAGGGGATTTGAATTTGGTTTTGTCAGTGCTGCAGAAGCAGCCTTTTGAACCTATTAGGGAGATTCCCTTGGTTCTTTTGACTAGGAAACTAGCAACTCTTTTTGCCAGAGGGGTTTCGGAGTTTGCAGCTCTTTCTTGTAAAGAGCCAGACTTGAGATTGCACCAGGATAAGGTGGTGTTGTGGCCTCTTCCATCCTTCCTACCGAAGGTAGTGACGGCCTTTCATCTCAATGAATATATTATGTTACCTTCTTTTTATTCTCAACCCTCCTCACCGGAGGAGAGGCGATTGCACTCTCTAGATGTGTTGCATGCTGTTAAGATCTATCTGAAGAGATCTGCAGACATCAGTAGGGCTGATGCCTTTTTTTGTTGCCTGAAGGAGCTAGGAAGGGTCAGGGGGCACCCAAGGCGGCTGTTTTCACTGTGGAGTAGCCAGCTGATTATTCAAGTTTATGGATAAAGGGGGATAGCTCCCCCATTCAGGGTGAGAGCTCTTTCCACCAGGAGATGGGGACCTCCTGGGCTTCTGCCACCAGACGTCGGTGGCACAGATTGTGAGGGCGCTACATGGTTCTCAGTACATACATTCACAAGATTCTATCAGGTGGATGTTAGAACAGCGGAGGATTCTGCTTTTTGGCCACAGCATATTAAGGGCTGCGGTTTAATTGGGATTGCGTCTCCCTCCCCTCAGGCATTGCTCTGGGTCGTCCTAGTATGTATATGAATATAAAGCCTGCTCTGTGTCCCGTGATGTTCGAGAAAGAAAATTGGATTTTTTTATACATACTTACCTGTAAAATCCATTTCAAAGGACATCACGGGACACAGAGGTCCCTCCCCTCTTTGTCTTTGTGGAGTTCATTGCTTGCTACAAAACTGAAGTGCTTCCTGTGTCAGGGAGGGGTTATATAGGAGGGGGAACTTCCTGTTTGTTTTTTGTTTACCAATGTCCATTCACCTATAGGTGGCGTATAACCCAGTATATATATGAATATATAGCCTGCTCTGTGTCCTGTGATGTCCTTAGAAAGAAATGGATTTTACAGGTTAGTATGTAAAAAAAATTTTTTTTGCAATGATAATGTCGCTTTAAATGTCCACCCAACAGTGATGTTTTAGTAACCGATGAGCTTAGTCATTCAGTCACTTCTTATATTTCTTGAGAGATTCCAAAAGTAAGATCTCCCCTATTATGTTTTCTCTCTCCATGTATTCATTGGAGTCTAAGGTAGTCCTTCCCATCTTGACCAACCCTCTACTGTATTCTCCATGCTACAAAATGAATTCAAATTCCAGCAGGAAATCAGGGGCCTATTCATAATGACTAAAGCAGGCATGAATTGAATTTCCTCTCAATAAAAAAAACTAAATAAAAATACAAAGAAACAAAGTAAATGGAAAAAAATAGCTGGTTGGATTATCCCGTCAGCATATAGCCTTGAAAATAGCATGTAAAACTGATCCAGTATATCTGCATGGCCTACAAAACCTAATGATTATAAGAACAAAAAAAAAAATCTTTCATTTGTTACAGAAGAATTCAGCACACCGCAAGTTAGGCCCCTTTCACACGATCGGCCCGCTCGGATCCACCTGTCTGTTTTTCAGGTGGATCCGAGCGGGTCACCCATTGACTTCTATGGACAAGATATTGTCAGCGGAGATGTGTCCGCTGACACCCGCCTGCCATCTGACCTGGCAAGATCCGCTCAAAACAGACGAATGGCGATACGTTCGCCATCCATCCAGCGGATCGGATTGGATGGGATCAGATGTCCGTTTACATCCGATCTCCCCATAGAGAACAGCGGGGCTCTGACAGGTCCCTGCACAGGGAGCAGAGATGGACTGGTCTTCCGCCTGCTCAGCGCGGATCAATGGAGCGATTGCCTGCAGAGCTAGCGGAGTCCATCAAGCGGATCTGCCCAGTGTGAAAGGGACCTAAAAAAAAAAAAATAGACAAAAAGACATTGTTACACCAAACATCTGTTATATGTAAAGTATCAGAGCACAAGCAACACCCTAAGAACAAATGCAGGACAATATAATGTTGCTACAGTGTCTTTACCTCTTCAATAATAGGCACTTTCACCCCCTTCCTGCCCAGGCCAATTTTCAGCTTCTCGTATTGTCACACTTTAAATGACAATTACACGGTCATGCAACACTGTACCCATAGAACATTTTTATATATTTTTTTGAGACAGATAGAGCTTTCTTTTGGTGGTATTTAACTACCACTGGGTTTTTTTTATTTTTGCTAAACATACAAAAAAAAAAAAAAGACAAGATTTTGAAAAAAAAAAAAACACACACGCTGGTTAATGGTTCCCCTTTCCTCCCACAGACGCAGCGTGGGAGGAATTGACTGCCGATAAGGGGCAAGTCTGTCTATATGTGACCAGCTGTTATTGGACACAGCAATGCGTGCCGCAGGAGGTGCAGGCGGTGGGGTTGTGGGAGGAGGGCCATGTACGTCCTCCCAGAACTGGACGACAACACTGTAGCCATCCTTTGGCTATAGTGCGGTTGGGAAGATGTTAAAGGATAAGCTCCTTCCCCCCCCATGTGAAAGCAGGCGAGGGATCTCCTCCCCGCACCCACTGTTGCAATTTAAAAACAGCGCGGCTCCACCCACATGGCCATGTCATTTATTCACAGGTCTATAAATGCTTGTAGTTCTCAATGAACTACAAGGGCGCTGGTGACCGCTCTCTTGATTCTTTCTGCCATTCAGTAACTGCCTGCCCCTATGAGGTACAGGAAGACAGCTGTACTGACTGTCTGCAGGATCCTGGCATTGCACCCGCAATCTGCTGATCGCACGTGTAATGCCTTACAGGCTGCAGAGTAATAATAATAATACAAATTATAATAAAAAAATAAAAAAATTTTTAATAAAAAGGTGAACTTAGCCTTTAGTTTAGTGAAGCTTGACTCAAAGTCACCTTGTCAGCGACCCACTTGTTGATATACTGCCTCTACCCTTCTAGCCAGCTGCTGCAACTATTCAACCAGTCAGACAGGTAAAATAACAGTTTCCCTCTATCGCACACAGCGATTCCTCCCTCCTTCAGGAAAAACGGACATTCAATGCATCCAACCAGTCAAATACTTGCATTCAAACTACTCAGATCCATTGCATTAAATATGAATGGGCTGCCTAATGCACCACAACAGACCAAAAATCAAGCATGTATCATTTTGGGCAGTACAGTGTAGCGGTTTGCCACACATTTAGATGTCCAGTGCCCTGGAAGGTGTGTTGAGGTGCCATTTAGAAAGAATTTCACTGCAACTCATCACATATGTAACTGTGCTGCAGTAACACACACATTACCAAAGTGCACTGGCACAAATGGGCCTAAAGGATAATGAGTGAATGACAAACTCTCCCAAGTAATAGTAAGAATAAATCAGTACCTGGTGTAGAGTAGCAGCAGGTAGCTCAGTTTTCTTCCTGAGGAGAGAAGCTGCCTTTCCAGTGGGTGCAGTAAGTAGAACACGATTAAGATCACTGTACTCACAGGAAGGTGTCATGGCATTAAATGCCCACTCTTCTGAAGCCTCCATGTCATCTTCAAGGGCTTTGCAGGCCTTTTCAACTTCATCCTTTTCTTCCTGCATAACAGCTTTAAACACACGACTTACTACTGTGGTCTTTCCACATCCACCTTTTCCACTTATAATGGTCACCGGGTTGGCCAGAATCATCCTAGCTGCTCTTTGCTGCTCAACATCCAGCTCTGTTACATGGTTCTCTGGCTCAGGACAGTCATTGATCTGTAAATTCCTAATCTGCTCATCATTAAATTCATGTACAAGTGTCTGACTACCTGAACAGAACTGAGTTTCCTCTCTTTGAGAAGACTGGTCCCCATCAAGTACATCATTTCCTCCCACCTTTAGATTCTGGGGCTTTTTCATTACTAACTTTGTAATGAAGTCTGCAATATCTACCTCATAGAAGTAGTAATTATAAAGGAAAACTCGCTCCTGCTCAATAAACACAATTTTCTCATCTTTGAGAAACCTGATCGCTTCCCAGGCACTCTCAGCCGACATTTCTTTAGAAGCCACTTTGGTGAGGGCAGATTGTTCCACATAAGTGTCACCCAAACTCATGCATTTCCTCTTCAGCTCATTGTAGACATAAAGTGCATTTAGCTGCAAGTCAGGGATCTTTCCCAGGAGGTTTGCATCACACTGTAGGAAGTTGTCCAATGTTGCCTCACAGCCACACAGATGGAGTTGCCTATAAAGTAACTAAAACACAAAAAGAAATGTCTAATATACATTTGATTAAACTGAATATTTTCCAACACTATTTTAGATGGTTCTAGTGTGGACACAAAATGATGTCAATGACAAGGCTCATGATTTATTGTTTTAATTTTAATAGTTTGTTGGTTTAGCTTTTTCTCTGAATGTACTAGATTATTAACCACTTCAATACCGGGCACTTTTACTCCCTTCCTGCCCAGGCCAATTTTCAGCTTTCATCGCTGCCGCGCATTGAATGACAATTGCAACAAGTGTACCCAAATTACATTTTCACATTTTTTTAAAGACAGATAGAACTTTGTTTTGGTGTTATTTATTTCACCACTGAGGTTTTTTGCTAAACAAACAAAAAAAAAAAAAAAAAAGGGATTTTATTAAAACTTACCGTAAAATCCTTTTCTCCGAGTTCACTGACAGACGCAGCTCTCCATTACGTGTGAAGTTTATGCTGGTCTCACTAAGAGTTAACTAGGCAGGGAAAAGTAACAGCTGGCCCCTCCCATGGGGCCGTCCTCTCTTCCCAGATAAACCCCCTCAATGAAATAGCTCAGCAGTTTGTACACAAGCCGTACAAGAACAGAGCACAGAGGGGTGGGTGCTGCGTCTGTCAGTGAACTCGGAGAAAAGGATTTTACGGTAAGTTTTAATAAAATCCCTTTTTCTCCTATCGTTCACTGACAGACGCAGCTCTCCATTATGTGTGGGGATGTCCCCAAGCTGTGTCAAAAAGAGGGGTGGGCAAACGCTAACAACAGTACCCAACAGAACCTCTAAGGAGGCGCCAGACGCGCCTACACTGCCGCCTGCAAAACTTTGCGGCCAAAAGCAGCTTCCGAAGATGCAAGCACATCAACTTTATAAAACTTAGTGAAAGTGTGAACCGATGCCCAAGTGGCCGCCTTGCACACCTGCGACACCGAGGCCTGGTGTCTAAAAGCCCAGGAAGTGCTAACAGCCCAGGTAGAATGAGCCGTGACCGGAAAAGGGGGAACCTTGCCCCGAACAGAATATGCATGGGTCACGGTCTGTCTGATCCAAAGAGAAATTGTAGCCGAAGAGGCCACCAAACCTTTGCGTTGACCCTCAGGCAACACAAACAGAGCGTCAGCTTTTCGAAAAGAAACTGTAGCAGATAAATACACCCTTAAGGCCCTCACTATGTCCAAGGCATGTAACTCAATTTCTTTTGGGTGCGATGGACGAGGGCACAATGAAGGAAGAACAATATATTCATTAATGTGAAAGGAAGAAACCACTTTAGGAAGAAAAGAAGGCGAGGGTCGCAAGACCGCCTTATCCTTATGCAGGACTAGGTAGGGAGACTTGCACGAGAGTGCTGCTAATTCAGACACCCATCTGGCGGAGGTGATGGCTACTAAAAAAGCCACCTTCTGCGAGAGCAGTTGTAAGGAAATCTCCCTGATTTTCTCATAAGGCGGTTTCTGAAGTACAGAAAGCACCAAATTCAGATCCCAAGGCACCAACGGAACCTTCACCCGAGGCGCCACATGTCGTACACCTTGAACAAAGGTACGAATCAACGAGTGCGAGGCCAAAGGTCTCTGAAAAAGAACTGCCAGAGCCGATATCTGGCCCTTAAGAGTACTCAAAGCCAGTTTTTTGTTCAGGCCCTGCTGCAAAAAAGTCAGGACCCTGGATACCACATAAGAGCGAGGGTTATGACCCTCCGCCTCGCACCAAGCTATACAAGCCTTCCAGGTGCAGTGGTAAATCTTGCGGGAAGTACACTTGCGAGCCTTCAACAATGTAGGAATGACCGAGTCAGCGACTCCCCTGTCTCTTAGCACCTGGGACTCAATAGCCAAGCCGTCAAAGCCAGCAAGGGTAAAGCAGGGTGCAAGATGGGTCCCTGAGACAGAAGATCGTCTCTCAGCAGAAGCCGCCAGGGAGCGTCTGCCACCATTTGCACCACGTCGGCGTACCAAGTGCGCCAAGGCCAATCCGGAGCCACCAGGATTATTGGTATTCCCTCCACCACTATCCTGCGGATCAGTTGCGGTAGTAGTTTTATCGGAGGGAAGGCATACAGAAGTTGATAACGGCCCCAGGGGGCCACCAGAGCGTCTGTGGCCACTGCCAACTGATCCTTCGTTCTGGACACAAAGGTCTCCACCTTGTGATTGAACCGGGACGCCATGAGATCCACGTCCAGCGTCCCCCATCTGCGGCAAATCTGGTTGAACACCTCCGGGTGGAGGGACCACTATCCCTGGTCCAATGTCTGGTGACTGAGAAAATCCGCCTGCCAGTTCTCCACACCTGGAATGTAAATGGCGGAGATTGCCGGAACGTGACGTTCCGCCCAACGCAGTATCAGAGCTGCCTCCGCCGCAGCTGCTGGACTTCTCGTGCCACCCTGATGGTTCACATACACCACTGCTGTGGCATTGTCTGACTGAATTCGGACCGGACGGTCCTGCAATCTCACTGTCCAGTGAGATAGGTACAATCTGATTGCCCTCAGTTCCAGTACATTGATGGGGAGGCAAGCCTCCTGTGCCTACCAACGGCCCTGGGCAGACAGCTGTCCCAGGATCCCTCCCCAGCCTGAAAGACTGGCATCCGTGGGGATGATCACCCACTGGAGGGGCAGAAATGACTTCCACTGAGTCAGGGCCGAGTCCCGAAGCCACCAGGTCAGAGACGCCTTTGTCTGTGAGCTCAGGAGAATCAGAGGGTCCAAGGCCCGAGGCGACCTGTCCCACCGAGCCAGAATTGCTCGCTGAAGGAGACGAGTGTGACTCTGGGCAAATGGTATCGCCTCGAAAGACGAGACCATGAGCCCCAGCACCCGCATACAGAATCGTAATGAGGACCGACGGTGCGACAGAAGGGTTCGCACTGCCAACTGCAGAGACAGCAGCTTGGCCGGGGGGAGGAACACCTTCGCCTGCGCTGTGTCCAAAATCAGACCCAGGTACTCCAGGCGACTGCTTGGTGATACCGACGACTTCTGCAGGTTGAGTAACCAGCCGAAATCCTGCAGCGAGGTCATTGTGATCCTCACATTTTCCTCCAGAGCCGAGGCGGATTCCGCTCACAGGAGCAGATCGTCTAGGTAGGCTACCACCGCAATGCCCCTCTGTCACAGCAACGCTAACATCGGGGCTAGCAGTTTTGTGAAAACTCGGGGTGCTGAGGCCAGACCGAAAGGGAGTGCCACGAATTGAAAGTGAAGGTCTCCCACTGCGAAGCGCAGGAAGCGCTGATGCCGTGTACAAATGGGAAATAAAATAAAAAAGAATGGTCACAAACAGGACCCCAATTCCCCTAAAGAGAAGCCAGGTCAACTCCTTGCAAACTAGGCATTTAGACTGGTGAGCTATTCCATAGAGGGGGTTTATCTGGGAAGAGAGGACGGCCCCATGGGAGGGGCCAACTGTTTCTTTTCCCTGCCTAGTTAACTCTTAGTGAGACCAGCATAAACCCCACACGTAATGGAGAGCTGCGTCTGTCAGTGAACGATAGGAGAAAACACTTTTCGTAGTTTCACTAATAAATTTTGCAAAGAAGTAATTTTTCGGGCGGGGTGGAGCAGCGAAGAAGAGAGTCGGGTGGAGCAGTGAAGAAGAGAGCCGGGCGGAGCAGCGAAGAAGAGAGCCGGGCGGAGCAGCGAAGAAGAGAGACGGGCGGAGCAGCGAAGAGAGCCGAGTGGAGGAGCGAAGAAGAGAGACGGGCGGGGCAGAGCAACGAAGAAGAGATCCGGGCGGGGCGGAGCAGCGAAGAAGAGAGCCGGGCGGGGCGGAGCAGCGAAGAAGAGAGCCGGGCGGGGCGGAGCAGCGAAGAAGAGAGCCGGGCGGGGCGGAGCAGCGAAGAAGAGAGCCGGGCGGGGCGGAGCAGCGAAGAAGAGAGGCGGGCGGGGCGGAGCAGCGAAGAAGAGAGACGGGCGGGGCGGAGCAGCGAAGAGAGCTGGGCGGGGCGGAGCACAGACGAAGAAAGCCGGGCGGGGCGGAGCAGCGAAGAAGAGAGCCGGGCGGGGCGGAGCAGCGAAGAAGAGAGCCGGGCGGGGCGGTGAATGAGAGGAAGGGGCTAACAGCTAAGGGCATTTAGGAGTTAATTGTGTGCTTAAAAATATGTGTGCTAGTACTTTTACTAACAGATTTGTCTGCTTTTTATCCCTGAACTCAGAGTCAATTTCAGAAACAGACTGATCGCTCTCTGTGTACAGAGTTCTGTGTGTTTCTCAGCACAAAACTCTGTGCTGTGATTGACCATTGCTGATCAGCCGGTTTCAGCCATAAATCATTGGTTGAACTCTGCAGCCAAACTTGTGCTGTGTCCAATCACAGCACAAGTCAGCAGGGGGGCTTGCAGGCACTCTGCCAAACCATAAAGTATGCCGCAACATACGAGTACGTCACTGTGCCACCCACTCGCACTATATCTGTGAGTAGACAACAAAACGGTTAAAGGTAAAAGATTGTTTAGGCTTTAGGTTTAGGCTAGGACTATACTAAATAGGAGGTGTGTCAAACCAGAAATTGCCAAGAATATCAATTTATAATTTCGCATAAACACACATGAATGTTTGCATTAGCATGGGAAACTTCTCTTCGTCCTACTTTTTACAAAACGGACCCAACTCCTGCTTTGCAAATTAAAAATGTATTTTATGTACTATACCTATGTAACTGAACACAAAATACTACAAAAACATAATGGCATGCAAGTAAATCAGAAGGAATACAAATCCACATATTACTAAAGTACAGCCATAGGCATGCCCAAGCAGCCAAAAACTGGGCATGTTGACACTGACCATCCATTCACAGTTGCCAGGCCACTGGATGCGAATGAATGGTATAATGTGATTCACAATACAATCTTGTCAACTACATTTAAAGCCCAACTCCAGCCAAAACTTTTTTGAAACTATAAGAAAGGGGTAGAACCTCTGCCAGATTTGTATTGCTGATAGAAGTTTTCACCTCACAAATAATATTCAATCAGGACAGAAAAGAGCAGAAGTTGTCCCTAGTAGGGAAAAAGGTGAATAGGTGTTTTTTATGGCTTTTACGGTTTTTACAAGTCGATTGGAGACACTGCCTTACCTAGGGACAGGTGTCCAGCAAAAAAACAAACAACAAAAAAACACACCTTTCCCAAAAATATTCTGGCTACCGATGGGCTTTACCGCACAAAATTATCAGCATGATACTTACTAAACCAAACCCAAGTTTCCAAGGTGCATTGTCCAGTATGTTTTCAAGTTCAAGTAGCAAATCAGTTGAAGGGTTGACGTCTGGCAATATATCAAGTGATGTTTTGATGGCCGGCAAGTGATCTTTAGTTTCCAACTGTAGAAAGCCTCTCATTTTGTGTGGTAAAAGCTTGGGTAAATATCTCAGCACCAGTGGAATTTGCAGTGCTTTCAATACAAAGCTACCGCACACTGAACAAAGTAAGAAATGGAAAGTTAAAAATGTTCCACCAAGCAACAGAAATTGCAGCTTCATTTCTACCTACTATAAATTTAAAGCCAACTATAGGCAAATGTCTTCACAAGGGAAGATGAGAAGACATCCCTCCACTCTTTGAAACAATGGGACTCACAAATGTTTGATTGGCTTTCCTGAAGCATAAAAGTGGCACATGTGTGCTTTATTGGGGGGGGGGGGGTAAGAATACTGACAGTTTTTTCTTTTCCTCTGGAAGTGGGTACCTTTTTCTGACAGGTACCCATTCCCACTTCCGTATTTTGGAAGTCCAAGGAGGACTGCAGGATCAGTCTGAAAGTGCAGCGCATCTCAGGTATATGCAGTGGGGAGGCAGCTGTAAAACAGCAGGAAGTCACAGCCGGATTCCCAACGCCAAGATGGTGGCACAGAGGATCAAAAGACCAGCAAAGAATCGGCCCAGATGAAGACAGCTCTGGACTTGTGTGTGTCTACTTATTAAAAGTCAGCAGCTACAGTCTTGGTCATTTATTAAAAATGAGTGTTGTTCCTCTTTAAGATGATGTGTACTTGTAGTATGGCACATAATCCTGCTGGAAAAGACCACTGAAGAATGAGTAGACTGTTCACTGCCTGCTGTAGGTAGATCATCAGTCCACATTTTTCTGTTTTTAGCTGACAGAATTAGAACGCCCAGCGTGGTCTTCTACTACTTTAGCCCAATCTCTTAAAATTACAGTGTGCTGTGTGTATGGAGATGCAGTCTGCACACCAATATTTCAGAAGCTGTAGACATACAGTGGGTACGGAAAGTATTCAGACCCCCTTACATTTTTCACTCTTTGTTATATTGCAGCCATTTGCTAAAATCATTTAAGTTCATTTATTTTCCTCATTAATGTACAAAGAAGTCACCAGAAAAGGTCGTCCTAATACACGGTATGATGTTCATGTGTAGTAGAATTTCTCCTTGTTGTGAGTAAAAATTATTTACTGGTTCTGACATCGACGACTGAAAATTATTCATCTGTGTGTGTTCAGGTCTCGACAGAAGTAGACCCGGCTAAGAAACGACCAGAAAACTAGGAGACACGGTGGTAGAACCGCAACCCTTAGGCCGAC